>JAPPVO010000014.1:99866218-99896298 GCA_030407325.1 Camellia japonica | reverse complement strand
GAATTTGACAACTCTGAAACAGGAGAGAGAATAGGCCAATTCAAAGAGGGGTTCAAAAGGTTCAAAGAGAATTACTGGCCGGCCATGTGTTTTTAGTGTCCTCCCACGTGTGTACATCACAAATATGTGGTTTTGGCTCGAAGAAAATGGCCCTAGGGTGGTCAACATCAGCCCGGAAGTGAGAAAAACGGGCGCCGGGAGGCGCCGGAAGAGCATAACAGGTTGCTTGGACAATTACTAGCCTCCCACCCTCCAGTGACCTTCCTTATGATGAAACAGAGGTACCTGCCAAAAATGAACGAAAATCGATGCAAAACGAATGCTCGGGGGCCAAACCGCGCGGTTCGAGGTCCCGAAAACCGGCCGTTAAGCACCGAAAGTGGTGTTTGGCCATGAAGTGGGTATCTAAGACCCCAGTGTCCCTCGTTAGGGAGTAAATGAGATGCATGCCAAAAACCGGAGGAATCGGAGATGGTTGGGTGGTCCCGAACCGAGGCACACGGCCTGACGGCTCCGAAAATCGGGAACCGGGCTCCGAAATGGGCAAAATGGCCTACGGCCACGAAAAGTAGCCCACGGCCACTGAGAGATGATCTGCTAGACCTCTCCCTCCCCTCAGGAAGAAAAACAGAGAAAACTGAGTCTGGTTCGCAAACCGAGGCAAGGCACAGAAGAGGGTTCGGAAGTCCGGAGGCAGGGCGCACGGCCGCGACTCTGAGACTTCTGAACGAGCACAATATGCAACATCACCGAGCGCTCAATCGGTGACGTCTGAGTCTTAAGGTCGGTCAAAAATGGGGTGTCTACAAAGGGTTAGACAAATTGGAGAAGAGAGTTAGAGAGCTCTGGTTTTAGGGTTTAAATTAGTGTATCTAACCTATATCTATATCTCTCCCTCTCTTGCCTTTGTGTGTGTTTTAGGCTTAGTTTTGTGCACAACACCTACCATCACACCATCCTCTTGATACTAAGGTTCTAAGGGCTTGTCCTTGCTATTTTTGACTGGATTGAAGCTCAAGGAGGCAACAAGACCACCATTGTTGAAGAAAGGCTTCAAGGGTAAGAAACTAGTCCTTTTTTACCCCATTTTTGCATCCTATTTCTACCTATCTTAGAGCTGTTTTTGTGTTAGTGTATAACATAAAAAAGTTCTGTTTTTAGGCCCTATTGATTGTTTGTTAAGAGTGTTTTGTGGTTTGGGTGTGTTTGACCACCCTTAGGCCTTGAAAGGCCCCATTTTTGTGCTATTTTGTGCAAGTTTCGAGACTTTGGTGTTTGGGCCTCTTCACCATTGAAATCTTGAGGGATTTCAATGGTGGAGATGGTGCCTTGAAGTCTCAAGAAGGAGGGGACCACCCCTCCTCCTTGTTGTCCTTGAAAGGGACCATCTTTGGTCTCTTAAGGGAGCCCATGTTTGAGTGTGTGTTGAGCATGCCATGACTGTTTTTCATGCTTATATTGCCATAATATAACATGGTTTTAAGTTGGTTTTGGTGTACCATGCATGCCTTGCATACTTACCTTGTAATGCCTTGTGATTGCCTTAATATGCCTTAGGTTGTGTGCCTTTGTTTTAGCATGTTTTAGGCTTAGATTTGTGAAGCTTTTGTGCTTATTTTGCCATGCTTTAGGTCTGTCTTAGGTTGTTTGAGTCGACCCTAGCATGCATTATATAGCCTCTTTGCATTTTTGGGCTTGTTGGCCTTAAGTATGTAAGTGTATAGCATGCTTTGTTTGCTTTGATTTAGCGGATTGGAGTCATTTTTCATGTTATTTCAGTCCCTTTAGCATGTTTGTATGCTTGCCTTGCATGCCTCTTTAACGCCTTATGAGCTTGTGTTGTATGCTCCTTGAAAGTGCATTTGTGTATGCCTTTGGATTTGAGCCATTTAGATGCCATCTAGGTGTCCCTTGGGCGTTGTTTAGGTCTGCCTTCGACCTGTTTTGAGTCCCCTTAGCCTTGTGAGGCTTGGTGGATTTGATCTTGGTTTAAGCCTCTTGGCTTACCTCAAGTACTTGGACCATTTGCATGCTTTACTTGCTTGAATTAGTTGGTTCGGCACCTCTTTTTTGTGCAATTTCAGAGTTTGGTATACATGCTAATTGTCCATTGTTTGGTCTCTTTAAGTGTGCTTAAGAGTTGCCTTGTTTATGCTTAAGGTGTTGGACCATGATTGCATACATGTGTGTGTGCATTTTGGCCTTCGTTTCCTTGGTTTTGGCCACTGATTTCGGGCCTAATTAGAGTTGCCTAAATCATGTCTAAGTCCACCTTTTCATTAGTTTGCATCGCCTCATGTTTGCTTGTATACTTGTATAAGTGCCTTGCCATGCCATGTTGCATCCTTAGCTTGCATGCCTAGGTTGCATTGCATCTCGCATGCATGCCTCATTCCTTGATTTGGTGATAGGAATTGGGCCTTATTTTGTTTGATTGGTTTGCATTTCATTTGACATGAAAGTTGCACACTTAATTCTTTGGGCCATCATGCATGGAAATGCGTGATTGGTGGCCCGAGAATCGAGCACATACCCCTTTGAGTCACAGACATGATAGGGGGCATGATTGGTGCATACATTGTTTGAATTGTATGCCATGCAAGTTTTGCCCTCTGCTGCTGTGAGTTGCAGGTTCTGCAGGTATTGCCTGCCGACCGGCAACATTTTGTGCCGGCCGGCAGTAAATCATCAGCCGGTGGATTCATTTTGTGCCGATGGTCACATCCTAGTGTCGGTGGTCATTCTACTTAGCCGGTGGGATCCCCCAGTATCCTGAGAGGCATTCCTGAGACTTTGACAGTTTTCAGAGGAGCAAAGCAGGGAAAACAGAGGCAGATTATGCATGGCAGTGCGATTCCGAGCAAGTCCCGAGCATGCGCTGCATCTGGCACTCTTCCCGATGCGGTTTACTGTTTTAATTAGATTAATTAATTTGTTTAATTAATTTAATGGGTCTGTAATTTAATTAGCTTGCGTAGTTAATTAATTTGTATATTCTTTTGGTCCTCCGGGCGAGGGCAAATCTGTAATAAGTGTGGGTGCATGTGTGTGCATGTCTTCCAATCCCCGCTTCTTTCTTCCCTTTTATTTACCTGCTTATGATGGTAGATTAGGGCACGTTTATTTTAGCATACCTTATGCTATGCATGCGTGCATCCATGCATTTGTTGACATGCACCGGGCTCGGTACATCACGCTAACTGCATTGTATTTTCGATTCCAAATTGAATACGTGCATCGAATGATTGCATTTCACATGCCATTTTAGGGTTAGCCGAGCCTACTCTAGATTGCACCCTTGCCTGCGATGCATTAGTCATTTTAACATGAACTAGGTCATGCATGCTTGCTAACTAGTTTATTGTTTTGGCACGGAGTACGATGTAAGTATTTATGCTTTAGCATCTCGCATGCGTGTGAATGTTAACATGACGGTATGCTTGCCATGCGGCTAAATGCTTACGTGATATTAATGATTGAATGCCTGTGGGTGGAGGTTGGATTGTCTGAGTTGGAATGACTCGTTGAAATCCGTATTTTAGCCTACTTGCGAGTAGCAAAACCCAACACGTTTTTCAAAACAAACGGATATGCAATGTTTACTTCCAAATTAGGCGATCTAGTCTATACTTCTTTACTGCGCGCATAACATAGTAATTCTAGGCTAATTAATCGGAACAAGAACATTCACACGAACAAGAACAAGAACATTCAAAATCGGATATCATGGTTAGTAGAGGCCGGTCTTCGGACTGGGCGAAAGGGGGTGCTCATAGCTGACCTTCTCCGATCGTACCCAAGCTCCCGAGCCAAGACAACTTTGGTTATGACGGACACGTGGCCTTCGGCACCGAGTCAGGGTTTCCTAAATTTCCCATTTTAAAAAATATTTAGGTGGCAACTCTGTATCTGACAAAGCAGTCCATGTTTGGCACTTCTTTTCAAAATCTGTTTTTCTCAAAACGATTTGCCAGAGTTGGACTCTTTGGTTTAGATTAAGAACCGCAACAAACAAAAAGGGGAGTCCGAACTGTAGAGCGAGGCCCAAGGGCGCGTCTACAATGACACATTAGCTTGATTCCTCTATAGTTGTTGCAATTCTGGACATCTCCTTTATTCTTATAGATTGGCACTAAAATACTCTTCCTCCACTCATCTAGCATGTTCCTAGTCAACAAAATTTTGCCAAACAACCTAGTCAACCAAGCAACCCCCTTTTTATCCAAACACTTCCAAGCTTCAATAGGGATATCATCTGGTCCTAAAACCTTATTTGATTTCATCTTCTTAAGTGCAATCTCCACTTCAAAGTTCCTGATCCTACAATAGAACCTATAGTCTTGGTTTATCGTATTACTGGCTATTTGTTCCCCTATTGTCATACCTCCATGTTCCTCATTTAATAGTTTCTCAAAATAGTTTTTTCATCTTTCCTTAATCTCTTTATCTCTCATTAATACCTTAGAATCCTCACTTTTGATGCACTTAATTTGATTAAAATCTCTTGTTTTTCTCTCTCGTATCTTAGCAAGTTTGTATACAGTCTTCTCTCCATCCTTACTATCTAGTCTAGTGTATAGGTCATCATAAGCTTTCAACTTAGCCTCTCTCACTACTTTCTTGGCCTCCTTATTAGCCAATCTATAGCTCTTAAGGTTTCCTCAGTTCTATCCTTTTGCCACTTTTTAAAGCACTCATTTTTTGCCTTAACTACCGCTTGAACCTCTTCCCTCTACCACCAAGTTTCCCTAGAGCTGGGTCCTATTCCTTTCGACTCTCCAACCACTTCCCTTGAGATTCTCCTCATACAATTGGCCATCGAGTTCCACATAGTGTTAGCATCATTTTCTAAGTCCCAAGTACCTTCCTTATCTATTTTATTCTTAAATATTTCTAATTTATCTCCTTTTAGGTCCCACCATCTCGTCCTACGACGCCCACCATCCTTCCTAGCTTGGTATTGCCCTTTAAAACATAAATCTAGTACCAAAATCCTATGTTGAGAGGTCAGGCTCTCTCTAGGAATCACCTTACAATCATTGCATTTTAGGCAGTCCACTTTTCTTACTAAGAAGTAATCTATTGGGCTCTTAACTGACCCACTCTTAAAGGTTATCAAATACTCCTCCCTCTTCTTATACATAGTATTGGCCACCACCAGGTCAGAAGCCAACGCAAAATCTAAAATACTCTCTCCAACCTTATTTCTGTCACCAAAACCATATCCACCATGCACCCTTTCATAGCCTAATTTATCTATGCCTACATGGCCATTAAAATTTCCACTTATAACTAGGTTCTCTCCTACGGGTATCTCCTGTAAGATCTTATCCATTTGCTCCCAAAAATCCCTCTTAGTCTGATCATCTAATCCTACTTGAGAGGCGTATGCACTAATAACGTTCACTATATTCCCTTCAATAACTAATTTAACTAACATAATTCTATTCTCTTTCCTAATGACCACCACTACATTCTCCACAAAACCCTTAGCAATTAAGATTCCTACCCCATTCCTACGTCTATCCTTACCACTATAATACAGTTTAAAACCTGTATCCTCAATTTCCCTAACTTTCTCACCCATCCATTTAGTTTCTTGTACACAAGTTATACTAACTCTCCTCATAATCATAACATCTACCAATTCCATTGTCTTACCAGTTAATGTTCCTATATTCCAAGTGGCTACCCTAAACCTATAGTCTTGGACTAACTTTTTTATCCGCGCTTGTCTAGAAAAATGCGGGAACCTTTGCCCATTTTTCACCGCACCCAAGCGTCGATGCGGCACCCCTTGCTTACTTTTCGAAACATTCGGAGGCAGGCGTAACATGTCATTTGAGGGAAACGACCTAGTATTTGAACGATTCAAAGTAGGATTCATTGTCATAAGGGATCCGATCGTCTTTTTTACGTGTTGGCTGTCGGCTACCTAACACACAACCCTCCTCCTTAACCTGAGTTTGGGACCGGCGGAGTTGTGAATAACCCTGGCGGAGTTAGTAGTAGTCTTTTAATATAAAAATTAAATAGTATTAGTCTTTTAATATAAAAATTAAATTAAGTAAAAGGAAAACAAATTCTACATATGTGGAATACTTTATAGAATTTGAATGAAAGACACATGTGTCTCGGTCAAGTTTTGAATTTGAGGTTCCAATTTCTATGGTTGTCGGCTTATTCCTTTTGTATGACCCACTAAGCAAATTATATATATAAAAACATTAAATTGATTAAATATCAATAATCATATAGTTGATTTATATTTACAAAAGAACTAACTTTGCTATTCCTTTTTCCTTTTCTTTTTTGTTTCCTTTGATTTTTGAGAAAGCCAAGAAAAATGCCAGAAAAACCACAGGATTCTCACAAATATATATCGATAGCAGTGATCACTTCTCTCGGATAAAAAAAAAAATTTTGACTTTTTTTAAAAAAAATTTATTGCACCTATAAGTAACTACAAAGAATATATTAAACATTCGTTTGAGATGTGGGTTGTTTTTTGACTTTTTGATTTTTTAGTTATTTTAGCCTGAGGCTAAAAAGTTTCGTTTGGAATGAGCTTTTTGGCCTTTTTGACTTTTGTGAGAGAAAAAATGAAATGATTATAGTTTAGATGTAACATTTTGTCTTATTAGCTTCTTAGCCTATTTTGTCTTTTTGTGACTATTTTAACCTAAAAAGTTTATGCCAAACATAGCCTAAAATCATGTAATCACTACAAAGATACAGGGATTGAAACCATCGAATGTAAGATACTTAGAAATGAGTAAAATTATTAGATAATCTCAAAGTATCATGTAATATTGTTTACATAGTATTTTGGAAATTGAAAAATTATACATATATAGGTCGTCTTTTGTCTCCTAACTAGCTAATAAAGGTGAGTCAATATGTTCCATCTATAAAATTTTTAGTTACATTATTAGTTTGGAGCACTACGTAGACGCATGGTGATATGAGGTTACTGATTAATTTTTCAAAAAATGGGAATCATTTGCAAACTAGCATATTAAAACAACACATTATTAAATTAATCATGTAGAGCTAGGTTAATAGAAAGAAAATTCTAAGTGTACATAATTCTAACATAAACACAATCCTATTAAATGAGACAGAATTTATTACATTTGTAAATTTCACCACATATGAGAAGGTTGTGTATGATGATTATTATTTGAATTTTATGTATATAGAAAAGTTACAATAAAAAATATCAACAGCATAGTACCAAATCAAGACACAAAAATATAATTATTAAAAGTCGTACATTGAGCACAATTACAAAATTGCTATTGCTTGAATAATTTTTTTTTTTTTTTATTTTAATTTTTGTTAGGACTTTATTTGAAAAGCAATCCATAATTCTTTCATGTATGATTCATATGTCTTAAGAGTCAAACCAGTGTTGATTTCAATATTCATGAGGAACACAACACAACAGCCCACACGCTTTGAAAAATTGGGCAAATTACATATACCTCCCGCGAGATTTAGCTAAACTACAGATACCCTCCTGAGGTTTCGAAAATTACAGATACCCCTTTGAGGTTTATATTTTCATATCAAATTGCCTCATAAGGTTTATATTTTCATAACAATTTGCCCCCTAATTTGTTATGCAAATAGTACCTTCAGGGGAGTATCTGTAATTTCTCAAATTTCAGAGGGGTATCTGTAATTTTGCTAAATCTCGAGGGAGGTATATGTAATTTGCCCCTGAAAATTTCTAGGAGGGAAGTTTTTCTTGAAAGCATATTATTCAGGCCCTACCCACATGCCTCATTGACCAAAACTACCAAAACTACACGTTTTTATTTTTATTTTTTATAATTCAAGGCAAAGGTAAGGAAAGTTTATCTACAAACGAAAAGGCAACAATTTTATTTAAAAGGGAAAATTAGGACACATGTAAAATTATTCATTCAATATTCTTGTTTGGCTCGATAAGAAGAATTCATATTTCTGAAAATTAAATACCTCATGGAGTGTATAACACCAGTAGGTCGTCATATGACAGGGAAACTGCAACAATCCCGACCTATGATTAGCCTATAACCTATGATTAAGAATGCCTAATAAGTAATTAAGAAGAAATTCTGAATTAATTACATGTGTATTGCATTATTTGTGTTTATAAATGTTTGTTGTAGAAAGATTTGTCTATGTTTCTGTTTCTTAAAGTGAATTGAAGGCCTTATTGGCGCCCGATCACGAAATTGACTTGGTTTATGTGTCATTTGGAATTTTTAGAACAATATGGCAGGTTCAACTGAAATTCGATTCGAAACCAAATAATTAGAATAAAAAAATATCAATGGATTAGCGTTAACTCAACTTAATTAACTAACACTAATCACGGATATATAAGGCTTATACTACACTCTTTAATCATCTCATCTTCACCATTTTGAGCAACAAAAACGTGTAAGAGAGAGAGAATGGAAGAATTGAGCTCAACTAAGGAACTTGCTAGAGAATTGAGGGAACTTAAGAGGATAGTCAAGGAATTGTTCAACTTTGAGAAGAATAAGCTTTTACACTGAGAATCCAAAGCTTCAGGTAGGAATTCACTCCTTTAGTTATGTAGTTGTAACACTTAATGAATAAATTCAAGAGAGTTAGATAATTAAGCCAAGAATTGAGCTTAGGAAGAAGAGTTAGGAAGATAACCATACATGCATGCAAATTCTCTTGCATTTGGAGTTTGATTTTGAAGAATTCTCACATTCGTGCATTGATGATAGCTTGGTTTTGGAAATTCATCAAGTTTCATACCATTTTACCTTGTTTGATGATGTTTTGGAAGTTTGAAGTTTATGTCAACCCATGCATGTTATGTTTTCCACATTTCAAGTTTGGTTTTATACAATTGGCAAAACTTTTCGGCTTGATCTTGCGAAATGGTTTGTAATTCATCATATACTATAAGTTTCTCAATGTTTTACTAAGTTTTGACCCAAAATGATGTGTTTTAAAGCTTTGAAATTGAGTTTTGAACTTGAATCAACAATCTAAAAATTTCAAATTTTGCACCCTCCAATCGAGCAGTGGAGTCTGCGCTCGAGCGGATAATGCGATCTCCCAGTACTTTTGTAAAGTTTGGGGGTTAGCCCAAGTGGCAGAATCTGCACTTGAGCGGCCACCCTTATTTTTGATCTTCCGCTCGAGCAATAAAATTTGAGCTCAAGCATAAAATGAGAGCTACTAGAAGTTTTACAGACTTTTGCAGGCCGCTTGAGCAACGAAAGTTGCACTCGAGTAGAGACCATTTTTGCTCAGTCTTTGGCTCGAGCGACAATCGAGCGACCGTTGAGCGTAAAAATCATGCAACCAGTACTTTTGCAAACTTTATAGACCGCTCGAGCGACCGATGTTGTGCTGAGCAAACTGTCCTGTTTTTCAAATTTTGACTAAGTGTTTCAAGTTACGTTTTAGCATCCTCATTGCATCCTAGGCATTCTTAAGCCCTAATTAAGACATAGTAATGAGGATAAAGATTATAAACACACCTAAACAAGAAAGATATAAAGCTAATGGATTTCAAGCATATGTTTCCAATGCGTATCCGTTTTATGTTTGTGTAGGTCGCGCACCGTAGGCTTTCTGGATATCTGCTCTGTTTGTTTGCTTTATTTACTCTATCTATCTGCTATTTGAGCTAATTGTGAGTAATAACTTTGTAAAGCTATGTTCAATTATAAGAATTTTTTGAATGATATAAGATGATCTATTTTCTAAAATATTATTTTCTGTATGAATGAATTGTTGTCCAATGTTTCTGAAATGTATTAGTTGCATCATTAGCTTCAGATGACATCTATTATCTGTTCTGTTATGTCCCAATTATGGGCCATCTGTACGTCCCATGAGCCAACTGTTATGGATACTTCTGTATACGTCCCATATATGGGCCAACTGTACGTCTCATGAGCTAACTGTACCATTTCCATGCATGTGAGTCAATTGTATGCCTTCATGGCTGTCCCTTTATGGGTCAACTATTTCTGTTAGTGCTAATGGATGTACCATGTATGATTAACTATAAATTCTGATTATGAATATGATTCTAATTCCATTTCTGTTATGACTACTGAGTTCTGAACAAGAATATGAATCTGCTTCTGATATAATCTAAATTTTGGTTTCTGTATCTATCATGGACAACATTCATTAAATCTGGTACTCTGTTATTATTTACCGAGCTCCAGTTCATTCTATTATTTATGTATGTAGGTGATCAAGGGCGAGACCAGGCTCAGTGATGATCGCCCGGACTTCTATTTTGTCGGTCAACCTTTGTGCCTCCCTCTTGAGGAGGTTCCGGAAAGAGTCAAGTGGTCGAGTTTTGTGGCTTAAGTTTAAGATTTTGTTTTCTTTTACTAAATTTGAACAAGTTTCTTTTTATTTGTATATTGGGCTAAGTCCCATTTTGTTTTTATTTGTGTATGTGGGTGACATAAGACTAATGTAATTATGACGTCACACGTTTGTAGATAAAGTTTTAAATTTATGTCCCATGTATGTCTGCACAGCTCTATAGACTATGTATGTTTTATATATATGCTTCCGCAGCCCCTTATTATGTGTTAATCTGTTCAGAGGCCTTTAGCAATCCGAGAATTGCTGGCTGGTTACGACGCTAAACCTATTGGGACAGGTTTGGGTCATAACAGAGTGGTATTAGAGCACGTATTTTATCGCACACACGAGTCCATATGAGCTATAAGATGTCCTAGAAAAGAAGTAGGGACATTACATTTACATGTGTGAGTGTGTGATGTCATGTGAACATATCTGAACCAATATACGTTGTCACTGAACTGGAATGAACTGAAATTGAATACTTATAGGATTACTTACTTGTGTTTATTAGTGCTCTATTTACCTATAGAAAATGGAGAATACAAGAAGTAATGATGCGACTGAATCCTCTAAGACTCACATGAGCTGAATGGAACAAATGCTTGAAGCCTTAATAGAATCATTGAGATAGCAACAAAGACAACAACCTCTGCCTCCTCCGCCCCCTCCGGTCCAAGTACAACTAGAGAACACTGACATTATCTCATTGACTCAGAAATTTACTAAAATGAAGCCGCCAACCTTTCTAGGTGGTATTGAGCCATTAAAAGTAAAGACATGGATGCTAGAAATGGAGAAACTATTTGAAGTATTTCCGTGTTCAGAAATTCAAAAAGTTCTACTGGCCACCTATACTTTGAAAGAGGAAGCCCAATGGTGGTGGATGCTGACCAGAAATGACATTGGAACCATGACATGGAGTCAATTTAGAGAAATCTTCTATGAAAAATACTTTCCTTAGTGCTTCAAAGATCGCAAGGTTTCTAAATTTGAATAGTTGAAACAAGACAACATATCTATGGTCAAGTATGAGGCTAAATTCACCGAGTTAGCCCGATTTTCTCCTCATATGGTAGATTTAGACTACAAAAAGGCTTAGAAATTTGAAGGAGGTTTGACTTTGGAAGTGTTTGTAGGGTCAGTGTCTTAAAACTACTCAAATATGTGGATGTGCTTGATATAGCCTTAATGGCTGAAGCCAATTTAATTGCACTGAAACAGACTAAAGCTCCAACAACTGAATGGAGAGGTAAAAGATCTGGATTTCGTTTCCAAAAGGGTCGTTCATTTGCTATAAATAAGAAGTAAAATATGGGATCTACTAGCAATTCAAGTCAAAGCAGTGAATCTGTACCTATTTGTGCCGAATGTGGGAGAAAACATAAAGGGTTTGCCATCGGGTATCCAATGCTTGTTTCCGGTGTGGCAAGATAGGCCACATGATAAGAGATTGTCCAATTGGGTCTAAAAATGCCAACCGCCCTGCAGCAAGTTCAGTAGGATCTGCTTCTGCATCAAGAACGAATATAAGAACTAATGCTGGGAGAGAACCTTTGAGGCAAGGTAGAGTTTTCGCACTTGTGCTTGGCGATGTACAGAATACTTAATCAGTGGTGTCAGGTATAATTTCTATCTGTGCTCAGAATGCCTATGTGTTGATAGATTCTAGTTCTATGCATTCTTTTGTATCGCATGCTTTTTCATAGAAATTAACTAGACCTTTGGAACCTATGAGTTATCTACTATTTATGTCTACACCATCTAGAGGTTCTATGGTCTGTGCTTATGTTTATCCAGTATGTAATATAATGATTGGTGATATGACATTATATGTTGATTTTGCTGCCTTTGAGTATTGATTATTTTGATTGTATATTGGGCATGGATTGGTTGACCAATTATTATGCTACTATTGATTGTGTGAATAAATTTGTTATATTCCAACCTCCGGGGTTACCTAAATTTGTATTTGCTGGAAATGGAGTAGTTCCTCACCGTACTTGATCTCTTTTATGAAAGCCAACAAATTGTTGTGAAAAGGTTGTCGGGGTTATCTGTGTTGTGTTTTAATTGAGACCTCTGATAAGCTTAATGTGGAAACCATTCCTGTTGTCTGTGAGTTTCCTGATGTGTTTCCTATTGACCTACCCAGGGATTTAATAGATAGAGAAATTGAATTTACTATTGATGTTGTACCTGGAACACAACCAATTTCAAAAACCTCATATCGAATGTCAACCTTTGAACTGAAAGAATTGAAAACCCAACTACAAGAACTGCTAGAGAAGAAATTTATCAATCCGAGTACTTCTCCTTAGGGTGCTCCAGTTTTGTTTATTAAGAAGAATGATGGGGCTTTGAGGTTATGTATTTACTATCGTGAATTGAACAAAGTAACCGTAAAGAATAAATACCCACTGCCCCGAATAGATGATCTATTTGACCAACTTTATAGAGCACAAGTGTTCTCTAAGATAGACCATCTGGGTATCACTAGTTAAAAGTCAAGGCAGATGATGTAGAGAAAACTGCATTCAAAACTAGATACGGACACTATGAATTTTTGGTTATGCCATTTGGGGTAACTAATACACTTGCAACTTTTATGGACCTAATGAATAGGGTTTTCAAAGAATTTCTTGATGAATTTAAAGTTGTGTTTATTGATGATATTCTGATTTACTGCAAAAGCAGAGAAGAACAAGAGAATCATCTGAGAACTGCCTTACAGATCTTGAAAGAAAAGAAGTTGTATGCAAAATTGTCCAAATGTGAATTTTGGCTTGACTATGTAACATTTCTGGGGCATGTAATTAACAAGGATGGCATTATGGTAGACCCACAGAAAATTGAGGCTATTGTGAATTGGCCAAGACCGACCAATGTATCAGAAGTCAGGAGCTTTCTGGGGCTTACAGGTTATTATCGCAGATTTGTGAAGGATTTCTCAAAACTTGTTATGCCGTTGACACAGTTGATGTAGGAAAATGTACCATTTGATTGGAATGATTAGCATGAGTCAGCCTTTCAAAAACTGAAGACTAGATTGGTAACTGCACTAATTCTGACTTTGCCTAATGGTATTAATGGGTTTTAGATTTATAGTGATGCTTCATACAAAGGCTTGAGGTGTGTATTAATGTCGAATAGAAAAGTGATTGTATATGCTTCTCGGTAACTCTGACCACACGAGAAGAATTATCCGACCCATGATCTTGAACTAGCCGTCGTGGTGTTTGCTTTGAAAATTTGGCAACACTATCTGTATAGAGTGACCTGTGAGGTGTACACTAATCACAAAAGTTTAAAATATTTCTTCACTCGGAAAGAATTGAATATGAGATAGAGACGATGGCTTGAGTTGATAAAAGATTATGACTTGCAGATTTTGTACCATCCGGGAAAGGCAAATACAGTTGTAGATGCTTTGAGCCGAAAGTCTATTGGGAATTTGTCATGTTTGCTCATTGGCCAGAAAAAATTGTTGTGTGATCTAGAAAAAAAATGAAATTGAAGTGGTTTTGCATGAACAGGGTGGAGTTCTAGCTGCCATTTCTGCACAACCGGCCATGGTTAAGAAAGTTAAAGAAAAGAAATTACAAAATGAATTCCTGAAAAAGATTGTTCATAAGATTGGTTCAAAACAGAGGCTCGGATTTATGGTCAAAGACAATGTTCTGAAATATCAAGGAAGGCTTTGTGTACCGGATTGCTCTGAATTAAGAAAGCGTATCATGACTGAAGCTCATAACTCCAAATTTGCTATGCATCCGGGGAACATGAAAATGTACAAAGATTTGAAACAAAACATCTGGTGGCCTGGCATGAAAAAGTGTATTGCTGATTTTGTGGCTAGATATTTGCATTGCTAGCAAGTAAAGGCCAAACATCAATGACCCGCTAGACTACTTCAACCGCTTCCAATACCGGAATGGAAATGGGAGCACATTACAATGAACTTTATTATTGGATTGTCTCGCTCCTCCCGAGGTATGGATTCTATCTGGGTCATTGTTGATCGTTTAACTAAGTCTGCTCACTTTTTACCTATTAAAACCTTTTACAATGCGGATAAATTGACTAACATCTATGTGAACGAAATTGTGAGACTGGATGGAGTACCTGTATCTATTGTGTCTGACAGGGATCCCAAATTCACTTCAAGATTTTGGCAAAGTTTGCAACAGGCCTTGGGAATTGAATTGAGGCCGAGTAGTGCTTATTACCCACAGACAGATGGCCAATCTGAACGAACCATTTAAACCTTGGAAGATATGCTTAGAATGTGTGTGTTAGATTTCCAAGGAAATTGGGAAACCTATTTGTCATTGGTTGAATTTGTGTACAACAACAGTTATCATTCAAGCATCAGTATGGCTCCTTATGAAGCTTTGTATGGTAGAAAATGTCGTTCTCTGATCTATTGGGCTGAGGTAGGTGACAGACCTTTGTTGGGACCGGAAGTTATGCAAGAAACGATTGAAAACGTGAAATTGATTCAAAAAAAATTGAAAACTACACAAAGCCACCAAAAGAGTTATGCGGATGTCCGAAGAATAGATAGAGAATATGAAGTCAGGGATCACGTGTTTATCAAGGTAACTCCGATGAAAGGCCAAACGCAGTTTGGTATAAAGGGCAAGTTGGCACCAAGGTACATTGGGCTGTATGAAATTCTTGAGAAAATCAATCCGGTAACGTATCGAGTGGCTTTACCTCTGATTATGGAGCAAATGCGTAATGTTTTCCACGTTTCAATGCTCCAAGATTATTTGAGGGATCTATTATATGTTATTGAGCCAACTCATGTGCTATTGAAAGATGATTTCACCTATGAAGAATGACCAATGCAAATTGTGAACCGCTGGATCAAAAGATTCAGAAATAAAGAAATTCCATTAGTGAAGGTTTATTGGCAAAGCCATGGAGGAACATATGTAACTTGGGAAACCGAGGAAGATATGATGAAAAGATATCCAGATTTGTTTGTTCTAGATCCAACATTCTTCCAAAACGAAGGTAATTCGAGTTTGGAGGACTAAAGACTGTAACAACCCTGACCTGTGATTAACCTATAACCTATGATTAGGAATTCCTAATAAGTAATTAAGAAGAAATTCTGAATCAATTACATGTGCATTGCATTATTTGTGTTTATATATGTTTGTTGTAGAAAGTTCTATCTGTGTTTCTATTTCTTAATGCAAATTGAAGGCCTTATCGATATCTGATCACGAAATTGACTTGGTTTATGTGTCATTTGAAATTTTTAGAACATTATGGTAGGTTCAATTGAAATTCGATTCGGAACCAAACAATTAGAATAAAATAATACCAATGGAATAGCCTTAACTCAACTTAATTAACTTATACTAATCAAGCCTATATAAGGCTTACACTACACTCTTTAATCATCTCATCTTCACCATTTTGAGCAACAAAAACGTGAGAGAGAGAGAGAGAGAGAGAAGGGAAGAATTGAGCTCAACTAAGGATCTTGCTAGAGAATTGAGGGAACTTAAGAGAATAGTCAAGGAATTGTTCAACTTTGAGAAGAGTAAGCTTTTACACTTGAGAATTCAAAGCTTCAGGTAGGAATTCAATCCTTTAGTTCTGTAGTTGTATCACTTAATGCATGAATTCAAGAGAGTTAGATAATTAAGCCAATAATTGAGCTTAGGAGGAAGAGTTAGGAAGATAACCATATATGCATGCAAATTCTCTTACATTTGGAGTTTGATTTTGAAGAATTCTCATAGGCATGCATTGATCATAGCTTGGTTTTGGAAATTCATCAGTTTCATACCATTTTACCTTGTTTGATCATGTTTTGAAAGGTTGAAGTTCATGTCAACCCATGCATGTTATGTTTTCTACATTTCAAGTTTGGTTTTATACAATTGGCAAAACTTTTGGGCTTGATCTTGCGAAATGGTTTGTAATTCATCATATACTATGAGTTTCTCAATGTTTTACTAAGTTTTGACCCAAAATGATGTGTTTTAAAGCTTTGAAATTGAGTTTTGAACTTGAATCAACAATCTAAAAATTTCAAAATTTGCACCCTCCAATTGAGCGATGGAGTCTACGCTCGAGCGGAGAATGCGAGCTCCTAGTACTTTTGTAGAGTTTGGGGGTTAGCCCAAGTGGCAGAATCTGCACTTGAACGGCCACCCTTATTTTTGACCTTCCGCTCGAGCAACCAAATTTGAGCTCGAGCCTAAAATGAGAGCTACTAGAAGTTTTACAGACTTTTGCAGACCGCTTGAGCAACCAAAGTTGCACTGGAGTAGAGACCCTTTTGCTCAGTCTTTGGCTCGAACGACTATCGAGCGGCCGTCGAGCGTAAAAATCATGCAACCAGTACTTTTGCAAACTTTATAGACTGCTCGAGCGACCGATGTTGTGCTGAGCAGACTGTCCTATTTTTCAAAATTTGACTAAGTGTTTCAAGTTACATTTTGTCATCATCATTGCACCCTAGGCATTCTTAAGCCCTAATTAAGACAGTAATGAGGATAAAGATTAGAAACACACCCAGACAAGAAAGAAATTAAGTAAATGGATTCCGAGCATATGTTTCCAACATGTATCCGTTCTATGTTTGTGTAGGTCGCGCGCCATAGGCTTTTTGGATATCTGCTCTGTTTGTCTACTTTATCTACTTTGTCTGTCTGCTATTGGAGCCAACTGTGACTAAAAACTTTATAAAGTTATGTTCTATTATAAGTATTTTCTGAATGATATCAGATGATCTGCTTTCTAAAATATTATTTTCTGTGTTAATGAATGGTTGTCCAATGTTTTTGAAATATATTTGTGGCATCATTAGCTTCAGATGACATCTGTTATCTGTTCTGTTATGTCCCAATTATGGGCCAACTGTACGTCTCATGAGCCAACTATACCATCTTCGTATACGTGAGTCAACTGTATGCCTTCATGGCCGTCCCTTTATGGGTCAACTGTTTCTGTTAGTGCTAATGGATGTACCACATACGATTAACTGTAAATTCTAATTACGAATATGATTCTGATTCCATTTATGTTATGACTACTGATTTCTGAACAAGAATATGAATCCGCTTCTGATATAATCTAAATTCTGTTTTCTGTATCTGTCATGGACAACATTCATTAAATCCTTTACTCTGTTATTATTCATTGGGCTCCAACTCATTCTATTGTTTATGTATGTAGGTGATCAGGCATGAGACCAGGCTCAGTGATGATCGTCTGGACTTTTGTTTTGTCGGCCAACCTTTGTACCTCCCAAGGAGGTTCTGAAAAGAGTCAAGTGGTCGAGTTTTGTGGCTTAAGTTTAAGATTTTGTTTTCTTTTACTAAATCTAAACAAGTTTCTGCTTATCTGTATATTGGGCTAAGTCCTATTTTGTTTTTATTTGTGTATGTGGGTGACGTAAGACTAATGCAATTATGACGTCACATGTGCATATATAAAGTTTTAAATTTCTGTCCTATGTATGTCTGCATAGCTTTATGAATTATGTATGTTTTATATATATGCTTCCTCAACCCCTTATTATGTGTTAATTTGTCCAAAGGCCTCTGGTAAACCAAGGATTGTTGGTTGGTTACGACGCTAAACCTATAGGGACGGGTTTGGGTTGTGACAGAAACCCTACGACTAGTGAGGACACGTCACTTGTCTTCAATCCTATCTCTTTTGATTCACAAATTTGTATATAAAAGGGAAAGCTTCACCCCTGTTGAAGTACGAATAATTTTACTCTTCCTTTTAAAACTCTCTCTCTCGCTCTCTCTCTCTTGTAATCTCAAGTAGCTGCTGGTTTGGATCAATAAAAGTATTTTGTAAGTATTTCTTTTATATATGCCTGTTGAATTGCTAGCTTATTTAAATGAAATCTTAGAGTTTCATAAACAAAGACATTCTTTATATATAAGTTTAGTTTCGGATAATTATTTACGTCCATCTGTAATACCAGTACTTGAAGAGTTTGATCAACTGATAGCTCAAATAGAGCAGTAGATCCAAGAGGAGATTTGTCGTTTGGCAGCCTTTCTCAGGCCTCCTCCTTAACAATAGAACAGTAAATGAGACCATGTGTGGCAGAATTTGAATTCAGTATATTCATAATATGGGTCGTAGTATTCGTGGGCTTTTGCTTGTTAGGGACTGATCAGATTAAGAGTAAGTAGGACGTCACCAAAGTTGTGTATGGGGTTTAGGACCACTATAGCAGTGATTGTGTTTAGGTCTAGGTTCCAGTAAGCCGTTAACATATGTGTTTATCCTGATCCCTGTGTCAAGCATCCAGTTGGTGTCAAAGCCATGTTTATTACAGTTCATGTTAAGATTATACTTTATTTAAATTATACATATATGGTCACCATTAAACATCATGACTACTGAAACTTCATCAATAACTTCCGTAGCTAATACAGTAGCTTCTACTTCAAAAGCAACAGAACTAATGGCTTGCCAAGATGTTAAGGAAGCCTTAGACAAATGGACCATTCCAACTGTCAAACCAAATACAATTTATAAAATTAGAACTTTTGATTTTACCAGTAAAAAGTTAATTAAAACTTTTGAGCATGCTGCTCCTCTCCAGAATAATGATGAAATAATTAAATTACTTCATATCTAGGGTCTTGCACCCTTTTTCAAAAAATACAAATACATTCATATAGGACTTGTCCAGATAGCCTTCAAGCCTTTAACCTTGTTAGGCCAGAATACTAGTATCCAGTGTACCCTTAGAGATAGTAGATGTACTAATTGGCAAGCCTCCCTTATGGGGGCCATTGAAACCAGTTTATCTCATAGGCCAGTTTACTTTAATATACATCCAAATTTAAGTGTCACTTTTTGACCCAAATCTTTCATAAGTCCTAGAACTAAGAGTTGTTACTCATGGTTATGAGTATTTACCAGGATCACCTCCTCTAGAAGCAATCTTTAGGATTCATTTGAAGGTTTTGACAACCTTAAATCCTTACACCAGAAGGTGTAGTGAAACAGGACATACAATCCTGATAGATACTAACATGTTTAACTCCCAGGTTGTAGTCCCTAGGATGATAACATGGAAGGAATAACCTTTCCAGCAAATTGGCAAATACCAAATGTTGTTCCAGCAAGACCTATTGTACGTCAAACTCTAGATCAGGTCATTCAGACATAAGGAGGTAATGTATATCTCTAATTTCGTCGTCCTTTGACTAGAAGTTTGTCTAGTACTAGCTCCAGATTTACTCCATCATATAGAGTAAATTTACTTGACTTCTCTGGGCAGTCTACTTCTGAACCTCCAAAATCTATTCTCCAAGGATTGCCTTACAGACCACCTAGTGAACCACCACTAGAATCTGTAATTCAGGGAATTCATATTTCTGAAAACCAAATACCTTATGGAGTGTATAATACCAGTAGGCATCTAGAAAGGAAAAAAAAAAAAACCAGTAAGAATCCAAGACCTCAAAATGGATATTAATGTCTTGAAAACAGAAGTTAAAAATCTCAAATCTTCTAATCAGTAGATTAATTCAGAAATCCTTAAAATCAATAAGTAGCTATCTCAATTACTTCAAACGAATAAGGGTATAATTACAAAAGCAACTCCAGAAAAGAAGGATGACCAATATTTACTACTAAGGAACCAAGTCACTTTCTAGAAGTGGTATATCAGAATTACTTTCATCATAAAACCAGACTTTATCATTAGGGATGCTATGTTGAACATTGGCTAGAGCGACCATCGAGCCTAGATTCAGACCATCCAGTACTTTTACGGACCATGTGGTCTGCTCAAGCGACCATCCATGTACTCGAGTGAAGTGCCCTGTTTTAGCATATTTTGAGGAGTCATATTTTGATCACATTCACATTCTTATTCCTTTCTAAGCATTCTTAGGCATGAATTGAGCTTCCCAAAAGAATTAATGAGTAAGAACTTGATATAAGATAATTGAATAAGTTAAAATGATTTGATTACGCAACAAGCCTCAAAGTGCGTACATGTTTATGTGATATGTAGGTTCATCCGCAAAGACATGTCCACAACCAAATCACTGTGAGTAATATCTTAGTAAAGATATTTTCATATACATTATTATCTAAGTGTTTCCCAATGTGGTATGTTTTTGCGAACTTATGATTTTGTGATATGAATGAATCTTCTATCTGTCCGATCTACATAATGTCTGTGAATATGATTGACGAAATACGCTTGTATATGATGGACAAAAGGTCGTTCTATATATTTGATAAAATGGACCCAAGGTCATTCTGAATATCTGATAAGTTTGAATATCTGATATGTGTTGACCAAATGGCCATTATACAACTGTAAATGATTGGACCCAAGGTTGTTTCGCCAAGCATGACTTGTCTGTTCTGAACTTCTGATATGTGTTGGACCCAAGGTTGTTCTGGTATGACAAGAATTTTAGTATGAAGTTATTTATGTTAAATATTAGAACTCATTATATAACCTATTTATTCTGATGTTATTCACTGGGCATTACCTTACTCTGTCATATATATGTATATAGGTGAGCAGTGAGATGTCTGACCCTAGTGAACCTGTGAAAGATTACCCAAGTTTTTGTGAAACCAGCTATGGAGTGCCTCACGGAAAAGGCTTTTGTTTTTCTTTTGTCTTGATTTTTACTGTTGGCCATCTTTTGTCCTTAAGGAGTTTAAGTTTTGTAAGATCATAAATGATATTTTTGTGTTTAAGTCTTGTACTTAAAGTCTAAAATGATTGTATAAACAAGGTATGTTATATGGTTGTGAGTTATTGACGTATAAAATATTTTTGTTCAGGTCATGTATGCATGGCTCATTGGACAATTTTATTATTTTGCTTTTGCTTCTAGACCCATATAATTAAATATGATCTAAATTTTGTCTAAGGCTGTAGGTAATCTCATGATTACTAGCTGGTTATGATCCAAACCTCTAGGCACTACAACAAAACTGAGTTTTTACGACTTCACATCAACGACATACAGTAAATGCAAGCCGTGATTTCTCATTTTTACGACTTGCTTTTTTTACATGTCGCAAATAATTTTCCAACCATGACGTGTCTATTGCGTAGGTCGTAAATACTAATAACGATGATTTTTTTACGGCTTGCAATGTTAACAGTAAATAATAAAACTTCTTATGACGTGCATATGGCATGTCGTTAATACATCAATTATACACGACACGCGCACACCAACTATTAAAAATATTGAACGTTTCACAGCGTACAAAAAGCCAGCCGTTAAAAATTTCACTTTCCACGACGTACAAAAAGCTAGCCGTTTAAAATATTGCACTTTCCATGACATGCAATTGCTGTTGTGAAAGATATGACTAAAAAAAAAAAGAAGAAGAAGAAAAAAGAGTACCTCCAAGACGAAAAGTTCAAGCGCCAAACACCCCAAAATATATATATATATATATATATCAGGTTACATCCTTGATTGTTTCTAACTTTAGTAATCCCTCCTGAACTAGCCCATACCCTCCATTGGCTTTGTCATTCCTTTGGATTTTGCGATGAAAACTTCAAAGCTCTAGGTTTTAGAAAAGGAAATCAGATTGACAATTTTCTCGAGAAAGTGAGGGAAATAGGAGATGAAAGGAGAGGGGTGAAGAAGAAGATGTGGGGATTAGGGGGAATGTATTGTTGCGGGAGAAAAGAAGGTGAGAAAGTGGAAGGAATATTGGTGGTGTTCGCGTGGATGTCGAGTCAGGAGAGGCATTTGAACAACTACGTCCAGCTCTACTCCTTACTCGGCTGGAATTCCCTCTCTTGGACTGCGTCACGATCTAATTTGTTGAGCCGTGGATCGATAGGGCAGGCTAACATTTCTTCTAAGGCTAGTCCGATTACGAAGCCTAATGATTCACCCTATTACATTGGGTTGGATAGGGTTTCGGAAGATTCTTATGATTCATTGAAGAATCCCAATGGTATCATTCAACTCGGATTAACTGAAAATAGGGTATGCTTTTATTTTTCTTTGATTAATTTTCATTGTATTGGTTTTGGGTTTGATTTGATTGTTTTGTGGTTATAACTATCACTGGATTTGATTGAGAAGTGGTTTTCGCAAAATTTCAATGATTCTATACTTAGAGGAGGAGGAGAAAGTGGGGGTTTGAGTACTAGTGGAATTGCAACATACCAACCATTCGATGAAATGTCGGAACTAAAAGAGGAAAGATGTTTAAATGATTATAATTAATTGAATTTCTAATTTGGTTCTGTGTTTTGATTTGCCACTTTACTTCTTTGAAATGTAACGGTTAAAATGCTCTGTTGGTAGGCATGATTATTGAAAATATTGGTGTAGATAGAAACTAATCAATAGCTTTCTATTTAGTAATATAATGACAAGATTATATTAGTTTGCTGAACAAGTTTACGGCAAGTCTTCATTCTATAGTACATTTACTACATACTGTATGAGCTTCCCTCGCCATAAGATCTGTGAAGTGAATGATATGATAAAGTAGCAGGAATAAATTTATATGTGTAGACACCCCATTTTTGACCGACCTTAAGACTCAGATGTCGCCGATTGAGTGCTCGGTGATGATGCATTTTGTGCTCGTTCTGAGGTTGCAGAGTCTCGGCTGAGAGCCTTGCCTCCGGACTTCGGGACTTTGTTGTGCTTTGCCTCGGTTTGCGAACCAGGTTTTGTTTTCTCTATCCGAAGGGAGGGAGAGGTCTCGTAGACCATCACTCAGTGGCCGTAGGCTACTTTTCGTGGTCGTAGACCACTGTTCCCGTTTGGAGACTAGTTTTCGGTTTTCGAAGCTGTCGGCCGTGCGCCTCGGTTCGGGACCACATAACTACCTCCGTTTACTCCGGTTTTTGCCACACACCTTGTTCCTCTCCTTAGAGGGACACTGTGGCCCGGGAGACCACCTTTGTAGTCATACGCCACCTCCGGTCCTTAAAGGTAGGTGGTCTTCCTCACTTTTGAGCCACAATTTCGGGTCTCTCATACCACCATTGTGTTGTATTCATCTGGGAGGCCACCAATCTGGTATGGCCGACCACCTTTTCAACCTGACCCTTTTGACCCCTTGGTCTCCCTCACTTTTGAGCCACAATTTCGGGTCTCACATACCACAGCTGAGTTGCATTCACCTGGGAGACCACCAATCTGGGTAGGCCGACCACCTTTGTTGATTGAACCTTTTGACCCCTGGTCGGCCGACCAGGGGAAGTGGCCGACCGACCACCTTAACTGGTCAGCCTGCTTCCTGCTTTTTGGTCTCATTGAGTGTGTTCCAGCTGTGCCAGCTGGGAGCCATTTGCTGCATCCTCCATACACGTGTATGGAGGATGTTTAAAGCTTCTTTGAGAAGCTTTGGCCTCTCTCCTCTATAAAGGGAGGCCTCCCCTCCCATTTCAAGGGTTCAGAACCTGGTTTGAAGGCATACACACTTCTCCCTCTATATCTCTTCCTTTAGGCTTCAAAAGTGTAAAGCTCTTACACCCATTGCACTACACCTCCAAGCACAACACCTCCACTACCATCCTAAGTACCTTGGAGCTATTTCAGAGGTTGAGAGCTCACTTTCTTGGTCCAGAAGTTGCTAGAGTTATTGGCTACAAGGGTAAGTCTCTATTTCTCTCTTTTGGTCCTTATTTTGCTTCATTCTTTAGCCTTATTTTCAAGCATTTTTGGACTTTGTCATAAAATAAAAATAAAAAAAAGGTCTTATTTTGAGCTCCTCTTCAAGGTTGATTAAGGTCATTTTTCTGTTGGGGGTTATCTACCCCCTTATATGCTTCATTTCCTCATGTTTTGAGCTATGCATTAGAGCATTTGTGTTGGCCTTGGTATGGCCTTTTAGCCACTGAAATCCAGTGGATTTTTAGTGGCTAATATGTGTTTTTCAGCTTCAAAATCAGAGAGGGGTGACCCTCTCACCCCTTGTTCTCTTTACTAACTTTATTGGCCTTCCAAAGGAACCCCTATTTGCATGTTTTGAAGCCATGTTTCAGGCCATTATTTGTCAGTTTTGTGACCTATATAAGCTCTGTCCAGAGCCCTTTTAGCCATTTTGAATGTCTATTACGCATGTGTAGAGCAATCCTATTCAAGGCCTTCCAAAGGGGCATTTACTTGCATGCTCCCTAGCTTCATTTCAGGCCATTTTTGATGAGTTTTAGGGCCCTCATAATCTCTGTCTAGAGGTGGTTTTGCCATTTTACATGTCTATCTTGCATGTGTAGAACAACTCCTCCCATGGCCCTCCAAAGGAGCCTATCGTTCTTGCATGCATTGACTGAATTTCAGTGGGTTTTTGGGCATATTTTGGCATGGCATACTTCTGTTTTTGGCTGGTTTGGTGAGCTCTCATATGCTTCATATAGTTGTAGTACAACTCATGGTTCACTAGCTTTCTTTGCATGCTTTGTTGACCCTTGATTCTAGCACATTTTCGCCTTGCCTTAAACTGATTTTGTGCATATTTTGGACTGCCCTAGCTCTATTTTTGGGTCTCATGGTCGAATGATGCTTGTTTTGCATGCTTGTAGTTCAATACACTTGTCTAGCTTTGAGATTTGAGGTCTATTGCATGCATATACTGAGGTGTTTTCATGCTTTGGGGTCATTTTGCATCATATTTCAGAGCTTATGTGAATGCCATATTTCCATGTTTTCTCCTCTTTAAGTGTGATTGAGAGTTGTGCATGAATGCCTTGTTTACCGACCATTGAATGAGCTCCATTTCTTTGCCTTCCGAGCCATCATTTTAGGCCATTTCCCCACTGTTTCAGACCTACCTAGGGTCTGTTTGGGGTTTGTTTTTCCATTGGTGCATTGCTTTGTGTACCTCTAGTGTAACCCGCTTCACTAGTTTCGGTATTCGGGCCATCTAGCTTGCATTGTGTGACATACTTGCATGTTTCAGGACCATCTTTTATGCCATTTCAGAGCTGTATCATGTACCATCCTATGCCATATTTCATTCCTTGCCATGCTTAGTTGGAGTTGCATGTTGTGCCTTAGGATCGGTCCTTTGCATCCGTGCATGTTTGCATGTATTTCGGTTGTCTCATTTTTATCAAATGGCCATTGATGTGAGTGTGGCTGAGGTCCACTCATATTGGCGTAAGTCCATCGTGCATTGTGTATGCCATTTTAGTCCATAGCATTGCGTATGCTAGGTTGCATGTTAGAGCATTGTGTATGACATGTTATGTCACGTGCATTGTGTATGCCATTTTAGTCCATAACATTGCGTATGCTAGGTTGCATGTTAGTCGCATTGTGTATGCCATCTCATTTGCATTGTGTTTGGGATAGGAGTTACCCCAAACACGGGAAACGAGAGACGTTTCGTACTCAAAGTGACGAAACGTGTCT
The DNA here is from genome assembly GCA_030407325.1 of Camellia japonica. NCBI lineage: Eukaryota > Viridiplantae > Streptophyta > Magnoliopsida > Ericales > Theaceae > Camellia > Camellia japonica. The sequence continues at coordinate 99,870,553 of JAPPVO010000014.1, read as the reverse complement.
CACTTCCCAGTTGCCGACACTCCGGATTAACCATGATGGAGTCTAGGCCCTGTTGTGTTGTCCTATGCATTCATTTCACATCAAGTCGTGCAATTCGACTCCTCGGCCATCATGCATCGAGATGCGTGATTGGTGGCACGAGGATCGAGATGTGCATACATATGTGAAAATACTTTGCCATGCTCCTTTCTTGCTCTCTGTTGCAGCAAACCAGAAATCAGCAGCCTTCTAGAGCTTTGCACAGTATTCCGGGATTAATTGCAAACAGAGGCAAATCGGGGCATCGCGAGGGATTTTCCGACGAGGCGGCTCGAGCATGCATGCATCTTTCATCATTTGGAACAGAGCTGAGGCGGTCCATTTAGCTTGCATGCTAATTTATTTGCTTTCCTAGTTAATTTGTTAATTAATTAGGGTTTTTTAATATTTAATTATTTATTCGGACTGTAATTATTTATTCGGTCTGTATTATTTATTCGGACCCTCTGCGAATAAGTGTGCGTGTGTGTGATGTATGTCTTCCAATCCCACGTCTTTCTCCCTTTTATTTACCAGCTTATGATGGTTAGTTTAGGGCATGTTTCAATTAGCATACTTATGATAGCATGTTTGCATTCATTTATCTGTCTTGCATGCACCGAGCTCGGCGCATCATACTAACTGCATTGTATTTCAATTCCAAGTTGAATACTTGTTAGTTGTAGCATTTCACATGCCATCTTTAAAATAGCCGAGCCTATTGTAGTTGCATTCCTGCATGTGTTGCATTAGGCATTTCAGCATAGTTAGGATCATGCATTGATTTCTAACATAGCTTCTATTTTGGCTTGGAGTACTCGGTAAGTGTTTATGCTTTAGCATCCTTGCATGCGTGTGAGTGACTGCCATGATAGAATGCTTACCATGAGACTATATGCTTATGTGATATACCTGCCTGAATGCCTGTGGGCGAAGGTTGGATTATCTGAATTGGAATAATGCATTGATTGTGAGTTTTAAGCCCACTTGAGAGTGGCAAATCATCTTATTTTCTAAGCCCACCTGAGGGTGGCAAATCCGCATTTTAGCCTACTTGTGAGTAGCAAACCATTTTCAAAACAAACATGAGATGTTTCGTTCCAATTCAGGCGATCCAGTCTATACTTGTATGTTGTGCGCATCACATAGTAAATCTAGGCTAATAACCGGGATAAGAACACATAATGTTTTCAAAACTTGATATCATGGTTAGTAGAGGCCGATCTTTGATCGGGCGAGCGGGGGTGCTCCGAAGTAACCTTCCCCAATCATACCCAAGTTCCCGAGCCGAGGCAACTTTGGTGATGACGGACACGTGGCCTTAGGCACGAGTCAGGGTTTCCTAAATTCCTCCAAAATAAATATTTAGGTGGCGACTCTGTATCTGGCAAAGCAGTCCATGTTTGGCACTTCTTTCAAAAAAATATGTTTTCAAAAACGATTTGCCGAATTTGGACTCTTTGATGATTCATCGATCTTGCATTGCACTTTGCGAGATTAGATACAGGACCGTGACATTGAGTCCTGAACTGTAGTGAGCCCAATGAACAAAATGGGATTCCCTCCCGGGACGTTCAGGGACGTCTACAGTTTCTGGCAACTCCTCTTGGGAGTTACAGAACTTGACTCGAACTCATGATATCTTGTTTTGAGTACACTTATGTGTTTCTTTGCATTGTATTTGCATTGGTGCGCCTAGGACACCGTGTTTGCCGTATGCTATTCCTGAACGGTTTGCCGGAGGCTCGCTTTGCGAAGCGTGCCATAAGGCTGACCGGTTGCGGGCTCTGCCATGACGGGAACACAAACCCTGGTTGTTACCGGGGCACCCTTTTTCACCATTCGACCGTGCATATTCGGAATCCATAGTGACCATTCCAAGCTAGGACAGGTTGCTTACCCGATTATAGGTTGTTTGAAACCGCTGCGTGCATAGTGAAACCCTAGCTCCTGACAAAATAGGACAGGGAAACCTTACCCCAACATAGGGGTGTTTTGGCTCTTACTTGTTTGCTATGTGTTTTAGAGTGCGTCTCTACAGAAATGCATGTATCAATTTAAAAGTTTGGGCATCGGGCCTATGGGCACCAGTTCAGTATTTTGGGAATCAGTTATCTGCGGGTATTAGATTCAGTTTTGGGGGCAGTGATTTGGGAACAATGATCAGTCTTTGAGAACAATGTATTTCAGCTTATCAACTGTGTGTTGTGATGCCCAACTGTGTGTTGCGTGTTTATTTTAAGCCGTTATGCTGTCCGTTTGTCTGGTTGTTTATTTCCTGATTGTTGCTTTATTTATCTTTTTGCTAGGTAGTTTAGCACAATTGCTTCGGACCAAGCAGATATTCCCCAAGCACTCTGGACAAGAGGTCGCCGACTCAATCGATCTGAGGATCTGGTTGACGGACAACCAGTGTTCCATTCTCTACCCCCGGTTGTCAGACGGAGGTCGAGAAGACGCAGTGTATCCGAGCAGAGGTTGCCAGAGCAGTGGTTTACCCCATCAGTGGACAGTCGGGCTGAGGTCTCAATTGTTGCCATAGAGATAGACCTACCGGTAGTTCAGATAGATCAGGGCAGTATGGCAGAAACGACAGGAGTTGAGGAAATGATGCGTCAGATGCAGGAGACCATGAGAGCCATGCAGCAGGATGCTGTTCGTCGAGACGAATTCGCCAAACAACAGGCCGAGATCATGGCCCAGCAGGCAGAGTTAATTGCCAGGCTGCAACAACAAACCGGGGCATCTGCTTCACACCAAGCTCCTCTCTCACTAGGAATGGGGAGGCACCAAATGTCCAGGGAGATACGGATATCCCGACAGGGCCGGCTCCACCCCCGATTCTACCTCAACTATCTAAGGCACCTACGCCTATCAATCAACCGGACTCTCCCTTTAAGTTCGAGGTGGACCATACAGCATTTAAGTTGAGCAAGCTTGAGAAGTTGTTCAAGAAATCCCAGGGGGTAAAGTCCATCCCAGACATTGAGGACGGATATACTGACGTGGCTGTGACGCTGCCAGATAGGTTCAAAATGCCACAAATCGACCGCTTTGACGGATCTGGGGATCCCATGGTGCATCTCCGGTTATTCTCAGATATACTACGGCTGATGGGCCTCACCAGACCGCAGAAGCTTTCATTATTCGGCCGGACCTTGTCGGGTGTGGCCGCTATCTGGTATGCAAAATTAGAAGACGATGTTAAGCGGAACTGGGATGAGATGGCCGAGGCTTTCATTGCACAGTACTCCTATAACACTCAAATCGAGATTACAACCCGTGATCTTGAGACAACAAGGCAGGAGCCTAAGGAGAGCTTTTCGGATTTTGTAGCCCGGTGGAGGGTCGAGGCCTCAATAATGACCCTAAGGCCCACTGATAAAGATCAAATTCGGATGATTGTGCGCAATCTCCAACCCAAACTGATGCAGAAAATGATCGTGCTCCCCTTCCCTACCTTTTCAGATTTGCACGAGATAGGGGTACAAATTGAGGATACTATGAAACAAGGTCTGATTGACCAAGACAGAGAGCAACCCGGAAGAACCTTCAACCGCAACAACAATACAGGCACCAACAATGCCGCAAATGCTAGAGCTTCGGAAGTAAGCATGGTCACTACCATTCCCCCTCCAAGACCCATGGCAGCTACACCTTTCTCCGGCGCGTCCGGAAGCAACACACAAACCACCAAATACCAGGCTTGAGGCCAAAGAACCTTCACACCTTTATATATGCCCCTGTCCAAGGCTCTGGGGGTATTAATCAGGAAAGGGCACTTAAAGCCCCTGGGACCGAGGCCATTGCCAAATCCACTCCCTTCCTCTCATAACCCAGCAAAATACTGCGCATATCACCAACAACATGGTCACGACACTGACCAATGTTTTAGATTGCGTCATGAGATTCAAGATCTCGTTGACAAGCAGGTGATTGTGCCTCCAGAAAAACCCAATGTCACAACAAACCCTCTCCTACCGCACAACCAAGCTCCACCCCCCAAACGTATCAACTTTATCTGGACTGGGGTCATGTCTTACGATCCTAGCATCTATATCACTCCTTCCACCTACCCAAGCCGGAGGTGCTCCTTCCTGACTGCATTGACTTGTGCATGTTGGACATCTCCAGAGCCTAACCCGAACGAATGGTGGTGACTGTCGAAGACAGAACAGGGTAGATTTCAAGGGAGAATGGGATTGTCGAGTCAGAATCTGAGGAATCTGGGAGTTTTGCTGAGGAGGTATACAGTCTGAGTGACTATATTCTATTAGTAGGTCAGGTTGGGCCAAATGTGGAATTGCCGTAGGGGCA
>JAPPVO010000014.1:99317914-99866118 GCA_030407325.1 Camellia japonica | reverse complement strand
CTTGTCCATCAACCATATCTGGGAAGGGATTAAAAGACAGAGAGATTAAAGAAAAGATAGGAGTATGTTAAGAAAAAAGTGAGGAAAGGGTGATAGAAGTCTGAAAAAGAGTGTTGAGTGCCAGAGTGATGTGAACACTAGAAAATAAGAAAATGGTGGGAAACAGTACCTGTAGAAATAGTGGACTCACTGCAAGCCTATCAAAGTCTCGGCTAGAGCCAAGACAATATAGCTCTGACCTTTCCTAATGCATTAAGTTATGTCAAACAATTTGATGCTAGCTTCAAGGCCACCAAGAACAAGTAAGAAATGTGCTAGAAGACATAAACAGAGAGCGTGCTATCACTGCCCACGGCAAAGAGGATCCTTTCTATTATCTACTGCTGAAAATCAATGAATCAGGGAAAAAACATCCACTTTGCCAGCATAAGCTAGAGACCGAGCTTCATTTTATGCCAGACCACATATTTGAGCAAGGGCCTATGCATAGCCAAAATTTAGTTGGAGTAAAATTTCCTTATCTCAAGAAAGCTCCATTATCGCTCGAAATTCTTCAATAGTCAAACATAACTCTTGTGCCCCAAAGCGGAATACATGAGTGACTGGATTCTAACAAAGAGCAGCTGCACAAAGAAATAAAAGTTGAAGTGGGGCACAATTTAAGGAGAAAATTACGTTTAGACCCAATTCGACAAAATTCACTTTATCCGCGTCGTCTAGGGTGACCATCAAATCATTGAGCATAATGAGGGAATTCTCCATTTTCAAGAGCAAAATATTTATCTTCTCACTTCTGTGGCATTATAGCATGTGAGGATCACTCTTTATAGAAGATGGTGGCTTGGAAGTGCGTGATTGCTGTCTCTAGCTGTTTCACACTACCTGTCCAGCAGGCCGGTCAACATTTTCTGTCGGTCGGCTAATTTTTCTGTTGGCCGGCCACTTCTCCTTTTCATAATTTGGCTGTTTATCAACCAAATCAGCTGGCCAGCTGATTAATTAGCTAGCCCACTTCTCGTTTTCATAATTTGGCCGGCTATCAACCAAATTAGCTGGCCGGCCAATTTATTCTCTGCCCGGATTTAAAAGCTGCAGGAAGAGGGAAGGCTCAACAATTTGTTTGTAAGGTCTTGTTTTGAGTTTTTTTCTTTTCAAGCTAGTGTATTTTTGCATGTTTAAGCTGTTTATGCTTTGTTTTTTTTGTTATCGAGTTGTATTTTGAATTTTTGACTATTGAAAGCTCAATGACCAATCCCAAACTTATTGAAAATCAATCACTCTCAGTTTCAAATTCACAAACAAAATGTTTTGTTGCTCGTGTGCCATGCCATTCACACCACAATGTCCAGAACAAAAATTTCTTTTATTCAGATTGAGGGTCCAAACTTTTCAATTACAACCTTGAAAACAAAAGAAAAACATCTGAAGCTTTAGTGATTGATTCTTAAGCAAAATACAGGACAAAAAGAGAAAGAAAAAAAAAAGATATTGCAAGCATGGTTCTCAAATTCCGGCAACTTGCAGCTGACATCTTAGCTTCTCCATCCGCGTCCATTGCCGGTTGTCTCACTTCATGATCACATTCGGGAAGCTCTTGAAGACTCTGCCTCAACATTTGAAGAGTTTCCAAAGGAGATTACTCCTTTCCAGCCGTCAAATGAGGAGTACTAAGGAACTCTAAATCGGGCCACGGATGTGGCCTGTCATTTTAGCTCTTGGTTCAATTTTTTCAGTGCGCTAATATCTTCTCGAGCATCCTTGTACATACGCTGCAGTAGAGAGAGTTGTGCGTTTAACCGATGCACCTCACTTGTCTTTCTGTAGCCAATGGGACAAATTGGAAACCACAATCACCCTCTCCACACGGGACTTCAGTGTATGGTGATTGGTATTAATGTCAGATTGCGCTGCCATTATTTACTCAACTAACATCGCAGGGAAGCTGAGAACAGCAGCAGGGGCACTCTATTGAGGAGGCAGTGCTGCCATTCTCAATTGAGGAAGTGTTAAGGTCTGGAAAAAGGGAAAGAGGACGGTAATGAGGAGCCATGTCAAAAATGAAGGTCTTTAGGCTATGGCAGAGGGTGTGTTTTGCAGCTTTTTGTCTCTGCTCTGTCTCCCTTGCAAGGGTGTTTAAGAAAACGAACGGAGGAAAAAAAGAAGCCAAAAGAAGAGGGATTGTTGAGGCAGTCTTTGACAAACGAGACTAGTCCTGGTGTTGTCGGTTAGATGTGCCGTGATGTTGAAATCGCACTCCAGACACGGCACTCAATGAAGGCGAACAGGGCAGAGAGAGACAAAAGCAGGGGAGAGTGTATATATATATTTTGTATATATTTCGTATGTATATATCTATGTATCTATATCCGTATGCTTGTGTATCCATATGTCTATGTCCATATATAATATAATACACATATATATCTGTATTATGTATATTGTCTGTACGTATATGTATATGTATCTGTATTTTGTATAACGTCGGTACGTATATGTATATGTATCTGTATTTTGTATAACGTCTGTACGTATATTTATATGTATCTATATTTTCTATATTGTTCGTATGTATATATATGTATCCGTATATCGTTTGTACATATATGTATATGTATCCATGCCCTTTATATCATCCATATATATTTGTACGTCGTCCATACATATATATATATATATATATGTATTAGGTTTGTATATGTGTAAAAATGTTAGTGGTGTATGTTTTTACAAGTGTAATCCATTTTTTGTATATTTTTATTATGTTGTCTCTTGCATGGTATATATTTCATATTGTCCATTTTAAAATACCATTTAGGATTTGAGATAAGTATATACACATGCATAATGTAATTTGCTCATTCATATACATAAAAGAAAACGACAATATATATCATCATATGTTTTAGGTCATCCTTCTACAAAAAAGGGAAAAAAATTTATAAAAAAAAAAAGAAGAAAAGTACATCATAATATATATATATATATATAAAGAGAGATCAGCGTGAAGCCCTCTTTATCCTCCTCCTTGATGGGGAACCCTCCACATCACTTGCGGTCTCACTGCTCTCAGAAGCCTCGGTTTTAGCACCAGCATCTCCGCTATTGTCACTCTCTTTGCTACTCTCTCTGTAGTCCTCCTCGGAGTGCTCCTCAAAAGCCTCTGGCTTTTGTTCGTTGACCTCAGGAGATGCTCTCCTTCCTCTCCTGCCACAGTCATTTTTACCTTGACCTTCTTTCCCTCATGCTAGAGCTCATCTTCTTCTCCCCTCAGAGTTAGAAAGGGTGCTATATGAAAAAGATAGAGATCATAATATCAAAATAGGTGGCGTGAAATAAGCAGTATATTGGAAGTGAATGAAACAAAAGGAACTACAAAAGAGATACAGCAAGCAAGAAAAAGATACCTCAATCCCCATGGAGACTAGAGCTATCTCCCTCATCTGCACTATGACCATCAGTGCGTCGATAAGCTGCAAGCACTGATTTATATAATCCATCTCAGGGTACTACAAATAAAAAAAAAGGTCAGCGCTGGTATTGAAATAATGAGAAATACATGGAAAGTAGTAAGGGAAAGGGTATACCGGTCGGGTCTCTGGAGCAATGACGAGCAATCGTCGTTTGAGAGGCTCCAACGGTAGCTCATCTAGAATACCATTCGGGCGCTGAAATGTAACCGTTGTGCGAAGCGCCGGATGTGTGAGAGAAAGGGCATCATCGTTAGCAGGAAGTGCAGGACCTCTAGCGATAAGAGCATCACCAGCGGCTGGGACATCAATGACTCCAACAATGCGAGCCACGCCCTCAATCAGAGGAGACAAGATGTGAGACCACAAGAATGTGGTATAGTCCTCAGGGACGTAGAAGGCATCGGTAAGCTACCCCAACATTATGTGATCGATGAGGGCCTTGTCAGTGATATCACAGTAGTCCTCATGAGTGGAGAAGGACAAGACGGACTGCGAGGGTCGACATGGCCCAAGTTCTAGCGGGTGAATCGCTTCCCTAAGTACCAGACTCTGCAAAAAGGGCCTTCCAGCAAACCTCTCATATAGGAAGTCTCCCAGGTGGCAACATACCTCTCCCTCGTCGCGTTGGCCATGCCCGCCCAAGGGTGTCACTTAATCTACAAATGAAAAATGAACAAATTAGTGGACTGATTCAAAAGTCAATGAAGGGAAAATAGAGAGTTTTGAGAATGATTACCATGTCGGCGGTCACCGTGTTGAAGAAGCGATGAGAGGCGGTGAAGTTGTGAATGTGCCGGCTGTAAGGGTGGAGCCTTCCATCATAGTACAGAGAGTGGGGCACTGCCAGAGCTATCTCTAATCTTAGGATTGGGGCGATCGAGGGAAAGTAAGTGTAAAGCCATATCTGCATGGAAAAGTGTGTCGAAAATTAACAAGTAGTGAAATACAAGTGCAAAATGTACCTCTCATGTCCACTAGTAACCTCCCAAAAGCTCCATCTTTTAGCGAGACACAGAGCTCAAGTAGCCATAAAAGGTGGTGAGGCTAGCTCCACCCTAATCGTACTCTCTCACCCACTGAAGCTCCACCATGCTACTCAGAAGGTAGGGTCTTGCAGTATCCTTGTTCGCAAATAGGGTAGTACTGAGGACATAAAGAAGAAACCAACGGGCATACTAGGCAGCCTCCTCTAGAGTCACTAGCTCTAAGCAATGGAAGTGTTGCTAGAACCAATTATAGCGAATCATCCCATGGTGAGTGAAGGATGGGACAACCCTAAGAAGGAACATCTCAACAACTGGTCACTAGCTCAAATCGTGGTCAAAATGGATAGGATCACCCCCCACCAAGAGACCGGTGATCATGGAGAAGTCATAGGGGTCATTGTCATCTCCCTGGTAGATGAGAAGTGGAAGGTGTTGGTGGTGTCCCACCATCTCTCCACCAAGGCACCGAAGACCGATCGGTCCGCCTGTAGAGATATGATGCTCAAGAAGAATTAGCCAAATCCAGCTCTGTCTACAAAGATACAGACCTCGGTGGGGAGGTCTCCATACCACTGGTGAGGGTCGTGGACACTCCCATACCCCCTCATCAGTCGACCAGTGACTTGTAATAAACAAGTTGTTAACATACCAGAGATTAAGCTATCAAATGAGTTAAAAGCATGGTACGCTAAACATAAAAGAGAAAGAGAGAAATAAATACTGTAGAGGAATCATGGGAGAGATTCCTTGAGTGCTCCCAAAACAGCACGTCCTCTATAACCTGCTGAGAGAACTCGGTGAATCGTAGCATCCCCCCTAGGACTATCATGTGTGTGCGGGGTCAGTAAGCCGCAGGATCAAATGGCCTCATCGTCTGAGGGAGCGACTCTGGCCCTGCCTCAATGTCCTCGTCCATGAGGTCGAGGACCTCCATATCCGCAGCAGGTGCAGGGATGTCAACCTCAAGCGCCGGTGAGGTACATCGCCCTCTGCAACAATGATGGGGGGCATGTCAACGTGTGGAGTATCATCACTAGCCATAACAATCTGTGGAATCAAAAGAAGAGTATGAAAAATCCAACCCAAGTTGTGGGCAATCATAAAAAAAATAAAAAAAAAAATCAAAAAGAAAAAAAAAAATCAAAAAGAGAAATGTTGAAAAGTGTTGAAATATTTTAACAATGTTGAAATTTTGGAAGAAAAATGCAAAATCAATGGCAAATTGAAAAGAAAAAAAAGAAAAAAACATTAAGTCCGACAATGTGAGTTCAAAATTTGTTTTAAGCCATGGAATTTTTATTCAATACACAATTCAGTTGGAATTCATGTTCCAAGTTTCATTTGGTTAAGGGGGCATATGATGAACTTGTGAGTAATCTATGTCAAATTCCAAGGAAAATTGTCCAAATTCATAAGCATTTGACCAAGTAATGATGTGAAATCAAGGGTTAAATAGTGAGTAATTACCCGAAACTCAACAGAAATTTAAGCAATTCAAGGCAACTTCAAGACACATCATGAAGAAATTTGGGGAAATTGGTTAATTTCATGAGCAATTAATAAAGGTTTTTTTTTGGAAACTTACCTTAGTTGTCGAAAGTCCCAAAAATCAGTCCAATTTGTGCAAAATTAAGACCAAAATCGTGAGGAATAATGAGCAAATCTACAAAATCAAGGAAAAATGGTGAAAGTTTGCACAAATTCATGAAATCTCTTGTAAACCAAGTCCAAATCATGGGATGAACACCCAAAACATGTGAAATCAAACAAGAAAAATACAAACTCACCTGATTCAGATTTCAATCGGTGTGAAGTAAAAGGAAATCGTAGTTGGATTCTGCTTAGGGTTGGCTTCGGGTTCAGGGTAATCCGAAAATGGGGAGAAATATATATAGAGAGAGAGAAAGGGTCGAGCTTGGGTGTACGAAGAAATGAGCCATAGGAAAGCTTTTAAACCAATTGGGTCCCTAAAACCCGATTTCTACCTGTACCTGAGGAAATTGGCTAGCCGACACCTTTTTTGGATGGCCGACTAAGTTGTTTGCTGTGAGACAATTTGTTTTAGCCGACCGGCACTTTGTTTGGCCAGATAGGGCACTTCTTAGCTAGGTAACTCATATTTTGCCCGAATTGGTCACCTTTTGCTTGTGGGGATCATGTTTCAGCTTGATGGCTCGTAATTTCGCCGAATTGCTCTGCTTTTGTACGGGAATTTAAAAAATTGGCTGTGTCACTTATATTTTGTACAGTTGGTTTCATTCGATGAGGTCAAGTGTGCTTGTTTTGATCAAGTGACGATTAAGTGGCGCGTCCAAATCATCTCCGTTCTCCGAAACTCAAAAGTAGCATTCAGAATGTATGCCTCGGTGATTTCGACATTGATTTAGATTACTCGGTTAAAACATTCCCCCTCTCCTTGTGAAATACGGTTTGGTACACCTGTTGGTTATGCCACCATTTCCTCGTCTCGCGTGAGACACGTTTGAATCTCAAGTTGAATCACAAGTTCACACTTCCTCCTCTCACGTGAGACATGTACTACCATAGGCTGTGTGGAAGCGCATAAGTCCAACTTTGAACGGACTGTGCGGAAAAGTGTAAGTCTAACATTCAACCAGTTGTGCGGTAGCGCGTAAGTCCAACTATCATTGGCTGTGCAAAAGCACATAAGTCCAACTTTCAACCAGCTGTGCCGTAGCGCATAAGTCCAACTTTTAACTGACTATGTGGTAGCGCATAAGTCCAACTATCATCGGCTATGTGGAAGCACATAAGTCTAACTTTTGACTCGTTCTACTGAAGCGCGTAAGTCTAACTATTAATCGACTGTGCGGCAACGCGTAAGTCCAATTGTCATCGATTGTACAGAAGCGCATAAGTTCAACTTTCAACCGGTTGTACGGTAGTGCGTAACTCCAACTATCATCGGTTGTGCGAAATCACATAAGTCTAACTTTCAACCGGTTGTGCGGTAGCGCGTAAGTCTAACTATCATTGGCTATGTGAAAGTGCGTAAGTCCAACTTTCAATCAGCTGTGTTGTAGCGCATAAGTCCAACTGTCACCGACTGTGCAGTAGCGTGTAAGTCCAACTTTGAATTGACTATGCGGAAACACGTATGTCCAACATTCATCGGTTGTGCAAGAGCACGTAAGTCCGACTTTGACCTAGTTATACAGAAGCATGTAAGTCTAACTTTGGATTGACTATGTGGAAGCACATAAGTCCAACTTTCAATTGCATTTCAAGCATATTATTTGCACGAGGTTTGCCTCGCATGTTTTCATATTTATAGCTTTATCATCATTGCGTTATATTGCATCAATCATGAATTTTTGAAGCAAACATCAAATTCACGAAGCACGTAAGTCCAACTTTCAATTGCATCTCGAGCACATCATTTGCATTCTACCTCCGAACTGCACTGGTTTGATTCCTTGTAAAGGGATACGTAGGCAACCCTTAAGTTCAACCAACTATATTTGCATCTTATTTGTTTGCTTGGGTCTTACAGCCTTGTCAAAAGGGTCGTCTTTGAGCTTTGACATTCACTCATGTCATGAAATGACTTTGAGTTCTGTCAAAGAGGGGCAATTGTAGACACCCCATTTTGACCGGCCATAAGACTCTGGTGCTTTCTTTTGATTACCTGGTGATGAAAACAAAAAGGTATTTTCTCACAATATCCTCAGTAAGAAAGATGAAATTTTTGCTTCATTTCCAACCCTAAGCCTATTTTGGCCGAGTGTTCAAGCCTCGTTCAATATCTTTCGAAACTTTCTTTCCGTGCTTTGTTCTGAATATTTCTGTAGTGTTCTGGGGCTCACTTTTAAACTTCAAAATAAGACTTTTTCTGAGGATATCGAGCAAAGAACAATGTGGAAATAGGAGGAAAAGATGGCAATTCTATAAAAAAAAATCGTGTTTTGTGCAAAATTAGTCAGCTACACCCAACTTTATTAGCTGGCTGGCCAATTAATTGGCTGGCCAACCAAGAAATTGGCCGTCCAGCCAAGGTTTTTTGGCCGACTAGCCAATAAATTGGTCGGCTAGCTAATTTTCTTATAAACATGGTAGTTTCAGCAGAATTCTTGTTAGAAATGTGTAGAACATACTATTCTAGATATTTCTTGATACATGCATGCACGAGATACACACCTCCTGACCCACCATTATCTTTCTTTAGCCTCCATTGTCAAAAGAGCATTTGTCTCTTACTCGAAAAGGAGCATCCAATGCAACCATCCTTGTCACTCCATCATCATTTCCTTCCACCTTGTCCCCTCTCACCTGCTTGATTGAGCCTTGCAAGGTGTGTATCTATCTACTCGTGTCTCATTGTCAAGAGAGTTGGCCTCTTCAACAAAGTCCTCGGCCTTTGTCATTTTGTGGTCTTTGTTTTCAACTATCCCCTACTACCTTCTCCACTAAGCATTCTTGCATTGTCTATAAGAAGGTGATCAAATTGTTAGGAGAAGAGGATTGAAAAACAAGAAAAGAAAATTAGAGACAAGAAAGAGAAGTTTAAGCTTTGAACCAAAAACTCCCATTTTCAAATGTACACTACCGTACACTGATATTCCATTCTTGACACACCAAAACCGCCCCAAAAACTTTGATATAGCCAACCTTTAGTAGCCTTGATCAAAAGAGAGTGAATGTTTTTGATAGAGAGGAAAGCAGAACCCCTTCTCCCCTACACACACATGCTACTAAACATCCAAAAACCTTATTCACACAAAAATTTCGAATTTTCAAACTGAGAACTAAAAAATAAAATTCCTAAACTTGAGGTGATCAAAAGGAAGTTTGAAAATCAAATCCTTTTCTTGGAAGGTGAATTTTACACACTTCTCTTTTCTTGCACTTTCTTTCTTATTTTGAGCTTTTTGCTTTAATTTCATTTCATATTGTAAGCTTGTTATACTCTACCTGGGAGTGGTTAGCTTAGCCACCCATGTATTCCCTTCTTGTTTCTATCTTTGGTGCTTGAAAAGTAGAAAATAGAGTTCTGGTGCTCCTAGATAGAACCCAGCAGTGTCCCGGTGTTGAACAGAACAGTCTCCTACGGTCTCCGAGACCCCCCTGAAGCTTCTGTTTTTCCTGTTTTTCTTTTAATTTAAGAGAGATCTGTGAGGATATATCTTGTTGTAATATTTTCTTTCTTTTCTCTCTCTAGTATTCAAATGTTGTACTAATTTCCCGCCTTGCTTCTTTCTATCCCATTCTTTTACTCATTTTTCCTATCTGTACATATGTAGTATATTTTATTTATCATCATATTACAACCATGTTTCATACATCTTGATTCAGCTAAATTTGCCTTTTTTTGGTTTAATCGATTATTACGTGATTTTCTACGCAACTTCATGTTCTTGATATGAATCACATGTCATATTTTATAAGCCGAATCACTATTTGCATATCATGAATGAATTGCGTTAGAATCTTGTATATACGATCATGCATGTTTTACTAACCTTATTTTGTAATTGTTTGTAGGATGTTGGTAAATATGTAAGCTTTTATACTTTAGCATTCCCGTTTGTGTGTATTTTTCTTACTATGTTAAACGTTCTACCATGTGGCTATATGCTTATTTGATATATCTCTATGAATGCCTGTAGATGGAGGTTATGTTGTTCAATTTGTAACGAAAATGATTTTCATGTCGCAAACTCAAAATTCCGTTGAGTTATTCAAAATACTTTTAAAATGCATGAAATCGAATTGTTCCAAAATAAATGACATAATCTATACTTGTTTGCTTCACATAGTAATTTTAGCATTTATTAAATAATCGAATATGAACATATAAAGAAAATAAAATTCATACCATGGTTTAGTAGAAGTCGATTTTTGATCGGGTGAGCAGGGTTGCTCAATTAATGACCTTCCCATCTCATACCTAAGGTTTTGAGCCAAGCAACTTTTGTTATGACGAACAGTGACCTTAACACGAGTCACGGGTTTTCTAATTTCCTAAAAATATTAGATGACGACTCTAAGATCTAGTGATATAGTCAATTTACGGCAAAGATTTTTGCAATAAAATAAATTTCCATAAAAGTTACCAAATCTGTACTCTCATATACATTTCACAATGCACTCATAAGACTAAATCAAAGAAAACGAGGGTCCAAATTATTTAACACGTGCAGGTATGCCCCGGGCATGTTACATTAGCCATGAAACAACCAACTATGTCTCGCTCCTCTTTAGAAGCAGAATATAGAGCTTTGGCTCAAACCTCAGCTAAACTCAGTTGGCTTGGTATACTGCTAGCTGAACTTCATATTCCTGTGCCTGTTCCTAATTTGTGGTGTGACAACTTATTTGCCCTATTTTTTATGCTCGTACCAAGCACATAGAAGTGGATTATTACTTTGTTCGCAAAAAGGTTGCAACCAAGAAGCTTCACATTTGTCATATTCCAACTACTGATCAAATTGCAGACATTTTCACTAAACCCTTGTTTGTGGCTCGATTTCAATATCTTCAAAGCAAACTCAATGTTCTTTCCAGTCCCCTGAGTATGAGGGGGAATGATAAGCCAACAGCTACAACTTATGCCTCCCAAGCTTCATAAGAGTCACAAAAGCCACAATAACTCAGGTTGCAGCCAAGGCCACAGCTCAGAACAGAGCTCCAGCAACAGCCAAGGCTACAGTAGGCGCAAGCAAGGCCACAACTCATAACAAAGCTACAGTAGTTGTAGCATCAGCAGGACTCCCAATATCAAGCACGTGAGTATCCCAGAACAAGTTGTAATTAAGTTGTTTATTTGTTAGAGATTAACTACAACTTGGTTAAGTAGTTATAGTCAGGTTAGGTAGTTATGGTTAGGTTAAAAACAGAGATTATTAGATTTGTATAAAAAGGCTATCATTACTGTAATTGAATTCATTGAATAGAAAAACACTATATTTTTTATTCTCTTTAATTTAGACCCATACTTCCAAATTTTGAAATTGCTTTATTTTTTTTGGACCCCTTCCCTATCGTAGACACCCACCGATCACCCCT
Source organism: Camellia japonica (assembly GCA_030407325.1). Lineage (NCBI taxonomy): Eukaryota > Viridiplantae > Streptophyta > Magnoliopsida > Ericales > Theaceae > Camellia > Camellia japonica. Next base: position 99,854,636 of record JAPPVO010000014.1, on the reverse strand, counting down.
ATGTAGCTCTCCTGCTACCTTCTACCCTCGTAGCGTACTACCTCAACACTATTCTTCTTCTTCTTCTTCTTCTTCTTCTTAATCTCTCTTTCAATGAATCTCTCTGTCTCATCTCTCTCTCTCTCTCTCTATCTCTCTTCTCTTCAAATCTTAGCCAGGGTTAGGATTGCATATGGTAGCGATCATGATAGAGTGAAGAAGTGTTGTGGGGGTAGTAAGAAGGATATGGAAGGCCTGATAGAGGCAGAGGGTGGAACAGAGTTTACAAGATAGATTGTTGTAATGCCCCAGAATAATTACAATAAAACCATCCATTATAATAATAAAGAATTATACCATTCAGAATACAATGTCCCCTCTATTTCATATGATCTCATTGTACAAATGATAACACATACAGTTATACATTCATGAGTCCTCACCTTGAAATCTATAGCATGTGTTACAAGTTAAAGACATGAAATAAGAGTTAGAACAAATAAGAAATGCCCTAAAAACTTAAAACTTTCCAAGACAATGCTTGGTTACATAAAAGTGAGTTTTAAACTCAATACGGGTAAAGCCCGAGGCTTGTACAAAAATAATTACAACAGACAAACAAAATGAAGCTCTTGCTCTAAGTCCTCCCAAGCTATTGCCTTGGCGGAGGCATGTCATCAGCATCTGGAAATGGTTTTCCACATAGGGTGAGCCAAAGCCCAGCAGAGATACTACAACACAGTTTATGAATCTTGACAAAGACATAAGGTGGATGCATATGCAATGCTCATGCCAAAACATTTTCATTTCTCTTTCCAAAACCATACAATGCTAGGCTTATATCTCAAAATCATGATACCATTTCCTTTACAATAGAAAACAGGTCAATAAATACAACACTATGAATCTCTAGGACATGTCTATAAGTAGACTATAAAAGTACTACCAATTTGTCATTTTTACAGGTATTAACTGGAAGGCTCGACACCTATCCATGCAGGTTTCTGATCTTTCACCAAGGACACACAAGCCAACTTAATATCACAACTATACTTCTACCCATATCCCATTTTTCTCAAAACAACAATATTTCCAAATGTATTGAATATGCAACAATGCTCAATGCAATAGATGATAAAATAGTTTCATTTCCCCTAATTCTCATACAATTTCTACAACAATCATAGTTATCCTCCACCGATAGCCCAAAATAGATATCTCTAAATAGATAATTAATTTCCATAAAGATAAACTTCCTAAAATTTTAAGATGTGAGTGGTAATACATACCCAACTCCACTATCCTCATCAATACCAATCCAATTTCACATTTCCAACATCAATTTCATAATTTATACAAACTCAACATTTGATATATTTAGGGCAAAATCACTATTTCTTCCAAAATCAATTCCACGTATCAAAACCAACCATTTTATCACAACGCAACCTCATTTCTAGTCCCACAACCATTTTGAAGAAACCATTTGAAAACCCCTCTTTTGAGTTTCAACCAAAACCCCTAGATTTTTTCAAAAATCCCCAAATCACACTGTTGATTTAGAAATAGCAAATATCTGAGTTAAAAATCATAAGAAGGTGAGAAGAATCCATACCTTAAAACTAGAAGAGCAAGGAGAGAGAGAAGAAACCACAACTAAGCCGAACTTCAACTTTGCTCTAATTAGAATGAAGCTCTTGTCGTGCTCTACCATTTTATCAAAGGGACACGGGTGAAGAGATCAATGGATCTAGGTGTATTTGTAGAGATAATGTGAGTTTTAGAGAGAGATTTAGAGAAAATAAGGTTTTGAAATATTTAGAGATGAAAAAGTGACTCAAAAAGGTGACTTTACAATCTAATATATGTGTAGACTGCTCAAGCGCAAGAAGTGTAGCTTGAGTGACCAGACACAATAAGTAAGACCACTCGAGCGAAGAAGTTTACTGTTTGAGCGAAGAATACAAACTCCCAGAAGTTTTACAGGCATAAAGGACCATCACTCAAGCTCAAGAAAGACCGCTCGAGCGAACACCGCTCGACCGCAAGAATGACCGCTCGAGCGTAGAATGCCAACTCCTAGTAGTTTTGCAGGTCTACAAAAATACTGAGAGTTCTCAAAGACCGCTCGAACGAAGAAGCCAAAAGCTGGATAGAAATGATTTTGAAAAACTAACTCACGACCTGTTACGAACGCAACCAAGGCATTCTAATAGCCAAACTCAATGAGGAATAAAGAGAAATAAGACATGGACAATAATATAAGACAACAAAACCCACATCCAAAACATCAACAGGTCGAGTCTAAGCCATAATCGCTATAACCTCCCCCCTTAAGGAATTTCGACCTCGAAATTAAAATCAAGCAACAAAACCATTTTTAAATCAATTACAACAATGATGGTAAACCAAATTCATCACCGTGATCCATCCACTGGTCATTTATTCTCATCACCATGGTAAACACATGATCATTACTGAATATACAATTCACATTTCTAAAACATATACAATGTTTATACTACATTAGCATAACAAGATTTTCAATACATGTTCAAACATCAACAAATGAATCTGGATACTTCTCGCGAACTTCTAACTCATTCTCCCAAGTTGCTTCCTCAACCTCGTGATGTCTCCATAACACCTTTACCAATGGAATTGTCTTGCCTCGTAAGACTTGATCTCGAGTATCTAAAACTCTAACTGGACTCTCCTCATACGAGGCATCCTCATCAACCTCTAGCTCGGTCCAATCCAACACGTTTGATGGATCTGGCTCATACTTTCGGAGCATATAAATATGAAACATGTCATGTACCCCAAAATATTGTGGCGGCAAGGCCAAGCGATAAGCTACCTCCCCAATCCGCTCTAGGATTTGAAAAGGTCCAATAAATCTAAGAGATAACTTCTCACTCTTCCCAAACCTCATCAACCCTTGTCTAGGTGATATCTTCAAGAAGACACGATCTCCTACCTCAAATGATAATGGTCTCCTCCTGCTGTCGACATAGCTCTTCTGACGACTCTGAGCCGAAACCAACCTCTTACGGATGAATACAACCTTCTCTGTCATTTTCCAGACTAACTCGGGACCTATCATGGGTGCGTCACCCACCTTGGTCCAACACACAAGAGATCTACACGGTCGGCCATACAAGGCTTCAAATAGTGCCATGCCAATACTCGATTGGAAGCTATTATTGTAGGCAAACTCCACTAAAGGCAAATGCCTCTCTCACGGCCCCATAAAGTCAAGGACACAACCTCAAAACATATCCTCTAGGATATGAATAGTACACTATGACTGCCGGTCAATCTGAGGATGATAGGCGGTACTAAAAGTCAACCTAGTGCCCAAGGCATTCTATAGGCTCTGCCACAACCGAGCTGTGAAACACAAATCTCTATCCGAAACAATAGTCTCAGGGATCCCGTGAAGTCGAACAATGTCCCTAACATAAAGGTCGGCAAGATAATCTACTAAGTCACTCATGCGCATAGGTATAAAGTGCGCCGACTTAGTTAACTGATCAACTATCACCTAAATGGCATCATTTCCCTGTTGAGTCCTCAGAAGACCCACAACAAAATCCATCGTGACATGCTCCCACTTCCACTCAGATATAGGCAAGGGTTGCAACAAACCAACTAGCCTCTGATGCTCGGCCTTCACTTGTTGACAAGTAAGGCATCGCGATACAAACAAGGCCACGTCATTCTTCATCCCATTTCACTAAAACTGGCGACTAAGGTCGTGACACATCTTTGTGTCTCCTAGATGTACCATAAGGCGAGAATGATGAAACTCTTGGAGTACCTCCTCTTTGCTAGACTCTAACATGAAAAGACGGTCGAGGTATCTAACACTAGAGTCAGAAAACACATTCAAGCCCTTCTCTACCCGCTCACTAGAGATCTTCTCTTGGAGGGTTTCTACCTCAAGATCACCCCTATGTGCTTCTATAACTCAGCTTACAAGTGTAGGTTATGCAACTGCAGTAATCAAGGTAGCCGACTCAACGGACTCGCCAAGATGCAAGTCGAACTCACCAATGGTGCTCAACATCTCCCATTCCAGGATGGTAATACTTGCCACACTGCTAAAGGATTTTCTATTCAAGGCATCGGCCACTACATTAGCCTTCCCCGGATGATAGTGAAACTCAAAGTCGTAATCCTCTATAAACTCCATCCATCTTCTCTACCTCAAATTTAAATCTTTCTATGAAAATAAATACTTCAAACTCTTATGATCGGAAAAGACCTCAAATCTCTCACCATACAAGTAATGGCTCAATATCTTCAAGGCAAAGATCACCGCTGCTAGCTCTAGGTCATAAGTAGGGTAGTTTCTTTAGTGTGTTTTCAACTGATGCGAGTCCTAGGCTACTACTTTTCCCTCTTGCATCAAAACACAACCCAAGACTTCCCGTAATGCATCATAATACATAGAATAGCCCAAACCCCTCTCCAGAATAATCAACACTAGAGCAGTGGTAAGTCTAACCTTAAGCTCTTGGAATGACTTCTCACAAGTCTCATTTCACACAAACTTGATTCCCTTCCTCGTCAGTCTAGTCAAAGGTGAGACTAACCTAGAGAAGTCCTTCACAAAATGACGGTAATACCCGGCTAACCCCAAGAAACTACGAACCTTAAAGATTCTTAAGTTGTTCCCAATCTTGCACTACCTCGATCTTAGAGGAATCTACAGTCAACCCTTCCCCGAATACCACATGGCCTAAGAACTTCACTTCTTTCAACTAGAATTCACACTTCCCAAACTTAGCATACAACTTATGGGCTCTAAGAAACTCAAGCACGACTCGCAAGTGTTCCTCGTGTTCTTCCTCTGAAGGTGGGTAAATCAAGATGTCGTCAACAAAGACGACTACAAAGTGGTCTAAGAACTCACGGAAGATTTGATTCATCAAATCCATAAACAAGGCCAGTGCGTTGGTTAACCTGAAAAACATCACTAGGCACTCGTAATGGCCATACCGCATATGAAATGTCATTTTCTGGATATCCTCCTCCTTTACTCTTAGCTGGTGATAACCCGATCTCAAGTCTATCTTAGAAAAGTAACAAGACCCCTTCAACTGATCAAACAAATCATCTATATAAGGCATTGGGCATTTGTTCGTAATAGTTACCCAATTCAATTTTTGATAATCTATACAAAGTTGCAATGTGCCATCATTCTTTTTGGCAAAGAGAGTCAGTGCTCCCTAAGGCGAAGTACTAGGGCAGATAAGACCCTTATCTAATAATTCCTGGAGTTTAACCTTCAACTCCCTCAACTCGGCGGGTGCAAATCTATACGATGTCATGGAAATTGGTGTTTTACTAGGCACTAAATACATAGAGAACTCTATCTCACGGTGAGTTGGCAAACTAGTGAGGTCCTTGAGAAAGACATCCGGGTATTCACAAACCATCCTTAGCAACTCAACTCGGACCATATCACCCTCAACACCCAAAAATGCAACAAAGAGGAGGCTAAGCTCACACCGACCATACAGATCATACACTGGCAACAAAGCTCTATTAACTCGGTCTCCCAAGAAATAAAAACAATCACCACTCAAGGTACATACAGTAAGCCTCTGATGGTAACAGTCTATAACAGCCCAATAAGATGATAACCAAACCATACCCAATATAACATCGCATATCAATCAACACAAATGAAAAAAGAAGTCGGTGACCGACAACCTCTATCTCACAACCCCGACACCCTTGGTCCAACACAACCTCACTACCAATTAGTGACTCTACCCTGAGTAGAGATGCTAACTGAGCCACTTCTAACCCCAATGCCGATGCAAATGCAGACGAGATAAAAGAATGGGATGCACCCGTATCAATCAATACATTGGTAATTGAATTACACAATAAGAAGTTACCTTTCACTGCCAAAGGTGCTAGCACTAAATCTGGCGTAGTAACAACATACACATGCCTTATAGGTCTCTATTGTACTTACTCACCCCTTAGAGCGTAAGTCTGATGCATGGACAAAGCCGAGAGGCTCCCTGATTGGCCCTCTAGGCCTGAGCTGACTGTGTAGGCTGATGACACTATGTCTACCTCTAACCAGATGCACCGGATGTGCCACCCGATTGAGGGCAAAACTTTATCACATGCCCTGACTGCCCACACTGATAGCAAGTAGGTGGCTGCCCTCTCCCCTGACTCTGGCTCTGAGAACGAGACGTCGACAGTGTAGATTGCTGCCCTCGTCCCTTCTATGGACAAACTATAGACTTGTGACCCAGCTGGCCACACTTGAAGCAAGTGATCCCTTCCTGACCACCTCTCATTGACCCAAATCTCGGTACAGGAAAAGTGGACCTAGACTGTGCTCCTTAGGACTATTGTGGAGTGGAACCCCATTGCCTCTTACTGTATCAATTCTCCCTCTAAACCTCCTAACTCCTCTGCTTGGAGCCCCTCATCCTCTCCTCATCGGTTTGAATCACGGTCTCTAAGTGAGCCACCGCCTCCACAAGATGACTGTAATCCCTAATCATAAACTTGGCCACCATAAAAAGGAGTCCGGTCCTCAACCTCTTCTCAAACTCCAAGCAACAACGTTCCTTCATCGCCACAATCTCCGGTACAAATCTCGATAGATTAGTAAAAGTAGTCTCAAACTTGGCCACTGGTGTGTTCAACTGTTTGAGCTTCAAGAACTGCTCCATCAACTTCTCCCTCACAGTGGGAGGCAAAAACTTGTCCCAGAAGGCGTTGACAAAGGCCTCCCAAGTCACCTCAATACGCCCTCACTCAAACTTCAACCATTGACTCGTATCTCCTTTAATTGGAAAGATGCCAAGGTCACTCTCAACCCATCGTCCTCAATGTCAAGCGTCTCAAACATCTTCACCATCTGTTCGAGCCATTTATCCACTTTCAAAGGTTCTTTTGGATCCCCCAAAAACTCCTCCAGATTCGATCGGAAAAACGCCCTCTACAAGAAAGACGGCCCTATCTCAGCAAGATGGGACTAGACTTGATTCTCAACCATGAGAATGTCCATGGATTCCCACAAAGCTTCGGCTATTTCTCTGGCCAAAGAGCCATGGCCTGCTGACTAACTGGTTCAATCACTTTGGCATGACCAATCCCTTCTTCCTACGCCGGAATTTCATCCGGTAATGACACCTTTTGCTGTCTAGGCCTGCCATGCCTATTACTACCACGTCTACATCCTGATATCCTCATAAATGTAACACCAAAGATTAGCACATTTAAAAATGTACCGAAGCTAACTCATTCGTTTCCTAATGCGATGGACAACAAAATAATGCATTCCACATAAGCACATAATTACATAAACACATATGAACTTCCTTTCTAGTTAATGATTGTCCCGTGGCGCTGTCAGAGTTCCAATTAGAAATAACACTGATCTAGTGCTTTTCTAATAGGACTTCTAGAAACCCGTAGACTCAATCAACATCTTAGAAATTAAATTCCATACTCACTTAGTCACATAAGCATGTTATCACATAGTATACCATACATATAATTATCTCTATCAAGCGAGATAAACCCATTGTAGTAAGAACCATTTCCCACATACCCAAACTATGCAAACTCGGTAGGCTCTGATACCAAGTTGTAACACCCCAGAATAATAACAATAAAACCATCCATTATAATAATAAACAATCATACCATTCAGAATACCATGTCCCCTCCATTTCATATGATCTCATTGTATAAAAGATAATACATGCAATTATACATTCACAAGTCTTCATCCTAAAATCTATAGCATGGCTTACAAGTTAAGGCATGCAATAAGAGTTAGAACAAATAAGAAATTCCCAAAAGGCTTACAACTTTCCAAGATAATACTTGGTTACACAAAAGTGAGTTTCAAAATCAATACAGGTAAAGCCCTAGGCTTGTACAAAAATAATTACAACAGACAACCAAAGTGAAGCTCTTTCTCCAAGTCCTCCCAAGCTATTGCCTTAGCGGAGACATGTCATCAGTACCTGAAAATGGTTTTCCACATAGGGTGAGCCCAAACCCAATAGAGATACTACAACACAGTTTATGAATCTTAACAAAGATATAAGTTGGATGCATATGCAATGCTCATGCCAAAACATTTTCATTTCTCTTTCCAAAACGGTGCAATGCAAGGCGTTTATCTCAAAATCATGATATCATTTCCTTTACAATAGAAAAGAGGACAATGAATACAACACTGTGAATCTCTAGAACGTGTCTGCAAGTAGACTATACAAGTACTACCAAATTGTCATTTTTACCATATTAACCGGAAGGCTCGACAACTATTCGTGCGGGTTTTTGGTTTTTTTACCAAGGATACATATGCCAACTTCGTATCACAACTACACTCCAAACAGATAATTAATTTCTATAAAGATAAACTTTTCAAATTTTCAAGATGTTAGTGGTAATATATACCCAACTCCACCATCATCATCAATACCAATCCAATTTCACATTTCCAACATCAATTCCATAATTTATACAAACTCAACATTTGATATATTTAGGCAAAACCCTCATTTCTTCCAAAATCAATTCCATGTAACAAAACCACCCATTTTATCATAACACAACCACATTTCTAGTCTCACAACCATTTTGAAGAAACCATTTGAAAATCCCTCTTTTGAGTTTCGACCAAAAACTCTAGATTTGTTCAAAAATTCCCAAATCACATTGTTGATTTAGAAATAGCAAATATCTAAGTTAAAAATCATAAGAAGGTGCGGAGAATCCCTACCTCAAAGCTAGATGACCAAGGACAGGGAGAAAGAAACCACAAAAAAACCGAAAATCCAACTTTGCTTCGATTGGAACGAAGCCTTCGCCATGCTCTACCTTTTTATCAAAGGGACACAGGTGAAGAGATCAATGGATTTAGGTGTATTTATAGAGAGAATGTGAGTTTTAGAGAGAGAGTGAGAGAAAATAGGATTTTGAAATGTTCGGAGATGAAAAAGTGACTCAAAAATGTGACTTTACGATCTGATATATGTGCAGACTACTCGAGCGCAAGAAGTGTCACTCGAGCAACTAGACACAATAACTGAGACCGATCAAGCAAAGAAGTTTACTGGTCTAGCGAATAATACAATCTCATAGAAGTTTTACAAACAGAGGGCCATCGCTCGAGCTCAAGAAAGATCGCTCGAGCGAACACTGCTCAAGCGCAAAAATGACCACTCGAGCATAGAATGCTAACTCCCAATAGTTTTGCAAGCCTGCAAAAGTACTGAGAGTTCTCAAAGATTGCTCGAGCAGAAGAAGTGTCGCTCAAGCGAAGAAGCCAAAATGTAGACAGAAGCGATTTTGAAAAACTAACTCCTGACCTGTTTCAAACGCAACCAAGGCATTCTAATAACGAAACTCAATGAGGAATAAGGAGAAATAAGACAATAGACAATAGAGTGGTAGGCAAGGGTGGAGAGGGTCATCGGAGTTAGGAGATGGGTATAGAGTGCTAACCAGAGCTCGTGGGAGTGGGGGTAGCGATAAGGGTAGGGTGAAGTTTTGGAAGGTTATGGATGGGGATAAAATGAAAATTTTATGTCAAAAAAAAAAAAAAATTGGACGACCAAAGAAGAAAAGTGAGGCTATTAGCAACACTTTTTAAATTAGATGGCAACTGCTCAATCATTTTAATAAAAGTGAATGAATTATTTTGTCACTTGATTTCAGTCAAATTTCTAGAGGAGTTTGAACTTGATTAATACACTGTAAAAAATTCAAAAGTAAATTTGATATAATTAAAAATAAAGATTGAATTGGTACAAGAGGCAAATTATAAGGATTATGAGTATAATTTGCCTATAATTTTTTTAATATTATTATTATAAATTGATTCCTATCCTGTTAGTTTATTAAGTCATATTTGTATACTAAATAATTTATTATTACATGATAGAGGGGGTCTTGCAGCTGCTAGCAGATAGGCTGTTGTTTTTTTTCCTTTTGTTTTCATTGTCTTTTGTTGGTTGGTTGGTTTCTTACCAATTTGGTAGTGTGCTAGCATATGATGAGGCTCTCTCTAGTGTCAATCTAGTTAGGATTAGTTTGAGAGTTATAATGATCTTTGCAACCCCTCACTACAAGAAAAAACACATTTGGCGACTAAAATTTTAGTCGCCAAAGGTCCTATTTTAGTCGCCAAATCTCGAAAATTCACTTTTCCCGACTAAAAACTTTAGTCGCCAACGTTGTCGCCAATATATGGTCGCGGATGCCTTTGGCGACTAAAAAACTGTTAGTCGCCAATAGACAGGTCTTCAGCGACTAAATATTTTGTCGCCAATAGTCAATTTCTGTTTTGGGAATTATACCTTTGCCGACTAAAGTGTTCGTCGCCAATAGTTAAATTATTATTTTATTATTTATACCTTTGGCGACTAATGACTTTAGTCGCTGAAAGTCTTTTCAGAAAAAAAAAAAAAAATTTGCCTCCGCGCGGCGATGCCAAGTTTCGAACTTATGACCCCTAACTTTCCAACTTTGTTGGCTTTTAGCAACACTCTCTCCCCCACTATGCCACTCCAACCTCACGCGAATATTAATGTAACATATATTATTTATATACTAAATGTGCCGGTATTAGTACAAACTCTATATAAATAATTATTTTATTTTAATGTATGTAATGTAAAAATAAAGTATTTACTAAAAAAAAAATTTGAGACCACTTTTGGCGACTAAATTTGAATTTTAGTCGCCAAAAGCACGGGTTTTGGCTACTAAATGCTGCTTTGTCGCTAAAACCCTTCAGTTTCGCCCCAATACAGCACCATTCGGCGACTAACATATTTTTTAGTCGGTAAAACGCCACTATTCGGCGACTAACATATTTTTAGTCGCCAAAAGCACGGGTTTTGGCTACTAAATGCTGCTTTGTCGCTAAAACCCTTCAGTTCCGCCCCAATACAGCACCATTCGGCGACTAACATATTTTTTAGTCGGTAAAACGCCACCATTCGGCGACTAACATATTTTTTAGTCGCCAAAAGCACGGGTTTGGCTACTAATGCTTTTAGTCGCTAAAAACAGTGCCTTTTAGCTACTAAAATTTTCGTAGTCGCGAAAACCACTATATTCGGCGACCAAACCAACTTTTAGTCGCTAAAACCCATCTATTTGGCGACTAAAGTCGTTTAGTCGGCAAAAGCATCAGTTTTGGCGACGAAATCCATTTTAGTCGCCATTTGTTGAACTTTCAGCGACGAAAAGCTAAATTTTAGTCGCCGTTGGTGCTTTTGTTTTTTTTGTAGTGCCTCTTCTTTTTTTATTGTACCTTTATTCTATATCAAAGTAATCAATAATGTTTTCTTTTGTCGATAAAATATATATATATATAAATAAAAAATATATATATATTCGTATAGCACTTTTCTTTTAACTTAAGAAACGAGATTACTTGTAAAGCATTCGCAACATAATGGGGTGCTAGGATTGGGTGTCCTTGGCAGTTTGTAGTTTATTATTATTAATTTTTTTATTTTATTTATTTATTTTAGTCAAGAGGACAAGTTAGTTATGGAATCTCCAAATTATTATATTGGCGCACACAAAAATATATAAATATTTGTTTGGCTATACTCTGTTAACAATTATTTTGCGAAAAGAAAACGAAAAATGAGCACATGATTTGCATCCCAAGTGCCATACATTATTCTCTTCTCTCCTCGTCTCTAAGTGAGTGTTGGTTTCTTCTGAAAAATATTTCCACCAATACATAAAATAAGATTTGCTAATCCTACCTGCCTGATCTTTCATTACTTTCCTTAGCCTCGATGATCAAACCTTCAATTAACCTTAATGTGAACAAGGATTCTCAAGAGTGTTTTTTTCTTAAAGTTTCCTAAAGTGGTGTATTGTGTGGTTGAGATTTAATGCTGAAAAATTATTGTGACTTGTCATTAAATCTCAACCACACAATGCACCACTCTAGGAAACTTTAGGAAAAAAAAACTCTAGAGGATCCTTATTCGTATGTGAATGCGATTACTTAATTATCCTTCAACATTCTTGATACATCTTCATTTCATTTTTGATCATATATAAAATACAAAAGGTACTTTATGAAAGAAAAATAACTAATAAAATAATTGGTAGAAACTAAAATAATTTTACGAGGTTGTGACATTTCAGTGAGCAAACAACACACATGAATATAAATATTAAAAATAATAGTAGGAAATTAATTAATGAAAAACTCTTAGAAGATCTTCCTAAGGATAATCACATGTGGGTGTGCACATGGATACACGGGACGGTCCATTGCCTAGTCCTCTTTCTGCCAGTCTCACCCTTGCACGTGCTGCAGATGACATTCATTGCCTGCCTTGTATACAATTAGCATTTAGGTTGAAATATAATATAGTTTTAATTAGCATTTTAATTATTTTTTCCCTTCAATGTTATGCAAAATTATCTTGTTTGATTCAGAGGACTGACACATTATACAATCTGCTTCTTTAGGTTCAATGATCATCACTAATTAAGGTTTCAAATGAAACAGATCTTGTTTATGACTGCATTAATCATTATCAGGAAGAGATTGCTTTCATGTTAATCATTGCTATAGTATCTCCCCATGTGCCAACTGCCCAAAACCGACTAATTTTTTTTTTATCAGCAAAAAAGAATTTTATTGATGAGAAAATATACATTACATATAAAAAATATCAATAAAGAAAGGACGTGCAAAAAGCATCAAAGTACGCCCCCAATCCCAACTAAGTTGGCACCAAGGAGGATACCCAAAAACCGACTAATTAATCAAACGTCTTGATCCTCTATAATTAATCAAACGTCTTTTTGCTGATAAAAAAAAAATGTTAAGCCTAAATTAATTAATCATTTTCTTTAATAATGATCAGCATTCCCATGGTTTGAGGGCATGAGACTGACCACTTAAGTGATAAGCATGTGCGACCAGCATCTCTAAACATCATTAGTGACCTAATTTTCCACTAGTAATGGTACAGTGCCGCTGTTTATACAAAAATACAATTAAAATTATTGCTTCAGAATTTTTTAATAATTTGTTGAGCAACTAAATAAAAAACTTTTTAAAAGGGAGAAGGATGATTTTCTTAAATTTATCTTGTGAAGCCTTAATTTGCAAATTTTCCCTCCTTTTTTTGTTATTCTAATATAACAAGGATACATTAACTTGCTGAACAAGATTTAATACTGAAATTAGCAGTAAATTGGTGTAATTATACATGCACAACAATATATAAGAGTTTTAAAAATCAAATATTTTGGTCTCTAAAAGTGAAAATTTTGTTGCAAAAGATATTTAGGGATTAATTTCCATCGCCATGTGGATAATCGCTAAAACGTCGTCTTGAAAATTCAAAAACAAGGCATTTAGCGACAAAATTTTGAAAATGTCAATACTATATAGACTTTTGGAGACAAAATAATTTGGTCTCAAAATGGTTTATTTTTTGAGACAAAATTTGGTCCCAAAATGATAATAATTCATCAGTAATGTCCAATTTTTGTTGCTAAAAATATAATAACAATATTTTTTGTAACAAAATTATTTGGTTCTTAAAAAATAATTTTGTTCCTAAATTTTGATCTCTGAAACCTTAATTTTTTGTAGTGGTAGTGAATGAATTTATATACTGAAGAATTTCTCTTAGATTCTATTGTGAAAAACTTCTTCAATGTATTAGGTGATTGTGTTTCTAGTTGACTCTTCTGTCTCATTATCAATACTATATATATAGGATTGTAAAATTTATTTATTAACTCTATAATGCATATGAGTCCGAGACTCCAACCACATACCAAATAACAATGTTTACTCAATTCGAGAATGATCTTTTCTATGATTACATTGACCAACATTAGTAGTAGTTATTGTTTAACTAGTTAATTTTCTCATGCTCAGATATCTTCATTTGGACGGTTGTGCATTCCATGTGCTAACTGTCAATAACGACAATAACCAACTTCTCACTTCCAAAACAATTAACAACTGATCATAGTTTAATCATTAATTCATGGACTTATGATTTTGCAATCCCATGTTTCATGGGGTTTAAACAAATTTTTTGAGTGCTACCCATGTGATATTCTTAGACTTGTGGATCACAAACATTGGGTAACCTAACTTTTAGCTGAAGACTTATTCAGGATTGTAAAAATGAAAATTGATTAGCTATGAATTCAGAAACATGTCACCTCTCATGCTCTATTAATTTGTATTTCTTGGTGTATAGGCTACCTATACTATCACTACTCATCTCTCTCATTCCATTATTAATTGCACTAAAGAGTCATTTTTCCAAGTTGTACATTTGTCCCCATGACAACAAGCCACTTGGTGGTTTGTCCCTTTCGTGCCAATCAGATCAGCTGTGAGAACGCTAATTTGGCCAATGAAGTGCCCACTTGTTTATACAAGTGGGTGTTACTTCCTCTTCGTATCGTCGGAGTAGAAAGCCTATGATACAAACCATTACTAAGAAAGGATTGACCAAATTGAGGAACCTATTGGAAGCTGTGTGCTCTTTCTATTGTGGCAAAAAGTTATGCAACTTGTTGTGTAGTTGGCTAGAGATGCAACTGCCAGCCAGGCAACACCACTCTGTCATTGCGCCTAATTGATGGAATAATGGACCCGTGTCGTGGTCAGGGACTTGAGGGACAGCAACTAGCAACTAATGTTTGGTTTGTTGCACAATTGATATTATTGGATGGTTAACCACAAATTGAACCAATGTGCATGAGTTAACATTGAAATGCTTTAAGCACAAGGAAAACAAAGATTGTTCTGAGATTCTAGTGCATAAAGATTCAAAAGCATGCTTATCAAAAAAACAAAACAATACAAATGGTTTTTTCATATTAATTGTAGGGCCCTTTGTTAATCGTTTCATCTATAAAAATAATTTGCAATCATGCTATTTTTGCATAACAAAAGCTTCCCTAAAATATGTGCAGATTGGATTGGCTAATTAAGAGAACTAAATATTGATTGCAATTTTTTTTATCAGTAAAAAAGAAATTTTATTAATGAAAAACAGTGTACAAAAAGATAAAGCACCAATAATAGCATGGGGGGGATGGAAATATTGGTTGCAACTAATTTACATCTATTAGAAATATATATAAATAATCCGGTTGTTATTCTTTATCGTTATTTTTATTTCTCTGTTGAGTACTAAAAATTCAATGTAAATAGTTGGCCAGATGGTATTGATTTTGTTAGGTGGATCAAGTTGGGACTACTGACCTGATAAAAGAGGTAATTATTTATTTGTTGGGAGAGTGGTTTATTGAAGATTAAGTTTATTGAATACTTTTGAACTGTTATAGCACCAATGAGAAATTCACCAATCCACATGTGATATGGAACTGTTGAATATAAAAATCAAAATATTATGTTTGAATATGGAAATTAGAATTGGAATTAGAATATGAATTATTTTGATTGTATGAATCTTACTTTGTGTATATTGTTTCCTAAATTGTATTATGAATATATTTATATACATGGCATCTACCTCATTGATAGGTAAGCCAAATAATTTTTTCATTCTCTTTGGTATCAAAGCCTCCCGAGCCGTCTTTCTCTCAACCACCATCACCACCAACTGCCTTTTTTTCTTCTCTCTAGCCTCCGACAGCCCTTTCCAACTCATTTTCTCCCTCCGATAGTGTCAATCTAGTCTCAACCTAGCCTTCGCAGTCCCTCTCATTCCTTGTCTTCACCTCAGTAGGCCTTCTTTATCCTTGTCGAGGCTCTGATTGCTACTGACCAAACTTGGTTCTTGTCTTGCCAAGGCTCTGGTTGCTGCCGACCAAACTTGGAAATATTGATTGCAACTAATTTACATCTATTAGAAATATATATAAATAATCTGGTTGTTATTCTTTATAGTTATTTTTATTTCTCTGTTGAGTACTAAAAATTCAATGTAAACAGTTGGCCAGAGGTTATTGATTTTGTTAGGTGGATCAAGTTGGGACTACTGACCTGATAAAAGAGGTTATTTATTTATTTGTTGGGAGAGTGGTTTATTGAAGGTTGAGTTTATAGAATACTTTTGAACCGTTGTAGCACCAATGAGAAATTCACCAATCCACATGTAATGTGTGAACTGTTGAATATAAAATCAAAATATTATGTTTGAATATGGAAATTAGAATATGAATTAGAATATGAATTATTTTGATTATAGGAATCTTACTTTGTGTATATTGTTTTCTAAATTGTATCATGATTATATTATATATACATGGCATCTACCTCATTGATTGTTAAGCCAAATAATTCTTTCATTCTTTTTGGTATCATAGCCTCCCGAGTCGTCTCTTTCTCAACCACCCATCACCACTGACTGCCTTTTTTTCTTCTCTCTAGCCTCTGACAGCCTTTTCTAACTCTTTTTCTCCCTGCGACAGCCTTAGCCCAACCTCAACCCAGCCTTAGCAGTCCCTCTCATTCCTTATCTTCACCTCGGTAGGCCTTCTTTATCTTTGCCAAGGCTCTGGTTGCTGCCGACTAGACGTGGTTCTTGTCTACGTGCTTCGCTGCCTTTTTAGGTGGTCTGTGGCTATTTTTTCCCCCCTTCTTGGGGTGATTGTACTAATGTATTCAACCCTTTTGTCTGTCCTTTTACTCTTTTAGGCTACCGGGTTTATTCGGTAGCATCTATTTAGATAAGCCGTTGAGTTTTTTTCTAACTTCTTATTTTTTCTTGGACTGTGTTGCTATCTTTGTGTGTTTTTCAGTCCCTCTTCTTCCACCATGACTGATCCATCCTTTGCTGATATACTCACCAAGCCTGTTCCAAATAGTTCTGATTTTTCTTTTTCTAATCACACTCCTAGTTCTCGGGGTTCTATTAGTACAATTACTAGTCATCATTGTGGCGTTTCTGGTCATGTTAAGGCTCGTTGCTTCAAACTTCATTTTGAGTTGAGATAACGCCCTTGTGGTGCTAGCACTCCTCACACTACAGCTCTAGTGGATTCCATTACTCCTGCTCCTAGTCTCCTCATTTCCCTAATTTACAGGAGTTATGGACTCGGATTGGTCAACTTCGGGCTCAGCTTGGATCTCTTACTGCCAGTTCTCCTGGCCTATCATCTACCACTGTTGCCACCCTTGCAATGGGTACTTTTACTGCTTTCTATGTTCGGTCTACTAGTCCCGCATGGGTTCTGGATTATGGGCTAATGATTATATGATGGATGAGTTTTCCTTTCTTTCTTCACTAGACCCTACTACTATTGCCCAATCTATGTGTCTTATTGATGGTTCATTATCCTCTGTTCGTCATAAAGGTATAGTGTCTTTATCCCCTACCATTACTTTATTATCTGTTTTACATGTTCCAAATTTTGCATATAATCTCTTATCTGTTAGTCGTCTTACCAAACAATTTAATTGTGATGTCATCTTCTTACCCTCATCTTGCCTTTTCCAGGACTTGAGTTCGAAGAGGATTTTTGGCAAGGATTATGAGCGTGATGGGCTGTACTACTTTGGGGATCCACCGGATGAGCCTTCCTCTTCTTCCTTAGCTAATTTTCAGGCCTCTGTTTTGCCTACTTCCATGTCTTTGTGAGTTGTCTAAGCATACCTGTACTAGCTATATCACTTATATGACTCGTGCTTCTAGTGCTTTTGATCTTATACATTCTGATGTCAAAGGCCCTTCCCCTGTCACTGCTTTTTTTGGTCATGGATATTATTTGACTTTTATTGACAATCACACTAGGTGCACTTGGATATATCTAATTTGTCCTAAGTCTGGTGTCTTTCTCATTTTTGTCCAATTTTTACAGATGGTTAAAACTTAATTTTATGCAGTTGTTAGGACTATCCGTTCTGATAATGGTTGGGAATATATTTTTAATGCATTGCATTTCCATCTTAATCAAACCGGTATTCTTTAACAACTTACTTGTCCTTGGATCCCTGAATGAAAAATCGTCATATTATGTCTGTTGGTGTTCCCAAGTCTTATTGGCATATGGCTGTCCTTACTACTATTTTCCTCATTAATAGGACCCTAGTAGTGTGTTGCATGGACTCACTCCATTTCATACCCTTGTACCCACCACCACTTTGTTTCCACTCTTATCTCGTGTCTTTAGGTGTACCTGTTTTGTTCAAAATCAAAGTCCCACTCGCACAAAGTAAGATGATAAATCTATTCGTTGTATCTTCTTAGGGTAATCTTCCATGTCCAAAGAGTGTAGGTGTCATGACCCTGTGTCTCGTCACTTTCACCATACTTTGGATGTTACATTTTGTGAGGATCTTCTTTTCTTTGGTACTAACCCATCTTTGTAGGCTTATTCTCCTATTACTTCCACTATTTGACTAGTGACCATTTTGGACGAGGTTGAGAATGAGGTTATCCCCCTTCATCCTTCTCCACATTCGTCTCCTCATTCATTACAAGTATACTCCCATCACCCACGCACTCAGCCCCCCGACCGCCTCTCTGATCTCTGCTTAGGTAACTCTTCTCCTCTACTTCTTCGTCATAACCCACATCGGGATCAACATCCTCTAAATCCTTTAAGTTATTTAAGTACTGCTTATCATCCTATTTCCCAGTATCTTTGCTATGAAAGGGTTTCCCTTTCTTACCGTTCTTTTCTTGGCAAGCTTGAGTCAAAGTCCATTCCTTGTTCTATATCTGAGGCTTTTCAGAATCCCAAATGGGTAGTGGCTATGTAGACTGAGATGGCAGCCTTAGAACAGAATCACACTTGGGATCTTATACCTTTACCTCCTAGGGAAAGCATAATTGGCTACAAATGCGTGTTCACTATAAAGTACCACGTTGATGGCTTAGTTGACCATTACAAAGCCCGCATGGTGGCCAAAGGTTTCACACAGATTCCTGGCAAGGATTTTGGTGCCATTTTTGCCCCTGTCGCGAAGTTTACTTCTGTATATCTCTTTATCTCCCTTGCAGAAATCTCATTCTTGGCCTTTTCATCATCTTGATGTCAAGAATACATTTCTCCATGGATATCTTCTTGAGACAATTTATATGGCTCCTTTACCTGTTTTTGGGCTGAGGGGGAGTATTCGAGGAAAGTGTGCCGGTTATGCAAATCCCCGTATGTTCTGAAACAATCTCCACGAGCACGGTTTGGTCGCTTCAGTTTTGTTATTATATCTATGGGCTTTGTTCAATGCCACTCCAATCACACTTGTTTCATTCGCCGAAATTCTGCAAGTCAGTGTATAGTTTTGTTAGTTTATGTGGATGATATTATTATCACAGGTGATGACTTTGTCAGCATTGGTCAAGCAAAGAAGGACTTGGGCCTAACTTTTGATATTAAGGATCTGGGATGTCTTAAATATTTTCTAAGAATTGAGGTGGCTCGCTCAAGGGAGGAGATCTTCTTATCTCAAAGAAAGTACACCCTTGACTTGCTTCAGGATACTGGTATGTTAGGGTGTAAAACTATTTCTACTCCTATGGATCCTAATGTCAAAGTCACATCTTCTTATCTCAAAGAAAGTACACCCTTGACTTGCTTCAAGATACTAGTATGTTAGGGTGTAAACCTATTTCTACTCCTACAGATCCTAATGTCAAACTCACATCAGAGTCTGGTGAGTTGCTGGATGACCCAGGCATATATCAGTGTCTAGTTGGACGCCTCATTTATTTGACAAACACTAGACTTGATTTGACATTTGCAGTTAGTGTTGTGAGTCGGTTCATGCATACACCTCTTAAAGAGCACCTGGACGCGGTTCATCATATTTTGAAGTATTTAAAAACTTCTTCTAGCTTGGGATTGTTCTTTATCACTGGTCTCCAATCTAGACTCTCCTACTTCACCGATGCAGACTATGCAGGATCTAGGACTAATTAGCATTCTACTTCTAGCTTTCGAACTTTCTATGGTGATTATCTTATTTCATAGAAAAGTAAGAAGCAAGTAGTGGTTTCTAGGTATTTTGCAGAGATTAGGTATCAGGCTTATGGTGCATGGGACATGTGGGATTCTTTGGATTCACCCTATTCTGGCAGAGTTGGGTTTTGAGGAGATTGTTCCTTCCTCTTTATTTTGTGATAACAAATCTGCCATTATGTTATCCTCTAATTCAGTACTTCATGAATGTACCAAGCATATCAGGGTTGGCATACATTTCATTCGAAAAAAGGTTTGGACTAGCATTGTGCCTCCATCATTTGTCTCTTTTTCTCAACAGTTGGCAAATATGTTCATAAAATCTGTGGGACTTAGAACCATGTCCTTAGAACCATGTCCCATGATCGTGGACTTTGCTTCGACGGTTATCATCCACTTCGACAATTATCAGCCACGTCATCGGTTACCCCTAAAGCATATAAATAGATGAAAAAACTGATAGTGGAAGGCCCCAGAACTAGATCCAGAAACTAGTTTATTTTACTTTACATTTTCCAGTTATTCACTTTCTAGTTCTTTACATTCCAGTCCTTTACTTTCCCACATTGCATTTCAGTTTCTTAGGAGTAGTTCCAAGTTAGCATGTTCATGTTGTAATACCATTCGAGGCTTTGGAAGTGTGAAGGTACATTTGCAAACATTGGTTTACATAATGAAATTTATTTTTCGACATTGTTCTTCCCTTATTCTTTACTTTTGTAATTAGTTCTTCTGAATTTTCTTCTAAAACAAGCCACCAGTAAAAAGTCCTCTTTATTGAGGCTAAAAGAAGCTCAAAGCAATCGTCTGATTAATTGGTTGGCATTTATTATTTTTGTAAGGACTTGTTGATCCTTGCTGGCATGCTCTAATTACATTTTTAACCTTCGAAAGCCAAAAAATCCAACATATATTTTTGGCATGCCTGATGGGACTATCATTATAATGGCTAGGCGTAGTAGATAAGGACAAAATGAACGTCTTGAAGAAAGTGTAGAACAAGATCTAGAAGTACATAACCCAGAGGATAATGTGGAGTCGCATCCTGTGGATGTGCTTACTTCAAGTGGTCCTACATAATTGGTCGAAAAGACTAGTATTTCATGCTATGCAACACAAGTCCAGAATGTTGGACCAGGCCAAGAAACTGGACCTTCAATTGTTCCGTCTGCCCTAGTAAATCTGTAAGGAGGATTGGTAGATGTTATGGGACAACAATTAATGCATACAAAGAAAGGATGGCAACATCCTTTTTGGATTGAATGAACACTTATCAACCACTTGTGATTAGACAGACTGAAAAAAAATATAAACTTACATCAACAAAGATTAGCTCGAGATAAACAACCTATGCAAAGTAATGAACAAAATAATGGCAAACTAGTGGTCAAGCTAATAATCAAACTCATGATAGACCATCACTTGTGCCTCAATCATGGTACGAAGCTCCTCCTAGACCACTAATGAGTCAGAGTATACCTTTACCTACTAGGGAAACCATACACATTGGTAGACCAGGGCTAACACAGGAAATGACATTCGAGTGTTTTCAAATCCTATGTTTGAACCTATGTCTGGCACTCGGGAATTCTTGCAGTTGGAAGAGAAACAACACATGTTCCTCCTCTAGTGGTTCCCTTCATAGCACCTTTTGTAGGACAAATGCCTACCACAAAGGGTCAACCATACCCTCAACATCAACCAGCACAACAAGGACAACCCATTTCCCAAGGACAACCAGTCCTAAATGTGCCATTACATGGACCAAGAGTGCTTCAAGCACAAGGATTTTCTCCAAACCCTGTGTTTGTTCCTCCAATAGTGGCCCAACCAGCACAAAATGTTGTACCTAGGGACCAAATTGCTAACATTATCAGAGAAATTTGTGGACCTATGGCCCGGGGGGTCCAGATCCCTGTCTACAGAAAACCTTACCCATAATGGATAAATATGTTACATGAATACCTAAGGGGGCATAAGATACCAAACTTTGCTCTCTTTTATGGGAATGGAAACCAATTAACTATTGAACATATTGCAAGATTTACAGGGCAATGTGGTGAATTTACTAACAATGACTACATGAAGTTAAGACTCTTCCCAAATTGTTTAATAGGGGCAGCCTTTGTGTCGCAACAAATGGAAGAAGTGTTTCATGCCCAATTTTTTCAAACAGAGCTTGAAGTATCTATGACAGACTTGGCAAGGTTGAGCCAAAGGCCTAATGAGAATGCTGCTTAATTTATTACCAAATTCAAAAGAGCATGAAACAAATGTAAGGTCATATTACCTGAACCATAATTTGTTAGGTTGGCCCAAAACGGCTAGAGTTTAGGCTTCGAAAGAAATTTGACTCAATAGAGTTTCGAGACCTAGTATAACTAACTTATAAGGTCACCAGATATGAGACTCTCCTTGAAGAAGAACCAGATTGTGATAATGCATGTTATAAAACCTATTACAGGGACCCTAACTTTGAAATTGATGCAGCAGAGATCATAGGAAAAGAGCTGTGACCTGCGAAGCATTAATTCAAAAGGATATAACTATTGATCATCAATTTAAAAAGAAAGACCTACATAGGAAATATTATTTTGATGTATCAAAAGCAGATGAAATATTTGATCATTTATTAGCAGCGCAGTTACTAAATTTCCTAAGGTGTTAAAATCCCACTTCAGAAGAAATTAAAGGCAAAATGTACTATAAATGGCATAACTCTTGGCCTCACTCAACTAAAAGCTGCAATGTTTTTCAACACAAGATTCAAGAGCAAATTTGAAAGGAAGGTTAAAGTTTTTGGCCAAAGCAAAAAAGGCAATAGGGATTGATACAAATCCATTTCTTGAAATTAGAAAAGCAACAGCCAATGTTGGTGTGTGTAGCTGGTTTTTGCACTCCTCGGAGGGGTTTAGTCTCCTCATATGCAATTCCCTACAGTTCGGAAACCCGTTGTTTTGAACCTAGTTTCATGAGCATAATGTGAAACCAAAGAAAATTAGAGTCCAAATTTGGCAAATCCTAGAAAAATCCGCTAATTGCAAGAGATGCCAAAAATTGACTACATTGCCAAATTTCAGAGTCACCACCTAATATTTTTTGGAGAATTAGGAAACCCATGACTCATGCCAAGGGCCACTTGTCCGTTATAACCAAAGTTGTCTCGGTTTGAGAACTTAGGTATGAGAGGGGAAGGACATGAATTGACCACCCCACTCACCCGAACAAGGATCAGCCTCTACTAATCATGATGTGAATTTTATAGACATTATATGCTCATATTCTGATTTGTTAATATGTTAACACTACTATGTCAGGCAAACAAGTATAGACCCCGTCACTTACTTTGGAATGCTTTGATTTTATGCTTTTGGAAAGAGTTTTTGAATATGTGCAACTCAAAGGAAAAATGAGCTCATATGTACAACAATCAAAGTCATTCCAATTTAAGCAAAATAGCCTCCATCCACAGGCATTCATAGAGATATTTCTAGTAAGCAAGTGGCCTCATAGTAATATGCTAGATATGGCAATACACACACAAATGCTATGTCAAAGCAAAAATGCTAGCCTAGTACTCAATCATGGCAAGCCAAAGAAAAAGAAATAATTTAGAAAAATGCATGATCCTAGTATGCAAAATGGCTAATGCAACACATATAAAATGCAACTAATAAATTCGGCTACTAACATGACATGTGAAGCAACTCAAAGCATGAGGTAGCGCACATAATCATTTAGGAAGTAGTAAGAGCACTATGTATGATAAATCGAACCTTAATGCGAGCAAAAATGGATGCAAGGCATGGGAATGATAGAGATGAAAACATGATGCTATAAACAACGATGATAAGCATATAAATAAAAGACAAAAATAAATGAGGGTTGAAAGACATATATCAGGTGTTACAAATTTTCTCTCTTACAAAAAATTTCGAATGGCCTAATTGACTAATTATTACATCACCGAATGAACAATTACCTAATTATTACATTTACAAATATTACAACAGTAAACATATAAACAAAAGGACATGAACCACATTTCCACAAATGAGAACATCCCTCAGAAACTACTCTGCCTGCCTTCAGGATAACGGATCTGTTTTACCCACAGCCATTGCTCTATTTTGTTAACAATAGTAAGCTGTTTGTCCACTTTGAGGCCCGACTATACCACAATGAGGTCCAACCAAGTCTAATAAACAATGGTCGTGCTTTATTTTCAGCAACACAAAAAAAAAAAAAAAAAACATGTTTTGCACAATAAGGTAATAACAGTCCAAACAGAGTATTTCCAAAAGATGTTTGTCCTTTCTATCCTTTCCTATCATGAAGATACTCAAGGGATGAATAGATTTGCTTCATAAATCATCAACAATCGTAAGGTTGTTGCATGATGATCTTAGAAACAATAGGAAAAGACTCTATTAAACATAGAAACGAGGCTATTTTTTTTCACCTCATTCCTATCATAAAGGTATTCAAGGAAGAGGTAGACTTGTTTCACAAACCATCAAACATCATATGATATTATGTAATGATCATGGAATAAGGATGAGACACCCATTTCTATGCTTCAAAAATTGTTGTAAGCTCCTCTTCCTTCTTATGGAATAAGGATGAGACACCCATTTCCATTCTTCAAAGTGGAACTAGAAGAGAGTTTTCAGCATTTTTGATAAAGAGCTCTACATGAGCAACAATAAAAATAAGGGAGAAACTCAAAAAAACAAGCTAACTATCAAAGCTTAAACACACAAATCGTCAAAGTTCTTGACAACTCCTCTTTTATTCATCGAATAAGGATAAGACATTCATTCCATGTTTCGAAAATGATTGAAAAAAAGATTTTTTCAACACTTTTGACATGAAAGCTATCACCTAGCTTTGAGATAAACAACAATATTTATGAAAGTAAAAGATTTATAGCTAGTTAATTGAACTTGTGTCAGAGTGGCTAAACTCTAGACCTCCCATGACCACAAGGTTCCAATATACTTAAGAAAAGCTAAAAAAACGAAAGAAAAGCTATCAAATCAAACGGATTGGCAGCTATATCCTACGCAGACCAAATCTGCAACGACCATTACGTTATTACAACAGTGCAACTATAATATTCGAAGAACTATTAATTAACATACTAAACAGCCCACAAATACAACAAAAAAATAAATAAATAAATAAGAAGAAGAAGAAGAAGAAGAAGAAGAAGAAGAAAGTAAATAGTAGCTATAGTTAACAACTAGTAATCAAGCCTAAGGAAGGCTAGCCAACCCCTCTACTTTTTGTAACCTTAACAACATATTTCAGCCCCACAAAACAACTCAAAAATAGTATACAAAACAAGAAAACGAGAGCAAGAGAGAAAAGAGAAGTAGATGAAAAGAAAGCAAAGTTCTACCTCTTGAAAAGAGAGAAGTAACTTTTTAGTTATCAAATCTCAATCCTAACACCCTCAAGTATCTGAAATATAATTTGATACTTTAGCAAAAAGTTTCAAGAACAAGCACTAATGGTATGTATTGTGTATCCATAGCCGAAGGTGATATGGAGGTCAAGAAAGCTTTTGCAAGGTAGAAGGGTGTTTTTAGCTCTCAATATCCTTCAAAGCCTTTGGAAAAATTTTCTCACCCTAAATTCTGGGGAGAGGGTCTATTTATAGAATTTGAGATGTTTTGGTTGGAAACATCTTCCAAAATGGCCAGCCGGCCAATTTCTGCCAAAGATGCTGTCTATCGCTAATGAGACCCGGCCGGGTCCAAATACCCACGGTCGGGCCAAATAACCCACGACTATGCCTAAAAGTTTCCTCCTGGCCTACTGTTGTATGGTCAGTTCAGGTTCAAGAAATGCTATGAAAATAAGGTTTTAAGGCCTAAAACATTTTGGTCAAAATGGGGTGTAAGGTTGGGATTTAGAGCTTAAACTTGAATTTCTTTGCTGATAGTTCAAAAGATTGCACGTTGTAACTTTCATCATCGAGCGTTCGGAATGAAGCGCCCAAGTCTTGGGGGCGGTTAAAATGAGGTGTCTACGGTTGTCCCTATTTGACCGAACTTGATGCGTTATGAAATGACGTGAGTGAATGTCAAAACCCAAAGACGACCTATTTGACAAGGCCATAAGACTTTGGTAGACAAACAACATGCAAATGTAGTTGGTTGAACTCAAAAGTTTCCTATGTATCCCTTTGCAATGAATCAAATCAGCATAGTTCAAGGGCAGGATGCAAATGATACATAATGCAACAATCAAAACCACAAACAAGCATACCGCACAAAAATCACAAAGAGGAAAAGGAGTACGAGCCCAAACTACGCATCACGTAGAGAGGGTGAAAGATACACTCATGTGATAAGGGTGAAATTGCAAGCTAAACTACGCGTCACGTAGAAGGGGTGAAAGATGCAGGCCAAACTACACATCACATAGCCGATTTCATGATGCTTATGAAATGATGTAACTATAGAAGATGTAATTCAAAAATCAGACAAGGTAAATTTTAAACATGCGTTCTACATGGTATAGCGAAGACTTAAAAAAAACTGAGACACAAACTCGCGTGTCCCAAGATGAACTCGCTCGAGGACACGTCGTCACATATCCTGAGATAAAAAACCTCTCAAGGTCGCATTCTTACACTTCCCGAGAGAGAGAGAGAGAGAGAAGAGAGGACATGTCTTATGCATCCTGAGAAAACCATTTGGGATTGAGTCTCACGCATCCCGAGATAAAGACTACTCTAGAACATGTTCTTGTACGTCTCGAGAAAACCACTCAGGTCGCATCTCACGCATCCTGAGGAAACCACTCAGGCTCATGTTTCTGCACACCCTGAGATAAAAACAACTCGGGATCGTGTCTCACGTGACCTGAGAAAACCGCTTAGGGTCATGTTCTTGCACCCCTTGAGATAAAGACCGCTTGGGAACGCATCTCATGCGTCTAGAGAAAACCACTCAAGGTCGTGTTCTTGCACACCCTGTGATAAAGACCGCTCCAGAACGCTTCTCATGCATCCTGAGAAAACCACTCAGGGTCGTGTTCTTGCACACCATGAGAGAAAGACTGCTTGAAATGCGTCCCACGCGTCCTGAGAAAACCGCTCGAGGGGCAATGATATTAAACCCGTTTAAGAGTAAAAATGATAGATGATACAAATAACGCATGATGCAAATGGACGCAATGGGTGCGATAGACAATGTGGTACATTGACAAGCAATGTAATGGATGATGTTTAGGTAATGCAATAGAATAAACAAACAAAGCAGTGCCTTAGAAGGCACTTCACAGGGCGAGTGGCGATAAACCGCGCTACTCTAATGGGGATCTCTCTCTTTCGTTTTGTTTTTCAAACCTCTACCTTCATCTTGCATTTCCAAACAGAGAAAACAATCTCAAGGACCCCAAACACTCAACAAAGGTATAATCTTCACCCGAAAACCACGAGGTACTACTTTTCTCCCTAACTATGTTTGCAACTTTCCCTATTCTCCAATAAGGTGACAAACTAGGTTGGTTCAGTAAATGTCTCTGGGAACGATGTTCACGGAGATCACCTCGTTTGGTATGAGAATTGAATTTGGACTTACGCGTTCCGGTTGCCAGAAAGTGACGTTTTAAGAATAAATGTTTGTGGTGAGAAGTGATACTTTGGAAAGTATCTCATTTGGTATTTGTTTGAAATTGGGCTTACGTGTACCAACACTGTCAGAAAGTGACGTTTTATGAAAAGACACCTCTGGTGGGGAATGGTGTTCAGGGAGGGCACTATTGATCACCATTCTGACTTAAACCAGGCTTGAGCTCGAGGTCGAGGTACATTCACACTCCGGAGAAATGACGAGACCTGAGAAGGTGCATCTGGAACGTAACTTCGGAACTTTCTGAAGTTTAAGCAAACTCAAATACTTCCCTTTTCTTTTTTTGCTTTTGCTTTGTAATCTAGAACCTATGTAGCTTCAGATAGGTTCTTTTTGTTGTGTTGTTTGTTGTTTTTTTTTTTTTTTTTTTTTTTTTTTTTTGAAAACTTGTATTTTCTTTCATAAAACTCTGATCAGGGTTAGACCCTGCAGTTTATGAAAGAAAGAATTTTGTTTTGCCCATTATGTCAGAAATGGCACTGTACTTTGAGCACAAAAAAGCACTTTACATGAATTTGAAATTGAGAATAAGTGTTTTGGAATTGATTCTGAATCGGATAAATACCCTTCAACGAACCAAAATGCAAAAATAAAAGTCGATAAAAGAGAAACAAAACAAAAACAGCCTAATAACACGTATTAACACTTATTGGAACCAAGGCAAGGCTTAAAACAAGACTTTGAAACACTACACTGAAATTTGCCACCTCTGTAGCTGCTAGTCTGTTTGGCAAGATTTGAGACCCGGCGAAGTATAAATACCCACAGCCATGTTTTAATAAAGGCGGCTAGATCCAAATAATGGCTGGGTAGTGGGATCCAGTTGTCATGCACTCACCCATTCCCAATCTCTATAAAAGATGCTCTTTCACTATTTTCTCAGTAAAATAACAAACTTCTGATATTTTACTCCAAAAGTGGAGATTTTTCTTGGCAATAGACTCAAAGATTGGAAGGCCACTTTGGACAATACGGAAAATGTAAACTTCAACGGTTTTGGCAAGAACTCTACTATTCCTTCATGTTGTTGCGCGATGTTGGGACCCATTCAGTTGTATGTTTCGCTTTAGAACTCAAGAGCTATATCCCACTCTCGAAGAGTTTCAAGCATTGATGGAGTCTCACCGAAATGAGGAGATTATGCCCCAACCTTGTTTTGGCCATACACGGGCTCTTGAACGGATGTGTGGTCTTACTTTAAAAAAGGCCCGGACTTTGGCTCACAATGGAGAGTTGGATGTACTGGCATGATTCATCAGTTTTTTAGCATCGAGGATAGGAGTGACCTTCTTTGGCGAGGTTACCATCAACACACTCTCTGCTTATGTTTGCTCGCACACTTTCTACTTGGCCCTGGTTGCAGCAGAGCCAGCATTAGGCTAATTGAAGTGGCCCAACGCCTGAAGAAGGGGCGAAGCTTCGTAGGCTTGGCATTGGCCGAAACCTTCATGGGCTAGGATGTTTTCCACCAACGAGAGACTTCTCGGTTCGCGGGGAGTCCACTGCTTCTCCAGATACTATTTCCCACTCTTTCTTATTTATGATTCTCATATCACTTTGGCACTCAATCTCTATTTTCTCTCAAAAACCATTTCTTTTCTTTTTCTTCTCAACATAAATCTCTCTGTTCTTTAATCTCTCTTAATTTTTTTTAATTATTTTTTTATCCCTTCCCAAGTATGGTTGATGGATAAGTTGAAAGTTGTAGACCCTTGCCCCGAGTACTCTGCCAGATCCTACTTCTTTCACTCACAGCTAGTGAGCTTTCCTACAGAGGGGTTATAGTGTGACTGGATGTGCAGCTGATCTGCAACTGACATTGATTGGCGATGCCCTTGGTTTAACTTGACCGAGATGAGTTATAGCATGTCCCACCGACTAGGTATACAATTGATTGGCGTAACACACTGTGTTTTCTACTTCCTATTCAGGTTCAGACGACAATTCAGGCATGATCAGACCCACCCTACGAGGGGGTTGAGTATCTAGCTTCATTCTTGACTCATGCTTCACAGTTGGCTCGATAACTAAATACTTCGAGAACGAGAGAGCTCCTGGCCCCCTATTGTTGGCTTCAGTCATGCTCTTTCTGACAAGTGCTTGGCTTGGCTTAAGGATTAGACATGGGTTGGGCCATCCTTGGCTGTAGAGACTTCTGAGAGTGTAGGCAAGAGACAGAGGACCACTACTTGACTCATCTATGCCCTTAGTTCAGTGCTTTGAATTTTCTTTTCTCATTAAGGTTTATGATGTAAAAGCAACTTTGATTTGGCTTGAGAGTTGGATGGTGTGCTTGTTTCCACTCTCCAGTTTGAAATCATGTAATTAAAGTTGTGAGAACTGAAAATTTTCCTTTTTGGTCCAATAAATGGTCAGTTTTGCAAAAAGTAAAATTTTGAAAAAATCAACTTCATTAAAACCTTTCAAAATAAATTTTTGCAAGCGGACATTACCTGATACACATGGAATCAATCCTCAAGACATACAGCCCCAAATCAAGAAGATCATGATTGTGCACAACTGCATCCACCTTCATTATTGTTCTGTCCCTTGCTTTATCTTGCAATTAGATCTTTTGCTGAAATTGAGGTAAAACAATCAAGCCAACTGATGGTGATATGGATCAATCAAACAACAAATAGGACAGTTGATTTGAAAATGGTTAGGGCCAAACTTTGAGATGAAGTTTCCTACATATCCCAAAGATGGGAATCAGGCCTTGCGCAGTTATTGGTTAAGCTTCACCCGAGTATTAACTCTCTTCTTTTGTGCTCTAGCTTTTGCCAAAGCCGCCCTTTTAGGTTTTCAACCTCGTAAACTCTATTTTCATTTATTTCCAATTTTTCACACTCTAACTTTTTCCTAGGTCGCCCTTTCGGGTTTTCAGCCTAGCAAGCCTCTCAAGGGTAGTTCTTTATCAACTTGTCCATGTTGATAGTTTACGAGAACTCCAAACCATCCAAATCCATGAGAATGATTGCTTCTCCTGACCAAATAGATTTGATGATGTAGGGACCAGTCCAATTGGGTCGGAACTTGACCCTAGGGTCATGGATAGGAGCTCGATTGTCTTTAAGCATCATATCTCATTCTCTTAGATTTCTGGACTTGACTTTCTGGTTGAATGTCCTAGCAATTCTGCGCTGGTATCCCTAGATATGATACAACGCCATCAACCTCCTCTTATCAAATGACGTCAACTCTTTAAACTTGTTATGTTGCCAATCCGCCTCTGCTATCGGACACTCAGCCATGATTCTCAACGATAGCACCTCAATTTTGATCAGTAAAACACCCTCCATTCCATACATCAAGGAGTAGGGGGTTACCCCTGTAGAAGTTTAGATTGATGCTCTATAACCCTAAAGTGCAAAGGGCAGCTTGCTTGGCCAATCCTTGTAGGTTTCCACCATTTTCGCATAATATTCTTGATGTTCTTGTTCGCTGTCTCAATGACTCCATTGGTCTACAGCCTATATGTCGACGACTTATGGAAGGCCATGTTGTATTTCTTAAGTAAATCTAACACTTCTTTTTTAAAGTGTGAGCTGTTGTCCGATATTATTTCATTCTGCATCCCATATCTACAAATATTCCTAATAAATTTGGCCACATGTGAAGCTTTTAACACTTCTTTTTTAAAGTGTGAGTTGTTGTCCGATATTATTTCATTCAACATCCCATATCTACAAATGATGCTATTCCTAACGAATTTGGCCACATGTGAAGCTTTTAACATGGAATATGATTATGTCTCTACGCATTTAGTGAATTAGTCGATTGCCACTAACATGAACTTGTGTCCATTCAAGCCTTTCGGCAAAACTACTCCGATGACGTCTATGCCCCAGACCGAGAAAGGCCATGGTGAAGTCATATTGTAGAGCTTCGATGGGGGAATATTCATGCGATTAGCATAGATTTGACACTTATGACATCGCCGTGCAAAGTTGACACAATCGTTCTCCATGGTTGACTAATAGTAACCTTGTTTAAGGATCATCCTGGCTAGCATTACACCATTCATGTGTACTCCACACTTTCCTCCATGAATGGCTTCCATAAGATGCTTTGACTCTTCCTCTTCTACACACAGTTTCTGCATTCTCAGATGCCTCTTCTTGTACAGCTTACTTCCATAGATGATGAACTGGACGGCTAGATGTCATATTCCCCTTTTATCTTTGGCATTTGCCCCTTGTGGATACATGTCCTTCTTCAGAAAGTTCCAAATGTCATGGTACCAAGGATTCTTGTCCTCAACCTCTTATATTGCGGCTATTGTTTCATGCGCGGGCGCATAATTTTGTTGAATAATGATTGGGTACATCTTGACCCCAATCGGTATTTCCACTATTGAAGCCAGCTTTGCCAACTCGTCAACAAATCGATTGTTTTCTCTTGCCAAGTGTGTAAATGACAACTTTTCAAACCTCAGGATCAGGATGTCTAGGGTCTGGTGATAAACTTTCATTTTCTCTTCTTTAACCTTCCAATCTCCATTAATCACATCCAACTTTATTGCCCCTAGTTCCAAGGTAGTTTCTAATCCAGCAATACACACCTCATACTCTGCTTCATTGTTGGATACTTTGAAATGGACTTTAAAAGCTAGGGGTATATGGGAACCGTCGGGTGCTATAAGCAACACGCCTATTCCGTAACCGTATTGGTTAGCCACTCCATCAAAGTACATTTTCCACGCATCTTCTTCTACCTACAAGATCTCCTCATTTGGGAATAGGTACTCTATATCTTTCCCTCTTTCTACTGGATGACCAACCAGAAATTCCGCTACAACCCTTCCTTTGACCGACTTATGAGTGAAATACTTGAGGTCGAGTTTGGAGAGAACAATAAACCAATTAGCTGTCCTACCCGTAAGTGCCGATTTCTTAAAGAGATATTTAATGGGATCCAATTTCGAAACCAGAATTACTGAATGGGCTAACAAGAGTGTCTCAACTTCCTAGTGGCCCAAACCAAAGCTAAACAAGCCCTCTCCAAAGGAATGTAATGAGTCTCATAATCCAACATCTTTTTACTCAAATAGTAAATGGCATTTTGCACATTTGCTTCTGACACTTGTGCGAGCATGCATCCTATAGTTGACTCTATCATTGACAGATACATGATCAGTGGCTTTATTGGCTCTAGTGGTGACAACATAGGCAGATTCTGAAGATGCTGTTTCACTTGTTAGAAAGGGAACTGACATCGATCGTCCCATTGGAATTTCCTCCATTTCTTCGAAAGGCCAAATAGTGGTTCACAAGTCAAGGTTAATTTAGATATAAACCTTCTTATGAATTGTATTTTCCTAGAAAGCTGTGCATTTGCTTTTTAGTCCTTGGTGGTGGCATTTCTAGGATGGCCTTGATTTTTGATGGATCAACCTCAATTCTCCTCTAAGTGATCAAGAATCCCAACATCTTGACTGCGATTACCCTGAAGGTGCATTTTTGTGGATTTAACCTTAGCATGTACTCCCAAATCCTTTCGAAGAACTTCTCTAGCGCGATGTATTGGCCTTCTCACTCTTTAGATTTCACAATCATATCGTCCACATACACCTCGACTTCCTTATGGATCATGTCAAGTAGTATTATGGTTGTAGCCCTCTGGTATGTAGCCCCAGCATTTTTCAACCTGAATGGCATGACTCTATAGTAGTACGTGCCCCACTGTGTGGTGAAAGCGGTCTTTTCCCTATCCTACGGTGCCATTAAGATATGGTTGTAGCCTGAAAATGCATCCATGAATGACAACAATGGATGGCCAGCGGTGAAGTCCACCAACTTGTCAATGTTTGGCAATGGGAAGTCATCCTTGGGACTAAATCCTTAAATCGACGTAAATTCTGATTCTGTTGTATTTTTTCAACCGAAAAGATGTTGGCCAACCAAGTCAGATATTCGGATACCATCAAGAACTCTGCATTGATCCACTTGGTGACTTCCTCTTTGATTTTCAATACCCAATCTGGACGGATTCTATGAAGCTTATGTATAACTGGTCAAGCCTCAGGGTTGAGAGGGATTCTATGCTATTCAATATTAGGATCGATTCTAGGCATGTCTTCATAGGACTATGCAAAAACATCTTTGAAATCTTTTAACAAAGCGATTAATTGCTCATGCTTCTCTAAAGACAACGTTGAACCAATCTGGATCAAGTGAGGATCCACCTTAGTACCCACGTTAATTGACACAATCTCATTTAGTGAGGGTTTAGCACACCTTTTCTCCTCTAGGTCAAGTGAAGTTTTTAAAGCCCGAGGAATTTCTTCCTCTTCATTTTGGTCAAAATTTTGAAAATCATTTTCAGCATAGAAAACTAAAGCATAGAAAAGTAAGCAAAGTCTACTGCATTTTCATTGATAAGATTAAGGCCCTTGGTTACAGCCGACTCAAAAGAGAAACTAAAAGACGACCTTGATAGAGCTTTGACACCCGAGTTACCACCCCCTGAACTACCAGACTCGGACTCACCAGACTAACTTGAGTTTTACTTCGACTCAACAACTCAGTGGAATCAGACTCAGACTCATCATCTGACTCAAAACTTGCAACAAAACCTTTTTCCAGCTACCAAGTGAGGCCCAGTGTCATCGATGTGTCCAAAATGAAACTGATGGAGTCCATAGTTGGTTCATCCCTGATCATAGAAACAATAATGACATCTCCTAAATTCTCAGTACTGATTTCAAGATCTGTCCCCTATTTCAGTATCACTGCTATCTGAACCACCGTCCTTGCCCTGGCCGATGTCGGTACTTGGATCAACCCACTTTTCATCGCTATCTTGAATTTGATGATCAAAGAAGATTTCAAATACTGGGAAACACTTTTTTGTTAGAGAATCAACCTAAGACTCAAAAAAGCCACAAAAGCATAAATCTTCTCCTTCTTTGATGAAATGCCCATTCAAAGTTCCCCGGATCGGTCTGTGAACCAGTTCATAATGTTTCCCGGTTCTTTTAGCCTTAGCCCTTTCTCTCATATCTTATGCTTTCTTTTTCTAGTCTTCCTTGGTAGGTACATATCACAGCCCAAAAGCATGTAGGTTATGTGGCACATCAGCTAGCACAGAAATATATTTTCTTCCGCTCTTTCTAAGTCCCATCCCAAGAATATGCCTTAGTTTATTCATGAAATAAATAGACTGGGCACCAACATACGTACTCTCATCACCGGCCATGATCGTCTGCACCAGTTCAACTTCTGCCAGTGAAACCCAAAAGAAACACATCTTCATTTTCATGATTGATTTCCAGCAATGGTGTAGTAACTTCTGGGGGTGGATGAATAGATAAGTTTCCAAAAACAGTAGCAATTACTCCCCTATGAGGATATTTCAACATTTGATGCATAGTGGAGGACACAACTTTCTTGTGGTGCAACCAAGGCCTTCCCAGAAGCAAGTTGAAAGTAGTAGGTACATCGAGCACATGAAATTCAATCTCGTGTTTAGAAAGGCCCACTAGAATCTACGCCTTAATAGTTTCCA
This sequence comes from Camellia japonica, assembly GCA_030407325.1. Classification (NCBI taxonomy): domain Eukaryota; kingdom Viridiplantae; phylum Streptophyta; class Magnoliopsida; order Ericales; family Theaceae; genus Camellia; species Camellia japonica. Next base: position 99,819,552 of record JAPPVO010000014.1, on the reverse strand, counting down.
TGACTTCTCTACTCGTGTTATCATACGCTCGAATCACCTGAGTTGTAGGAACAAAATCCACCAGCTTCAAACCTATTGCATAGGCGGTATGGGAAAGACCAACATTGATAGCTAAGCCAGTATCTACCAGAACAACTGGAACCCATTTACCCCTGTATTCGATAGATACGTACAACGACTTATTATGAGTTGATCCTTCCGGTGGTAGCTCATTGTCAGAAAAAGTGAGCGCAGGTATGGTGTTACCCAGTAAGATCAAGCCTACAAGCTGCTTAGGTGTGGTGTCAATGGATAACTTGGTTTTATCCAATGCTGTCAAAACTGCTTGTCGATACACCCGTGAGGCCATAAAAAGGCGACAAATAGAGATGTCTACCTGGATCTTTTTTAATTGCCTCAGAACTAGTTCTTTCTCCAACTTCTTCACTTTCTCTTTCTCATTCTCTTTCTCTTTCTCTTTCTCAAGTTCCTTGTCTTTCCCCAATGGTTCAACTTGATCCAAGTGTAGAGGTTTAAAGTACCGTCCACTCCTAGAAAAGTGATCTATCTCTTTTGTGTACTAAGTATCATCTGGAATGTGTTCTCCCCAATATTCATCCGTGTGGGCAAGATACAGGTCGCTATCTTTCTACCATTCGCCTTCGGTTGCTCACAACAATTGTCCGGTCCATTTGAATTGCTCCAACAGAACAATCATCACCCTTAGGGTGATAAGGTGATTTAGCTCGTATTTCAACCGAGATCTCATCTTTCCTAAAATGCTCCCAAGCTCTCTCAGCCCTTTGAATCTCTTCATTTCTTTCATGCTCGAATTGCTCTAGTACTACTTCAATTTTGGCACCTTCAATTTCTTCAAAACTCAGTGTTTGTTTGTTTGTTTTTTTTTTTTTCCCTTCTATGCGACTACTCTCACACTCTTTTCCCTTCCCTTTGGCTTTCTTTGGCTGCCAAAGCTTTCTCTTCTTCGGAATCATCTACAGTTTCCTCTTTCTCAAAATTGATACTTATCCACCCCTGATTAACAACTGATAGGCTCAAATTCTATCAACCAATCTGTACGTGACCCGGGTCCTGCTCCTTAAAGAATTGGAGATTATCCAAATCTTCCTTAAGATTTACGAGATCCAATCCTTGCTTCAGGCCGTCTTCTCTAACAACACTGACATTAGCTGAACTTGGAAGTACTATATCTGGCTTTTGTTGATCAACATAAACAATATATTTGCTTGGGTCATTCTCTTTCTTAGATAACCCCCATTTTCTAGTTGCAGGAACTTCAAGTGACAGGCCAACATTTTCTTTCAAAATCAAACCCTTTTCATCTTCTAGTGTTGTCACCATAGGTTTACAATGCTCGAGTTATGGTTCTAATGCGTTCAACATGCACAAGTCTGTGTCATTTGGAATAAATACCACCGGTTTTGGCAAGCAAGAGAAGGGGTGATATAAATGCTCGGGTCAAAGGTAAGAGGTAGTATATGGATGAAATTAGCACGTGGTAAAGGTGGTACTTGGTTATGGTTTGGGAACGGGTTAGTTATAATATTTGGCCTTTCTGGTGGGGCTATGATTTTGTTGTTAATGAGATCTTGGATCTCATGACGGAGACAGAAGCATTTGTCAATTTCATGGCCATTTTACTGGTGAAAGGCACAATGTTTAGTGGGATCATGCCTAGGTTGAAGAGGGTTTGAAAGCAGTCGAGGATCAAGGGGTTTTACATGCCCTTTTTCCACTAACACTTTCATGACTCGGGATAAGGTCATGTGAAGTTGATTGAAAGTTTTGCTTTTTCCACTAACACTTTCATGACTCGGATAACACTTTCATGACTACGGGGACTTGGGTTTCCCTGTCCTAGAGTTGGAATGATCTAGAGCTTCACTATTTCGAACAAACGATATCACAACATCCTGAATGTGGGAGAGCATCATGTCCTAGTTTGAAAGGTCACTAGAGCTCACCATATGCACTAGGTCGATTGGTCAAAAAAATGGTACCTCAGCAACATTACCTAATATACCACTTGTGACCCCTAACTTTTGTAAACCCTATTACGTCCCTAAATTTTGAGTTATTATAATAAAGCCCTTAGTTCTTCGTTTATTCACAAAATTAACCCTAGAATCAAAGACACATCGCGAATAAACCTGCACAAAACCAAATTGACCCCGATAGCTTAGTAATCGTTTTTACACGCTAATATTAATTATTTAACTATGAGGCCCTTGACTTTTGTAATTTTATTTACACCCTTACTTTTGAACTCAATAAAGACCCTCATTCTCTTATTTATTTTCAATTTTAGTTGTAGAGTCAAAAACGAGCGCCAACTAAAAACTCGCAAATCTTGATTGAACCTGGGAACTCAGGGATCATGCCAAATAATAATTAAATTAATTCCCTAACTATATTTGCCAATCAAAAACCCTAGGCTTTCTGTTTCTCATAATGGCTCGCTATTTAATTCAAAATAAAGAAACTTTAACCAAATTGAAGTTCCAGATCCTAATTAAAGTAAATACTACACTTAAATAAATGTTCCAATACATGAATTAAACCCAAATCCCTCACATTTTTATTAAATCACTAATTGACCTCAAACTAGTAGTAATATATATATATACACTTGTACCTTTAAACCCATATTACACACTATATTTTGCAATTTCTAATAATTGTACACAAGAAAAAAATAAATTAATTCCCTCAAATCAGCCCACATGGCCAGCCACCCTAGGGAATAGAAAATTATACAACATTTTCAAACCATATCCATGAAATCAAGGAAAAGTGTTGGCATGTACCCCCAAAACATGGAACCATGCCTCCACCCTAAGTCCACTTCTAACCAAATCCTAAATAGATCATGATTAATTGTATAATTAAGGCCTCTAATCATTCACCATTCCATTAGATTCCAAGTAAATCTAAAATATCCAATCCAATTCTAACCAATGGGCACTTTAGACCTTTTGCACCAATTTTCCTATAAAAGAAACCTCGCCCTTAGCCTTTTACATACAAGAACACACATAAAAACTTCATTTGGCTGAGAGGAAGAGAGGGGAAGAGGGTCATCTTGGTGGAAGAAAGGAAAGAAAGAGAAGGTCTTATTAGTCAACCAACCAAGCCTCAAGTAAGCCACTACACAACTCTCTCTTTTATTTTCCTTTTTCAAATTCATGTTATTAGAGTCTTGAAATAATATTTTTAGATGTGTTTTAATAGTGTTCGTGTGTTCAAAGTCGATGAATTGGGCTTGAACCTTCTTCTACTGATATTTTTCTTAATAGATGCAAAACTACATTTTTCTTCCCATATCTTGCATTATTTCCAAAGGCATACCATCTCTTTAAAAATATGATTTATTGACACATTATTTGGTATGTTTTCATCATAAAAGAAATGAAAAATTTAGTTAGTTGGCCTCTTTTCTCACCAATCTTCTTATTTTGAGTATTGTGCATGAAAAACATGTTTTACAGCAAACTTTCGAAAATTCTAGAAAAATGTAGAACAATCTCCTAGACCTTAGTTTTATGTCAAAAACTTCCTTAAAGAGTTACATTTCAAGGAACATTGGTTTCATTGAAAAAGAGTGAGCGGTTTGAAAGAAAATCTGATTTTTGTAATAGTCGACGAATTTGGACAGCATTGGACTGTTTCTTAAATAACTAAAAATCTAGAAAAGCTATTCCATTTCCGTAATATGTTCTGAAAACTAGATGAAATTCTATACGAGCCATAGGAAGGCCAAGTTCGGGAAAAATCTGAAATAGCCCTTTTGATTTTAATCTTTAAATGGTTACTAATATGGAAATTTAATTTTGCATGGGTGTTTTATGCTTTTGTGTTCATGAATGTGCTTATTAGTACATGATCATATCTTGGTATGATATTGCATGTGTTATGGTTATGTTCATTATCTTCTTCAATTGATGATGTTCATGCTTATGAGGATATTACTATCTTGTTAAGTTGTTCTAACTTTATTTTAAGACATCTAACTCAACGGAAACCTTATGTATGGATTGGTGGTATATGCTCCCTAATTGAAGGTTAATTCTTGCGTAAGCAATTGTCACGTAAACCCTAGAATGGAACGGACATATTCGGATCCTTTGCGATGGTTTGATTGGTGAGATAAGGTTGGGTTCAGATGGGACATCCAGGAGGATAAAACTTTTTTGGAAGGATAAGGTTGGATTCAAGGTGATAAAACCTTTTTCTTTTCGCCATCCCTTTTGAGATCTTGCGGTTGGCGCTACACGGTATATAACCGTTGGTAGGCATCCGAGGTAAGTTCTGCTACAAAGCAGTAAAAAGGGGACTTCTAGATAGTCTGGTGTCCAATTGTTGCGGTTGGGAGGATGAAATCTCTTTGGGAGATTTCTAGATTACTAACATCTAACCTTGTAATCTTGTATTTTTGAATGATTATCATGCTTCATTACTTGCTTGTTATAATTGTGATGATGTATTGGATTGGGAAAAAGGGACGCGGTGTGTGTGCGTTTATTGGGCATTCAAAGCTCATGGTGTTTCATTCTAGGTATTGAAGACTATTAGACTAGTCGAAGACAAAACTGAAGCATTTGAGGACGTACGGCTATCCTAGGAGGTTTAGAAACTAGTTTGTAAACATGTTTTCACATTGTAAGTGATAGATTTCATGTTGTATTTAAGACAAAATTTTATAATTATTATATCTCTATACATGTCTTTTATATTACCTATTCCTTTTTTTCCCATCAACTCATGTAGACCTTGTGTTAATATCTTGTTAAGATCTGTCAAACGAGTAGCTTTGCTATCTAAGGTAGTTGGACTTTTATGGGATGCTATATTGACTCCTCTGACCTTCCTGGGATCTTGCTTGGTTATTAAGCAAAGGACTCATTAGTGACATTTCCTACTCTTGTAACCTTAGATAAACCATTTGTTAATATATTACCTGATGTTTCCGATTTTTGAGGCTTCACAACTTGGTATCAGAGCCTAGGTTCAACCCTTACCCACGTGTTTCGACCTGCGGTTAGCAACTACCTTGCCCTGATTATGTTCTATTGACTAAAAGACATCAAAATAGAGATTTTCTTGACTTACCTTGGGGCATTTCTTCAAATTCTGGGCATAGCAACTTCAATTCATGAGGACGTATTTCAGGATTGAGAAGTGGTTTTAACTTTGGACAAGGCCTCACATCGTGCAATAGGGGTACTATTAGTTTTACGCATCTTCTATTAATCATCATATCCCCATCTTGTATTCGTAACCTTTATTCGATGTCATCATTTTCCAAGATTAAGTCATGTCCATCTAGTCCTATTTTATATACTATTATTTATAAAATTGACCTCCTTTGAGCCTTGATTATTTTATTTAGCCCAAGGCTTCTTGTAAATAATTTCATTTTCTTTACTCGGTGATGAGTTTTGGATATTCACTTTGAAACGCGGATGGCCAACACAGTTTCAAGTTAAATATCTAGTTTAGTCACTACCTCTATAACCTTGATCACATTGAAGTTTGAAACCATAACATCATACCATTCATCCCTATTTCAGTTGATCTTGATGTTATCACAATAACCACTTTGTATTCTTCATCTCCACTTTGTATTAATCCAATTTTAAGAATCTTGTAATTATTATATATATGAAGTTGTGTTGTTTGAACACCCAAGGATACTTAAACTCTAACTTAAGATTAGTTGATTACCCATAAGGAATTGCCTCTATAGTTAGAATCCGAGTTACGCCTCACTCCATTCAAAGAACGACAAATGGTGGACCATACTCCGAGATAAGTAATAACACGAGCTTGCAAGCAACAATAGGAATGCGGTACTAGGAAATTGAAACCTTAAGAATGGAGTAGTAACCATGGCTGAAATCTCCAACCCTATCAAGAATCAAATTCTGAGGAGTCGTGCCATCTTTATGGAAATAGTTGACACAACATTGAGTTCATAATGAGAGGAGGTAGAATCCAAGAGGATTTGGAGCTTGTGGAAAGGAAACCCAACTTCATAAGGGATGAGAATGGAGCAACCAAAAGAATACAACACCATACTCCAAGGCATAAAGGAGCAGGAATTATACAGAAAGAAGTCAAGGATGACTATTTAAGGGGAAAAGGACCAAAGAACATTAGAAACCAAACCACATTAGCACCTTATGTGAGAATGAATGGATATGGTTAATGACTAACTTAGGGAAGATGTAACTAGGAAATGTTTGTATGATTATTTTTCAATTCCCGAGACGTGAAGATACCCTACTCTGACCTTATCTTAGAAATAAAATTGTCACTCGTACCTTAGCTATTATCGATAGTTACCAATAGAAGGAGATGACTTACCCATCCAACAGAATGCTTTTATTATTTAAGGGGAACAGATTAATTTCCATGATTCAACAAATCAACATGACCAATTGTGGCTCTAGACAGAATGGAAAAGAACTTTAGCGGAGAAGATGATCTGAATGATCTAAAATATGTTGGTGGCACTAGGATGCAATTGCCCACAACATTCGAGACATGAAAAATAGCTAAAATTTCGAGGAAATTTATTTAAGGGGGATAGGTTATGAGGCCCTGAACTTTTGTGAACCCTATTATGATCCAAAATTTTAAGTTATTATAATAAAACCCTTAGATTTTCACTTATTCACAAATTTACCCTTGAAATCAAACACGCATCACAAATAAACCTGTACAAAACCAAATCGACCCCGATAGCTTAGCAATTGTTTTTACACGCTAATATTAATTATTTAAGTATGAGGCCCCTGACCTTTGTAATTTTATTTACACCCGTAACTCAAGGATCATTCCAAAGCCCTAATAATAATTAAATTAATTCCTTAACTATATTTACCAATCAAAAACCCTAGGATTTCGGTTCTCATTACGACTCGTCGTTTAATTCGAAATAAATAAATTTTAATAGAATTGAAGTTCCAGATCCTAATCAAATTAAATATTACACATAAATAAATGTTCCAATACATGAATTAAACCCAAAGCCCTTACATTTTTATTAAATCGCTAATTGACCCCAAACTAGTACTAATATATATACACACTTGTACCATTAAAACCATATTACACACTATATTTTGCAATTTCCAACAATTGTACACTAGAAAAAAAATAAATTAATTCCCTCAAATTAACCCACATGGCCAGCCACCCTAAGGAATAGAAAATTATACAACATTTTCAAACCATATCCATGAAATCAAGGAAAAGTGTTGGCATGTACCCCCAAAACATGGAACCATGCCTCTACCCTAAGCCCACTCCTAACCAAATCCTAACTAGATCATGATTAATTGTATAATTAAGGCCTCTAATCATTTACCATTCCATTAGATTCCAAGTAAATCTAAAATATCCAAACCAATTCCAATTAATGGGCATTTTAGACCTTTTGCACCAATTTTCCTATAAAAGAAACCTCACCCTTAGCATTTTACATACAAGAACACACATACAAACACTTCATTTGGATAAGAGGAAGAGAGGGGAAGAGGGCGAGCTTGGTGGAAGAAAGGAAAGAAAAAGAAGGTCTTGTTAGTTAACCAACCAAGCCTCAAGTATGCCATAACACAACTCTGTCTTTTATTTTCCTTTTTCAAGTACATGTTATTAGGGTCTTGAAATAATATTTTCAGAAGTGTTGTAATGGTGTTCATGTGTTCAAATTTAATGAATTGGGCTTGATCCTTCTTCTAACCATATTTTCTTTTAATAGATGCAAAACTACATTTTTCTTCCCATATCTTGCATTATTTCCAAAGACATACTATCTCTTTAAAAATATAAGTTATTGACACATTATTTGGTATGTTTTCATCATAAAAGAAGTGAAAAGTTTCCCTTAGTTGGCCTCGTTTTTCACCAATCTTCTTATTTTGAGTATTGTGCATGAAAAACTTGTTTTATAGCGAACTTTCAAAAATTATAGAAAAATGAAGAACAATCTCTTGGACCTCCATTTTATGTCAAAAATTTCCTTAAAGATTTAGATTTCAATGAAAATTGGTTTCATTGAAAAAGAGTGAGCAGTTTCAAAGAAAATCTAATTTTCGTAACGGTCGATGAATCTGGACAATGTTGGAGTGTTTCTTAAATAACTAAAAACCTAGAAAATCTATTCCATTTCCGAAAAATGTTCTGAAAACTAGATGAAATTCTCTACGAGCCATAGGAAGGCCAAGTTTGGGAAAAATCTACAATAGCCCTTTTGATTTTAATCTTTAAGTGGTACTAATCTGGAAATTTAATTTTGCATGGGTGTTTTATGCCTTGTGTTCATGAATATGCTTATTAGTACCTGATCATGTCTTGGTATGATATTGCATGTGTTATGGTTATATTCCTTATCTTCTACAATTGACGACATTTATGCTTATGCGGATATTACTATTTAGTTAAGTTGTTCTAACTTTATTTTAAGACATCTAACTCAACAGAAACCTTAATTGGGTTAGTATTAGGTTTTCAATCACTTGGATAATGAAGAGATGATAATGTGTTATGTATGGATTGATGGGATATGCTCCCTAATTGAAGGTTAAGTCTTGCGCAAGTGTTTATCACGTGAACCGTAAAATGGAACGGATGTATTCGGACTCTTTGCAATGGTTTGATTGGTGAGATAAGGTTGGGTCCAAATGAGACATTTAGGTAGATAAAACGTTTTTGGAAGGATAAGGTTGGATTCAAGGTGATAAAACCTTTTTCTTTTTGTCGTCCCTTTTAACGCCCTGTGGTTGGCGCTACGCGGTATATAACCGTTGGTAGGCATCCAAGGTAAGTTTTGCAACAAAGTAGCAAAAAGGGGAGTTCTAAATAGTTCGGTGTCTATGGGAGCCGAATAATATTATTATGTAGGGAAGCCAATTTTAGTTTAAAGAAAGAAATCAAGTTATGTACTATATGGCTCTATCCTGGAGGGACAGAGGCCGAATAACCAGATCGGCCATAGAATCAGCTGTAAGCTGGGCCGGGTACGAATAGGTAGGACAGAATAGCTGAATAACCAATTATTCATTAGTTGAAAGGTGGGCCCAACCATCAATATCAAGGACGGCTATAAATAAGAGGAGCATCAGCTAAGAAAAGGTATGTGAGAAAAAACAAGATTAACTCGAGACACAAGCAACCAAGAGAGTATACACTGACCTATCCGTCGAAGTGCTAATTCTGACACCCCTGACCGGAGTGTTTATTCCTTTTCAAGTGACTAGCTGAGGATCAAGAGCGTCCTATAGGATCCAAAGAGTATTTCCAAACCATATCTCCACAATTGCACCGTTTGTGGGAATACTCAAGCACATCCATGGCAGGCATGACAGAAGATCTTCCGGCAGTTGCTGACGACCTTACGCCACGAGATGATACCACTCCAAGAAACATGTTTGGGCCAGAGAACATTGTCGCATGAAGGGCCTTGAACTTCGACTCAGTTGCCCAAACCTCACCCTCGACGTCAGCATATGAGACAATGCAAGCAATTATGGATCAGGCGAAGCAAAATGAACAAAGGTTAGAAAATATGATGGCTGAGAACGAGCACCTTCGACAGGATTTGACCCTAGAGGTGGCAATATCCCAACAGGCCGCGTGCCAAGATCGAGGACGACCTTTGGGAAAGGATGGTCGACGACCTCGAATTCGGAGACGTGATAGTGGCAGTGACTTTGACTCATCATCCCCAGAATCCAAAAAGAAGGAATGAGTCGAGGTCTCCAGTTCTTCCAGAGAAAGTCCGCGTGTACGGAATAAGCGAAGAAGAAATGATTCAGACGAAGAGGATCAACACGACCCCTTTGTGCAACGGATCGCTAGAGCAGCGCTACCCAAAAAGTTCAAAGCTCCATCGTTCACCCAATACGATGGAAAATCGGACCCCACTGATCACATTCATCATTATAAGCAAACCATGACGCTTCATCCAGACGACGAGGCCCTCATGTGCCGAATATTTCCGAGCAGTTTGGGACCATTGGTCATCAGATAGTATTATAATTGGAACCGACATCGATTAAGAGCTTCCATCAACTCCAAAAATCCTTCAGGACAAGATTCATCACCAATGAGGTCCAACCGAAACAAGCCGATTCTCTCTGTGCAATGCAAATTCAACAGGGAGAAACCCTTCGTGCATATTTAGCGCGCTTGGGAATGCTTTAATCTAGTGGACAATGCCTGCAATGACTCCATGGCCATCACCGCCTTTAAGATGGGATTGCATCCTGATAGTGCCCTCTGCAGCTCCTTAACCAGACGGCCCCCCAAAACAGTCTGGCCGTTAATGAAGAAAGTTGAGGAATACGGCAAAGTGGAAGATGATGCCATATGGTTCAAAGCCGGACACAAGGCCAACAAGACAGCCCCATCTGAAATCGTTCAGCCAATAAACTCTGTACCATCCTGGAGCCCTGAACCATAGAATCGAGCTAAACGAGAGAAAAGACGAGATTCGTGCCGATCAAATGACCAATGTTCACATCGAGCTAATGAACAACTTCAAGTGGATAGCAGGCGCATAAGGCATGTGGACAAGAAATATACGGAGTTATCAGAGCCGAACAGTGTGGTTATGTCTAAAGTCCAACACCTTCTGTTCTTTAAATGGCCACCCAAGATGGTGGGAGCTCCCAACACGAGGAGACGGGATAGGCAGTGCGAATATAACAAAGATCATGGTCATGATACCGATAGCTGTTATGCGTTGAAGGACCACCTTGAGGAGTTGGTACAAGATGGTTGGCTTATGCAACACGTCCGAAAGAACAATTCAAAAAAAACAGTAGCTTCACGGCAAGATTCATCTCCACTCGACGTAATTCATATGATATACAACTTGCCAACGGCATCCACGGTACATACAATTTAGTCACATCCTGACCCCCAAAAGAAAATCACACCAGCAAAACGGCCCCATGAAGCTGCGAGTATTACTTTCGATGATTTTGATTTGGTCGGCGTAACGCTCCCCCATACTGATCCCTTAGTCATCGAATTACGCGTAAACCGATTCACCGTTGAACGTGTTCTCATTGACCAGGGAAGTACTTCGAAAGTAATGTACTACAAGACCTTCATTAAACTCGGCTTCACTGAGTCAGACCTGTCTCCAGCTGATTATTCGTTATTCGGCTTCAACGCTAATCCGGAATATCCTTTAGGCAAAATCACACTACCAGTTCAGGCAGGCTCCCGATCAGTGGACGTAGAATTTTTGGTTGTCAAGCTTCCTTCGCCGTATAATCTCATCATGGGACGAACTTGGTTGCATACCATGCAGGCCGTGCCAAGCACCTATCATCAGCCGCTTCGCTTTCCGACTGAACGTGGCGTAGAGCAAATCTGAGGTTCCCAAAAATCGACGCAGGCATGTTATCTTCTTGCTAGGAAGACACCAAGAAAGCTGGAAGTGAATTCAATTGAGGTGCCAGACCGGGAGAGCCTCGACGACATTGGGCGGCTCCCAAGTGAAAAGGCAACTGGAGCCTTGGATCGGGTTGAAATTGACAGGAATCCGGATAAGTTCTTCATGGTCGGCGCTTCCCTGAATAAAGGCGATAGACGAGAGCTAATATCCTTCTTACTCGGCAACCTTAATGTATTTGCATGGTCACCAAATGAGATACCAGGGATGGATCCATCTGTGTTCCAGCCCTGCTTAAACGTTGATCCCAAATGTAAGCCAATTATTCAGAAAAGCCGGCGGTCAGCCGCGGAACACACTGCTGCTTGTTGCCGGGGCAATCTGCGAAGTGACCTATCATACATGGCTGTCAAATTCTTTAGTTGTAAAGAAGAAAAATGGAGCTTGGCGTGTTTTTGTGGATTTCACGGACTTGAACAAATCTTGTCCCAAGGATTGCTTTCCCCTCCTCAGAATAGACTAACTCGTGGATGCAATGGCACATCATTAATGTATGAGCTTCCTGGATGCCTACAGAGGCTACCATCAAATTGCCATGCATCTGGAGGACCAAGAAAAAAACTGCATTCCTTACCCCAAGAGGATTCTATTGCTATAAGGTTATGCCTTTCGGGCTGAAGAATGCAGGGGCAACCTACCAAAGACTAGTGACTGCCATGTTCAAGGAGCAACTCGACCGTACCATGGAAATATACATTGACAATATGATGGTCAAGCCCAAAGAAGAGCAAACTCATCTCGCCGGTCTGAAAGAGACATTCGGCAAGCCAACCCGAGGCAAATCACAACAATTCTAGAACTTGGCTCCCCTCGATCGGTCAAAGAGGTTCAGAAGCTGATGGGAATGGCCGATGCACTCAACAAGTTCATCAGTCGTTCCACAGATCGCTGCCGACAATTCTTTCATACCCTTCGGCAGGGTAAAGCTTTTGAATGGACCCTCGAATGCGAAGCCGCTTTGGACAGTCTGAAAACTTACCTCCGATCAGCTCCACTCTTGACAACACCTTCGGCAGGTGATCCGCTCATTTTATATCTGGCAGTCTCTGACTGGACGGTTAGCGCCGTACTGTTAAAGGAAGAACTAGGGGAGCAGCGGCCAGTTTATTATGTGAGCAAAGCAATGGTTGACGCCGAAACACGTTACCTTCCATTAAAAAAACTCGTCCTTGCTCTCGTCATGGCAGCAAGAAAACTGATGCATTACTTTCAGGGGCATACCATTGGGGTACTAACGGATTACCCCCTCCGATTAGTGCTCCGTAGCGCGGAAGCATCAGGGCGCGTATCAAAATGGGCTCTCGAACTCGGCCAGTACAATATCCAATTTCTACCCAAAACCTCAATTAAGGGGTAAGTGCTCACCAACTTTGTGGCCGAATTCACTGGGTGTCTCGCCGACTTTAAGTCTAATGAAATTCAACCTAAGCTAAACTAGAGAATTTATGTTGGGGACATTTGGCAGTTGTATTGTGACGGTCATCCAACAACGTGCAATGGGGGGGCGCAGTGATCATGCCCCGACGGGGCAATAATCGAGCAGCTATCAAACTGGCTTCGAAACATCGAACAATGAGGCCGAATACGAATCATTATTAACTGGTTACGGAATGCACTTCTCCTTGGTGCTCGGCGTCTGCTTATCTTCTGCGACTCAAAACTAGTCATCAACCAATTTAAGGGGGAATACGCGGCCAAAAATGACCGTATGGCAACCTACATAAAAACGTCAAATTCTTTGCTGGCAAAATTCGACCATCATGAATTGAATCAAATAACCTGGGATCAGAACACACATGCAGATGCCCTAGCTTGCCTAGCCTCCGCCATCAACTCAGAAATTAAACAGATAATTAATGTAGGATTCATCCCTGAGCCGAGCATTGCCCCTCCGGAGTCAATTCAGATCAATATCATAGAATCAAGTCCAAGTTTGATGGACCCTATCGCTGCATTCCTATCTTCCGAACAGCTCCCGACGGATAAGAAAGAAGCTCACAAGCAGCAAAGCAAAGCCCTACGATATTACTTAGATCCGCAAGGAAAGCTCTACAAAAAATCCCTTTCTGGTCCATACCTAGAATGCGTTCATTCGGATAAAGTCGAGGAACTCTTGACTGAAATACATGAAGGTAGTTGTGGTACCCATTCTGGCGGGCATTCTTTGGCCCATCGAGCTGTAACACGGGTACTATTCGCCGACCATGAGAGCTGATGCCGAGTGTTACGTCAAGAAATGTGAACAATGCCAGAAGTTTTCCCCTTTAACTTATTTGCCTACTAAGGAGTTAAACTCTATCACCAGTCCTTGGCCGTTCGCTTAATAGGGACTTGATATCGTCAGACCATTGCCATGGGCCCCAGGGTGCGTTGAAGCGGAGGCACTAACACACATTTGAGATACTGATGCTCGGCGCTTTGTATGGAAAAACATCATAACACGATTCGGCATTCAAGAGCACTCATTTCAGACAACGGCACCCAGTTTAATTGTGGCGTCTACCGAGAATTATGCAGCACGTATGGTATTCGGCCCTATTTCTCCATCCCGGCTTATCCACAGAGCAATGGTCAAGCTGAAGCCTCCAACAAAGCCATCTTGGACGACATCAAGAAACGGTTGGAGAAAGCCAAAGGCAGGTGGGTCGAAGAGCTCCCCAGTGTGTTATGGGCTCATCGCACTACACCAAGGCGGTCCACTAGGGAAACGCCGTTCGCCCTATGCTTTGGAACCCAAGCAATTATCCCCCTGGAGATTGGCTTAGCCACTCTGAAAATGAAGGTCTTCAACTTGGGCCGTAATGACATGATGTTAGCATTGGATCTGACTCTGATCGAGGAACGTCAAGACTGTGCCCTCACATCTATGGCGCGGTATCAGCAGCAACTCGCTAAATCATATAATCAACGCGTGCAGCTGCGACATTATATACCCGAAGAAGTGGTCCTCAAGAAAGTTATGCCCGCTACTCAGAACCCCGCTGATGGATAACTAGGTCCCAATTGGGACGACCCCTATCAGGTTGAATCAATCGCCGGCACAGGGGCATACCAGCTCAAAGACATGTCTGGGAGAAGTCTGCCACGTCCTTGGAATTCCACGCATTTGCATAAATTTTATCATTAACCCGACTTGTGGGGCATGATAACTTGTTTTGAATGTTCGCCGTGTACAACTTTCACTTTTACAATGTAAGGCCTCTTATTTCCTCGCTATGTGAAATTTAGTTCAGTAAGTTAAAAGCCTCCAGATTCGGAGCCCCATCCGTGAATGACACGTTTGGGCCGAATGAGCCTTCGGATTCGGAGCGCCTTTCGTGGATACCACGATTGGCCAAAATAAAAGCCTTCAGATTCAAAGCCCCATCCGTGAATGACACGTTTCGGCCGAATGAGCTTCCAGATTCTGAGCGCCTTTCGTGGATACCACGATTGGCCAAAATAAAAGCCTCTGAATTCAAAGCCCCATCCGTGAATGACACATTTGGGTTGAATGAGCCTCCGGATTCGGAGCGCCCTTCGTGGACACCACGATTGGCCAAAATAAAAGCCTCCGAATTCGGAGCCTCATCCGTGAATGACACGTTTGGGCCGAACAAGCCTCCGGATTTGGAGCGCCATTCGTTGATACCACAATTGGCCAAAATAAAAGCCTCTGAATTCAAAGCCCTATCCGTGAATGACACGTTTGGGCCGCATAAGCCTTCGGATTAGAAGCGCAGTTCGTGGATACCACAATTGGCCAAAATAAAAGCCTCCGAATTTAGACCAAAATAAAAGCCTCCGAATTCGGAGTCCCATCCGTGAATGACACGTTTTGGCCGAATAAGCCTCCGGATTCGGAGCGCCATCGTGGATAACACGATTTGCCAAAATAAAAGCCTCCGAATTCGGACCAAAATAAAAGCCTCCGAATTCGGAGCCCCATCCGTGAATGACACGTTTGGGCCAAATAAGCCTCTAGCTTCGAAGCGCCTTCGTAGAAAACACGGTTGGCCAAGATAAAAACCTCCGAATTGAAAGCCCCATCCGTGTATGTCACGGTTGGGCTGAATAAACATCCAGAATCGGAGCACTTCGTTGACATCGTAGTTGGCTGCCGCAAACGCGATTAACAGTAATCAATGGTCATGACTTAATTTACGAACAACAATTGAAACAATATAGACATTTAAAATAAGATGTTTCATTCAATAGATTGTAAATACATAATTCGCACCAAATTTGTAATAGGTCATGCATATCTTTGATTTGTTTCATTTAATACATGCGTAAAAAATATATAAAAAATAAAAATAAATAAAAATTAAGGGAAATCTATTATTCGACACTGTCCTCGTCGTCAGTTTTCTCGACTTCAAAAGCCACGAAGGGAAAATTATAACTCTGATATAGAGGCGACACCGAATCAATGCCCGCTGCCTGTGGAGCCTTGGTCCACCCATGCTTGAATCCACGATTTTTGCATTGGCACCTCTTTTTGGCCAGCTTTTCCCTCGTCTTCTCTATACCAATCTTCCAACCGTCAAAAAATCCCTCTTCATAGGCCTTCGTCCTTATCGCTTCTTTAGCGAACATGCTCGCCGTATCTCGGTTGGCAATGGCCTGGTTTAGCAGCCGTTGGGTCACCCTTTCCTTTACAACCAGGTTACCTTGACCTGCGAATGTTGCCCGGCATTTTTTACCTGTTTTAGTTCTTGCTCGGCTCTCTCTACGCGCGCCTCTAAGTTCCGAATGTGCTCATCTTTCTACTCGATCTCCCGCCGCGTGGCACAGAGACGCATGCCGATTTCATATGACATATAAAGCCCTTTCATCGCTCCATGGACGCCCTCCCGAA
This sequence comes from Camellia japonica, assembly GCA_030407325.1. Classification (NCBI taxonomy): domain Eukaryota; kingdom Viridiplantae; phylum Streptophyta; class Magnoliopsida; order Ericales; family Theaceae; genus Camellia; species Camellia japonica. Next base: position 99,803,242 of record JAPPVO010000014.1, on the reverse strand, counting down.
AGACTTCGAAATTAGGTTGCCCAACCATCAACTGCTGGACTTCCGGAAAAAAAATATGTCGGGCGAATTCAACTACCACGTTTGGATCGCGGATGATCGAATCCACCTCTGTCATAGGTTTGTTCCCCACGAAGACTGAAACGCTCAACGAGCGTGGTGCCCTACTGGTCTCACTTCGCGAGTGAGGGGAATTCCCTCGATGTTGCCTTTCCTTCCTAGGTGGCTACTTCGAGGACGCGGAGAATGGTGCCTTTCGCAGTCCCCAGACGTCCTACTTCCCGTTCGCAATGGTTCGCCACCTCGATTCATCACTGAATCCAACTTAGCCAGTGTCTTACCCTCTCCTCTGCTATTGAAGAATCGTCTTCTAGACATGTAGTTCAAACCCACTACTCTTCTCCCTCCTGTGATCTGCCAAAATTTGGACACCAATATGGACCATAAACGAACGCAGCCCCTACCCTTCTTATTCATTGCCGGTGCAGCGTTACCTTCAACACTCTGCGCTGTGAACTGCCGTTGTTTGGCGGTCCCGATTCATCAATTTGCTAGGGCAAGGACAGATTTATTAATCTATTCGGCGTAAGTATCAGAGTGCGCCGAAATGTTATTCTGCCCTAGCCAATCCCTGAGCTACCGTCGTTTGGCAGTCCTGTTCATCAATTTGCTATGGCAAGGGAGATTCATTAATCTATTTGGCATAAGTATCAGAGTGCGCTGAAATGTTATTTTGCCCCAGCCAATCCCTGAGCTGTTGTTGTTTGGTGGTCCTGTTCATCAATTTGTTGGGGCAAGGGCAGATTCATTAATTTATTCGGCCTAAATATCAAGGCTATGCGCCGAAATGTTCCTCTACCCCAGCCAATCCGTGAACTACCATTCGGCGATCTTGTTCATCAATTTGCTAGGACAAGGCATAGTTCATTAATCTATTCGGCCTAAATATTAGAGCTATGTATCGAAATGTTCCTCTGCCCCAGCCAATCCGTGAACTGCCATTCGGCGGTCCTGTTCATCAATTTGCTGGGGCAAGGGCATATTCATTAATCTATTCGCCTAAGTCACAGTACTATGCAGTTATTTTAGCGCTGGATTAATTCAATAGTTTGTTCCATTCATGTTTTTACATCTTACTTAGCCGATTAACAAGCACATGCATCAAGCAGAAAGGCAAAGGCAATTTTCATTCATAAACTGAGTACAAACAGAAATCACTTTACAAATGAAAACTACCCTACGATAGCTTCTCACAAAAATAAATAGTCAAAAATTTAACAAATCTAACAAAACAAACATACACACGATACCAAAACAAAATGAAATATACTTTGACCCTAGGTCAGTCTTCAGGGTTAGACTCCAACGGCTCAATGTCTACCTACTCGTACAGAATTGGATGCTCCGATACCACGGTAGCGGCAGCTAAGGCTTTGAGCCAGCCGTGTTTGAACCCCCTACTCTTGAACTTGGGCACTTCCTCGACATAGTTCTCCAAGGCCGCATCCTTGCCAGCTTGGAATGACTTGGAAATCTCGGATTTGGCGTTCACCATCGCCCTCTTCGACTCCTCTAGATCGGCCTCCAACTTGGCAATCATCTTGTTGGCCAATTTGAGCACTTCTTCGCTAGCGTTCGCCCTTTTCTCGGCGGCCAATCTCAGTTAGTCAACAGTCTTGGCCTTATCTGCTTCGGCATCGGCCCTCGCTCTTTCTTCCGCCGCTTTTATTGCCTCAAACTCAGCTCTGAGAGAGGCCCTGCTGCCTTGCCCTTTTCGTTTTCCACCTCGGCTGTGAGAAAGTCGATCTGTTCGACAGTGTCATGTTGGCGACAGCCAATCTCAGTTATCCTTCCCGCCACCTACAAAACAAGGAATCAGTAAGTTAGCTGATATAAAAAAACTTTTCTTTTGTTTAGCCTTGCAAAATTCTAAACAAGGATCATGTACCAATATCGCCGATTGAGCGGCTAATGCGATGGACAGCAGATCGGGCTCTGCCCTAAAGGTTGCTCTGTCAATCGACAGAGAAATAGAGGAGGCCAAGCTCAAGGCCACAGCGGCGTCTTTTACAACCGATGCATCAGAAGCAACCGACATGTTTTTTATCCTTGGTTGTATTATAAACGGCACAACCAGGACCGATTCTTCCACGCGTTGCCATTTATCCATTAGGTTTTCTGAATAATCGGCTCCGGCTATTTATCCATTGGGTTTATCCATAGGTAATGCAATGCAACACAGCATAAATATTCTGTGCACAATAACAGTGCATATTTACTGCAATATCAACAACATGTTCGATGAAGAAATGCGCGTCTTCACAAGACCGATTCAGTTGTAACCTCCAATTACCTCTCGGAGGAGTTCAATCAATTTAAAAGGATACACCTTGTACGTACTGAGTACCACACACTGAAAACACAGTCCAGAGCTTCCGCAGAGGTCATTTAGCTTAAAGATGTACTTTCCATGCTTTTTCTTGAAGGATCAAGGCACAAAACAGTAGAACAACATCTTAGGAGAACACCAGAGGCCTGCCGGCCACTTTGGGAGGCCATCGGCCACCAATCGGCCACAAAATAAGGTCATCGGCCAAAAATTTGGCCGGTTTGCCATCAATGGCAGATTCGGGGTAGTTTTGGCATTTCACCACTGGCCTATAAATATAGGGTTCCAAACCCTATTTCCTTACTCCTTCCTTGCCGAAAAACACTCCTCTTGTGCTCTAGACCACTTTCTCCCTTTCGATTCGCACTTCGTATGCATTTTCGGTCATCCCTCAAACATCCGATTCACGAAACCCTCTTTGCACACTCCATTTTGAAACCAATTAAAAAGTGGTTTCGGTGTCCTTTTCTTGATTTCCATCACTTGGGGTTTGTTTTCCCCGAGTTACCCTTGATTCCCGTGCCCTCTTCCGAGCCTTGACCTTTTCTTCCATTTTTTACCCCTCGAGTTGACTTTTCGTTGACTTTTGGCATTCTCTCCCATTTCCCACATTTGCGATCATTTTCTCATACTTTCTTCGAGATGGCGAACGACATCCCCCATGATGGAGCCCCTCTAGGGTTGGAGATGGATCCCGAGTTTGAGCCCTTCCTGCTTAGTATCTGACCGTTCGACCCGGCGACATACCATCCTGAGGTACACGTGTTGCCTCCCATAGCATCTGCCAGTTTAGGGGGTTCGCGCGAGGTGCACTGGAGGACCTCCTGTTACGTGAGCCGGAGTCACATCTGTCCCACGGCACCTCCGAGGTATACGTTTTCTCTTTATTTTCCACAATGTAGACTACATTTCTTGTATAGCTCACACTATTTTTCACATGTTCATCACAAACACACCTGCGCACTGTATCTTCCACACTGCCTTGCATTCATTTGCCCTAAACATACCCTTGCACTGTATTTCTTATACTGTCTTGCATCTGTTTGTCCTGCTTACAGAGGGATTTACATGCCTTCCGTGGATACAGGACCATCTCTGCGAGGGAGTGGTATATGGAGCTGCTCAACACAGTATGCCACATCATCGACGAGGCCGGCTTCGGCACATTTTGCATGGGGCTTTCACGTCTCACTGCGAATCGGTCCATACTGGGCGCATTAGTAGAGAGGTGGTGGGATACCATCGATTCCCTCCAATTCTCTACAGTAGGGGAGATGACTTTGACTCCCTTTGACTTCTCCATGCTCACCGGCATTGGAGTAGGGGATCATCCGATTCCTTACGACACCGACATAGGCGAGTGGGAGGCCGCTCAGGTCTATTTGCTGGGGATTCACCCACCCATCTTCCAATCAGGGATGGTGCGATATACGTGGTTCGCCGACCTGCGAGGAGACTGAGTACTACGACCGGGGCTTCCTCATGTTCTTGTTTGGTACTACTTTGTTCGCCGACCGGGCGAACACCATCGGGCTCTACCTCTTGAGTGCATTAGTGGACATGTCTCGCGTCCGACTTTACGACTGGGGTGGCGCAGGCTTGGCTACACTGTATGGATACATGAGCTCCTCTTCTCGTCGGAGCGGGCACCTGCTAGGGGGCTACTGGAGGGCCTGGAAGGTACGTCTTACCCTTCTGCTATACACTTCTACTTTACATTTTCTATACACTGCACACCGTACACTGTACCGCACACCATCTGCTCTCTGCTTTACATTATCTGTACACTGCACACACTGTCTGCCTTCTGCTTTATCTGTATACTGCACACACCACATACTGCACTACATACAATCTGCTTTACATTATCTGTGCACTGCACACACCGCATACTGCTCTGCACACCATCTGCTCTCTGCTTTATCTGTACACTGCATACCTTGTATACTACATTGCACACCACTTGCTTTCTGCTTTATATTATCTGTATTCATCTGATGTACACTGACTGTTATCCTGCCACTTTCTGTAGCTATGGGTGTATGCCTATTTCTCGAGGCTTGCCCCAGAGCCAGAGGTTGAGATACCACCCATGGTGCCATACTCACACAAATATGACGGGAGGTGCCAGCGAAGACCCCGGGAGTCATTTTCATTCTTCCGCCGATTCTTTGATACTGTGACCGCAGGAGAGGCAATCCAAACTTTACAGTTATTTCAGCTTTGCTTCATATTGCATCTCTAATGGCAGCTAATAACCTATATATTCACTGTTTACAAATCACCTGGTAGCCGTGGTGTAGACCGCCTGGGAGAACTCCCGAGAAAATCTCGTTTTGTTCTCTAGCATACTACAGTTCGGACTCAAATGTCACGGTTCTGAATCTAATCTCACAATGTGCGATGCGAGATCGATAAATCACCAAAGAGTCCAAATCCGGCAAATCGTTTTGGAAAACTGATTTTTAATAAAGAAGTGCCAAACATGGACTGTTTTGCCAGATACAGAGTCGCCACCTAAATATTTTGTTTTGGGGGAATTTAGGAAACCCTGACTCATTGCCTAAGGCCACGTGTCCGTCATCACCAAAGTTGCCTCGGCTCGGGAACTTGGGTACGATTGGGGAAGGTCATGCAATGAGCACCCCCGCTCGCCCGATCAAAGATCGGCCTGTACTAAGCATGATATCTTGTTTTTTGAAAACATATGCGTTCTTATTCCGGTTAATTAGCTAGAATTACTATGTGATGCGCACAACACATAAGTATAGACTAGATTGCCTAATTTGGAACAAAGCATTGCATATCCGTTTGTTTGGAAATGGTTTGAAGTTTGCTACTCGCAAGTAGGCTAAAACACAGATTTCAATGAATCGTTCCAATTCCAGTAATCCAACCTTCACCCACAGGCATTCAGGCAGTTATATCACATAAGCAATTAGCCTCATGGCAAGCATGCTGTCATGGCAACACTTACACACATGCAAGATGCTAAAGCATAAACACTCACAGTGTACTCCGAGCCAAAACAAAGAACTAGTTAGTAATCAATGCATGATCCTAATTCATGTCAAGATGGGTAATGCAACACAGGCAAAATGCAGCTAGAAATAGGCTCGGCTATTCTAAAATGGCATGTGAGATGCAATACTTCGATACATGTATTCAAGTAGGAGTTGAAATACAATGCAGTTAGTATGATGCGCCGAGCCTGGTGCATGCAACACAGATGGATGGATGCAAACATGCGAGCATAAGGTATGCTAAATGAAATATGCCCTAAAACTAACCATCATAAGTGGTTAAGTAAAAGGGAGAAAGAAGTGGGGTTGGAAGATATGCATCACACACACGCACGCTTATTGCAACAATTGGCCCTCTCGACGGAGGGTCCGAAAGAATAATACAAATCAACTAATTAACTAACTATCAAGCTAATTAATTATTACACAATCAAATGAATAACTAGCTACAACTAATTATTACAACACTTAAATAATTAACAAATTAATTAAGCTACGAAAAACAGTAAAGAGGCCTCGAAAAGGGAGACAAATGCATGCTTGGTTGGCTTCGCTCGGAAATCCGTTGCCATGCCTCATGTTGCCTCTGTTTGCACTGTTCTGTACCTCTGCAAAGTGTGAAAATTCTTAACACACTTATGATTCACCCCATGGGCACTGTGGGAGGCCATCGGCCAAAATTCATGGTCATCGGCCAAGAAATAGGGGTCATTGACCACATATGAAGCCATTAGCCAAACACCTGTAGCCGATCGGCATTGAAGATAGCTGACTGGCCATCTTTTCCTGTAAACTGCTCTTTTGCTGTAGCAGAGGACAAACAGAGCATGGCAATACATTTACAAGACAATGTTTGCAGCTACACCCCTTATCATGTTTGAGACTCAAAGGTGTATAGCTCTCGACCCTCGGGCCACCAATCACGTATTTCAATGCATGATGGCCAAAGGAGCGAAATGTGCAATTCAATATCAAATGAAATGCACAAAACACATAAGGGACCTTAACCTCTATCATGTGTGATCAAGAGGCAAGGCAATGCACACACAATGCTATGCAACCTAAGCATGCAAGCAAACATGCAAACAACTCAAGCATGCAACAATATCATGCAATGCAACTAATATGCAATAGGCATACAACCTAAACATGTAAAGATGCAAGGCATAGGTATGTGACAACAATACCAACAACAAGCATGTGACAACATGTGATCTAACAAGTATGCAAGATGGATGAGCATGCAACAACATGTAATGTGCCAAGTATGCAACAAGCATGCAACAACATGCAAGGCAAGCATGCAACAACATGCGAATGTGGACTTAAACTAAAATGGACAGCTCTCAAACATGCCCAAATCAGTGGCCAAAAGCTATGAATTGGAAGCATGAAAATGCAAAGCAAACATGCACATGTAAATGGTCCAACACCTAGGCATAGGAGGGCAACTTTCAAGAACACTTAAAAGGGGACAAATATGGACATGTGGCAAACATGGTAAGCTCTGAAATCATGCATGGAAAGGTGTCAAACCAACCAAACAAAGCATGCAAAGCATACAAGAAAGCCCAAAGCTTGAGGCTAGCCAAAGGACTCAAACCATGGCCATGCAAGGCAAGCCCCGAAGGGCCAAGGGCATCCAAAACAGTCCCAAGGCAGGTCAAGACAAGACCAAAAACATGTTCGAAACTAGCCAACACAAGCTATAATACAACTCCTAAAGGTTTGAGGCATGCAAGGCTACAAAAGGGTGTTATACTACACCTATTACAACCAAACATGGCATGACTTAAACCAATAAAATCAGAGTTATTGCATATCAAAATAAGCCCAAAAACCCACTTAGATGGCATCCCAAAGACCTAAGCATGGAGGCATACACAATGGTCCATTCATGAGCCATAAGACATCAACTCTTTAAAGCATTAAAGGAGTGATAAGTGCAAGTATATGAGCTTGAAACATGGACTGAAATAACATAACAAATGATGCCAAATCATGATAATAGTCCAAATAAAGCATGCTAGTGACTTGGACACTCAAAGATAACAAGCTAGAATGCCTTATGGCTATACAAAGCAAGTCATGCATGACTAAATCAGAGCTGGAGCATGCTAAAGCATGCTAGAATGACATGTTAAGGCATGATGCATGTTAGGCTATTTCATGGAACTACACTACAAGTGTAAGGAGCATGCAAGGAGCTATTAAACCAAACCCTAACAGAGGTATGACATGGTGAAATAAGCCCAAGAACATGCTGAAATGGACACAACATAGGCTAGAATGACATGCTACTTCATGAAGCATATAAAACTAGTGTGTGTGATTTACACTACAAGTGTATTAGGCATGCATGAAGTGACAAAACCAAGCAAGAACAGTGTTGTATCATGGCAAAAAAAAAGCCTAATACATACTGAAATGAAGCTAAAACAAGCTAAGCAAACATGCTACCAATATAAGCCATTTATACTAGCATACAAGACAACAAGGAGAGGGGATGACCCTCTCCTATTTAAGACTCCAAAACCACCTTTCCACCATTGAAAATACTCTGGATTTCAGTGGTAGAAAGGTCATGCAAAACCTAAAACAAGGGCCAAAAGGGATGGCCTAAAACAAGGCCTAATAAGGCCTAAGAGGGGGTAGAAGACCCCCAACAAAAAAGTGACCTTAAACAAAGATATAAAGCACCAAAAATCAGAACTTATTGTAGCTTAGAGTTAAGCTTAAAACAATAAGCAAAAGGGTCTAAAAGCTTAAGCAAGAATGGGGTGTTAAAAGCAAGTTTGCTCACCCTTGAAGAACACCCTCAAGAACAAAGCTCCAGCAGGTTTTCCAAGCTTAAATCAGTCCAAGAACTCTAAAATCAACCTCAAGGGACCTCAGCTCCAAGAGGATGGTGTTCTACTAGGTGTTTGTGTACAATAGTAAGACAAAATGACACTTTTGAAGCACAAAATGAAGAAAAAAGGCAAGATAGATACAAAACTATATGTATCACTCAACCCTAATTTTTCTGAACCTCTGAGAAGGGAGGAGAGCTCCCTTCTTATAGAAGTTCAATTCCAAAGCTTCCTAAGCAAGCTAAACAATTGAATCAAATCCCTCCATACACGTGTATGGAGGGGGTGAATTATGCATGCCAGCTATGACAGCTGGCATAAAATATCTGCATAAAGCAGATGAACAGAGCTTGGCTAGAAAATATGGCCGATCGACCAACATAAGTGCCGACCGACCAAAAAAGGTGTCGATCGGCCAACACCTTTGGCTGATGGAAAGAAAACAAGGCCGATGGCTTCATGCCTTGGCTAATGGGCTGAGGGGATGGCCAACAAGCCACCATCTTCCCTCAGAAGCAAAAACACAAGTCCTTGGTCCACAACCAAGCACAAAACAGACAAGTTGAGAGATCTTGAGGCAAGGTGCGCGGCCGACACCTCCGGGAACTCAAAACGAACACGAACATGGATGATCATCGAGGGTTCAAACGATGACGTCCAAGTCTTGAGGACGGTCAGAAATGGGGTGTCTACACGTGGGCAGTGATGCCTACCGGGGTCAGAGATTAGTTCGCCGGCGCTTAGGAGGCTTCCCGATTCCGGATCTTGCTTGAGGGCCCGGTTTGTCGAGCATGGTTCTTGGGGAACGCTTCTTGCGACAGAGCCTCTGCTTGCCGGAGCCGGTGGTTCCGATGCCACCTCTTTCATACATGAGGATCACAGAGAGATATACCATGCAGGAGATGGTCGACTTCACGAGAGGTTGGGACGCCGACTTCTTTAGGCTTGAGAGCGATTACACTGCCTTCATTCAGACATATCTCATGCCGCCGCTGACTGGCGCTCGTGGAGGTGAGAGAGCCAGAGCTCCAGCTGCGAGGGAGAGAGCCGGGGGATCCAAGACGACTCAGGCCCAAGCCCACAACAAGAGAGGCTCCCAGACAAGGCAGAGGGCGGAATGGCCGGAGCTGTCCACCACATTGACCTGCTGGGGATCCAGAGGAGAGACTTATTAGGTTCCCATTGAGCCTGCACCAGCTGGTCACGAGCTCGTCGGAGTTCGAGGCCCGACTCCAGTATGTTCCATACTTTACATTTTGCACATTCAATTCATTTCAGTTATGCTTTGTAGACCACTGATCATCTTAGTACACTTGCAGGCTTCCATAGAGGACACCGGACAGGCTCTCGAGCTAGCGGCTTCTCTTATGGGGATGGTTCAGACTACTTTGAACCTTCTCAGTCTCTACAGGATCCCGGTAAGTTTCCTTCAGTTTGCACTTCACAAAGTTTTCTGCTGATACATTAGCATTTCGACTGCAATCTACTCCATACTGATCTGAACACATTACATTAACAACATTGCATTGACACACTGCTCCCATACACTGCATTCAATATTGTACTCATCTTTGCATACCATAACTGATGCATTTGACAAACTGTCCTTTTCAAGTCCCTTTTCAGATGCCAGTTCCTCCAAGTGCCCCAGCGGGAGCTGCAGCAGGATCTTCAATGCCTCCCCCGACAGCAAGGAGAGAGAGACGAGGGACTCCAGCGCACAGCCGAGGCGGAGCTAGACGTACTTATGCCGCGAGCGGTCCACCAGAGCCTGTCCTTGAGGATGATGAGATAGATGAGGACGAGGAGCCACCGAGCCCGCAGTCAGAGTCATCTGAGGGTGGAGGTGACGGCACCGGCTCGGGTTCTGAGGGCGGCGGCGATGCTGAGGATGGCTCCAAGGAGGGGAGCGGAGATGCTGAAGAGGGCTCTTACTCAGAGCCTGACAGTGGCACTGATGACGACAGCTCCGAGTTCATGCCCAGGAAGAGGACGAAGAGGGCCTCTCGATCATGAGATGGATAGCACTGATTGATGCTCTTTGCTTTATTTCTTTTTGCTAGTTGTTTTAGCACATTGTACAGCCTTAGGCAGTTTTAATTTTTCTTTAAAAACTTGTACCCTTTGTGTAGACCGCCCGAAACTCCACTCTGCGCGCGAGGGCGCGAATTGTTGTTCTTAGCTACTACAGTTCGGACTCATGTCACGGTTCTGAATCTAATCTCACAAAGTGCAATGTGAGACTGATAAATCACCAAAGAGTCCAAATCCGGCAAATCGTTTTGGAAAATCGATTTTAATCAAGAAGTGCCAAACATGGACTGCTTTGCCAGATTTCAGAGTCGCCACCTAAATATTTTGTTTTGGGAAATTTAGGAAACCCTGACTCGTGCCTAAGGCCACATGTCCGTCATCACCAAAGTTGCCTCGGCTCGGGAACTTGGGTACGAGGGGGGAAGGTCATGAAATGAGCACCCCCGCTCGCCCGATCAAAGGATCGGCCTTTACTAACATGATATATTATTTTTGAAAACACATGCGTTCTTATTCCGGTTAATTAGCTGATCTTACTACGTGATGCGTACAACATACAAGTATAGACTAGATCGCCTAAATTGGAACAAAACATCTCATGTTTGTTTGTTTGAAAATGGTTTGAAGTGCTACTCGCAAGTAGGCTAAAACGCGGATTTGCCACCCTCAAGTGGGCTTTAGAAAACGTGATTTTGCTACTCTTAAGTGGGCTTAAAACTCATATTTCGATGAATTGTTCCAATTCAAGCAATCCAACCTTCACCCACAGGCATTCATGCATTTAAACACATAAGCACATAGCCTCATGGCAAGCATGCTATCATGGTAATCACTTACACACATGCAAGGATGCTAAAGCGTAGAAGCTTACCTAGTACTCCAAGCCAAAAATAGAAGCTAGTTAGTAATCAATGCATGATCCTAGCTATGTCAACAATGCCTAATGCAACACATGCAACTAAAATAGGCTCAGTTATCTAGAATGGCATGTGAATGCAACACTCATAATATGCTTTGAAACACATATTCAAGTAAGTATAGAAATACAATGCAATTTGAATGATGCGCCGAGCCCGGTGTATGCAAGACAGATTAATGAATGCAGACATGCGAAGCATAAGTATGCTAATTGAAACATGCCCTAAAACTAACCATCAAAAGCTGATAAGTAAAAGGGAGAAAGAAATGGGGGTTGGAAGATATGCATCACACACACGCACACTTATTACAAAATTTAACCCTCTCGACGGAGGGTCCGAATGAATCAACTAACTAGCTACACGCTAAGCTAATTAATTACAAACCGAATTGAAACTAGCTACACTAAGCTAATTAGAATATTACAACACAGATTAAACTAATTAATTACAAAACAAGTAATTAACTACAACTAGCTAGTAAAGCGGTAAAAATGGCCTCGCGGGGAGGGGTGTATGCATGCTCGGTCGGCTTCGCTCGGAAATCCACTACCGTGCCTCATGATGCCTCTGTTTATACTGTTTTAGACTTCTGAAAACTGTGCCAATCTCCAAGATACTTCTAATCCACCTTGTGGACATGCTGGGGGGTGGTCGGCCAAGAGGAGTGGCCATCGGCCAGAGTTTATGGCTATCGACCAATTTTGATAGCCGATCGGCAGACTAAGTGGTCGATCGGCCACTGCTTCCTGCAAATTCTCCTTTTGCTGCAACAGAGCACTAACAGAGGCATGGCAGTGTATTTGTAAGAAAATGTGTGTGCTACCACACTCCTTATCACGTCACATGCTCAAAGGAGTGTAGTGCTCAGGTCTCGAGCCACCAATCACGCATCTTAATGCATGATAGCCAAAGAGGCCAAGTTGCACAAATCAATGACAATGAATGCACACAAATAACACATAGGACTCGATGAACCTCCACCTTATCATACATGATCAAAGGTGTCGGTGACCCAAGGAATGAGACACGTTTCATCACTTCAAGTATGAAACGCCCCTCGTTCCTCGTGCTTGGATTGACGTCCAACCCAAACACAATGCAATGCAACAAACATGCAAACATAATGCAATCATGCAACATGCAAACAACATGAACATGCAACAACATGCTAGCAACATGAGCACGCAACAACATGCAAACAACAATGTCATGCAACAACATGCAAACAATAATGCAATGGCAAGGGCTATGTAATGCAACACTTAATGGACTTAAACCGCATATGGACAGACCTAAGAGGGTCCAAAACCGTGGCCAAAATGCTGAAATGATGGCATGAAAAAGCAAGAAAATGCATGCTCATGCACTGGCCCATGAACTAAGCATAACAGCACAACTCTCAAACATGATGAAGAAGTGACAAATGTGAGAGTGTAGCAGTGAAGTAAGCTCTGAAATTACATTCCAAAGGATGCTAAATCATTCACATATGACAAATAAAGCATGCTAGTGGGCTCAAAGCTTTAAGCTAGCAAAGGGACTTACACCATGGCCATATCCAGCAAGCCCCAAAGGTCCAGGGTGACTCAAAATAGTCCCAAGGTAGGTCAAAATAGTGCCAAAAACATGCTTGAACATAGCCAACACAAGCTAGAATTAAAGCCATGAAGCATGGAGCATACTAGGCCAACAAAAAGGATTACACTACACCCACCAAAACCAAGCATGAGATGACTTCAGCAACTAAAATCAGAGTTATGGCATGTCAAAATAACACCAAAAATGCATTGATATGGCGGCCCAAAAGCTTAGGCAATAAGGCATTCATATAGGCTCATATTTAAGGCATAAAGCACAACCCCTCCAAAGCATTGAAAGAGTGACACATGTGAGTATATGGCCACACTACATGCACTAAAATCACATAACAAATGACACCAAATCATGCAAATAGCCCAAGCAATGTATGCTAGTGACTTGGAAACTCAAAGCTAGTGAGCTAGAATGCACTATGGCTATACAAAGCAAGACATGCATGACCTAGACAACATGAATCAGAGCTTAAGCATGGTAAAACATGAGTAAAAACTTCTTTGAGTAGAGCCAAAAGCATGCTAGAATGATGGTCAAAAGCATGATGCATATTAGGCTAATGAGAGGATTTGCACTACAAGTGCAAGGAGCATGCATGATGTGATCAAACCAAGACAAAATAGTGTTATATCATGGCAAAATAAGGCCTAAGACATGCTGAAATGGAGCCACAAAGGGGTATAAAAACATGCCAACTTGGTGAGCCATCAACATAAGCATACAAGAGAAGAGGAGGGGGGACAACCCCCTCCTATTTAAGGCCTCAAAACACACTTTCCACTACTAAAATTCCTCTGGAATTCAGTGGTGAAGAGGCCAAATAAAGGTAATCTCGAAGGCCTAAAGAGATGGTTCAAAACAAGGCCAAACAAGGCTCTAAAGGGGGTAGACCACCCCCAAACACCAAAGAGGCCTTAAACAAACATGTTAAGCACTTCAAAACAAGACTTTTTTCAGTTGAAAGCTAAGCCGAAAGAAACATGCAAAGTTGGCTAAATAAGCTATGAACACAAAGCTTTAAAGAAGTAAGGGACTCACCCTTGAAGAACTTCTTTAGAACAGCAACTTCAAAGGCAAAAACCAAGCTTAAGCCACCCAAATGCAACCTCCAAGAATCTTAGCTCAGTAATGAAGGTGTTTCACTAGGTGTTTGTGTGAAAAAGTGTGAAGAAACTACACTTTTGAGCACAAACAAGCACAAGCATAGAGAGAGGAAGAAATATATATAGAGAGAGAGAGATATCTTGTATATCAATTTTCAGAACCTCTGGAAAGGGAGAGGGGCCTCCCTTCTTATAGAAAACCAAGTCCCAAGCTTCTTGAACAAGCTAGGACTTGTTTGAATCCATCCATACACGTGTATGGAGGATACACCAAGTGACCAACAGCTAGCACCAGCTGGAAGGAAAATATCTGCAAAGCAGAAAAACGGGTCTCGGCCAAAAAAATGGCCGATCGACCAAAAAGAGTGCCAATCAGCCAAAAAAGGTGCCGACCGGCCAACACTGATGGCCGATGGAGAGAGGGCATGGCCGATAGGCACAGGGCCTGGCCGATGGGTTGTGGGGCTAGCCAACAAGCCACCCCCTTCCCTCAAAAACAAAGCCACAAGCTCTTGGTCCACAACCAAGCACAAAACAGACAGGTTGAGAGGCTCTAAGGCAAGGCGCACAGCCGAGACCTTCAGAAACTCAAAACGAACACGAGCATGAATGATCATCGAGTGTTCAAACGATGACGTTCAAATCTTGAGGACGGTCAAAAATGGGGTGTCTACACTTTGTAAAAAGAAACCATGATTGGAATAAAAACAACTTTTTGTTTAAGAAGTGTTGCATTTTATATTCTGAGCATCACATCACGTTGCACCATTTTGCACAAAAACGGATTTGATGGAAATTGAACTTTGTATTGGCAACTGCTTAGTCAAGTAGTAAACCAACCAACACATAACAAAAAGAGTAAACAACTCAATGAACAAAACAACAACTCGACATTCAAAACAAATACAACTCGATAAACAAAAACAATAACTCGATAAGCAAAACAATAACTTGATAAGCAAAACAACAACTCGATAAGCAATTTGACAAAATTCTTAAAGAGAGGCCGAAGAGATGCACCAAGAGTGAAAGAAAACACTGTTTCTTGGCATTTTCAACATATGAAAGAAAACACTGTTTCTTGGCATTTTCAACATATGGAAGGACCATAGGATGCCCGATCTTTAGTTCACAACGGAGAGCTGGACATTCCAAGTTTGATCCATCGATTTTCTGACACCGGTGACCGTGGCGACTGTCTCTGGCAAGGTTTTCGACAGCATGCTCCCTGCCTATGTATGTTGGCCCATTTTCTGCTTGCCCCTAGCTTCGGAGGGTCTAGCATTCGCTTGATCGAAGTAGCTCGAGGCTTAAAAGAAGGCAAGAGCTGCATTGGCTTGACGCTGGCCGAGACTTTGATGGGTTTGGATGCTTTCCATCGCCGGGACACATCCAGGTTTGCAAGAAGTCAACTACTCTTGCAGGTAATGTTTCCCACCCTTCTCACATGTGTTTCTCACATCACTCGGCCCTCAGGCTCTGTTTTTCTCTCAAAACCCTTTCTTGCTTTTTCTCTCCATGTACACCTCTTTATTCTGTAATCTCTCTTATTTTTCATCCCTCCCCAGGTTTAGCTCATGGATAGGTTGAAAATAGTGGACGCTTGTCTCGCATATTCAGCACGCGGCTATTTCTTTCTCTTTTGGCTAGTTGACTTTCTAGACGAGGGGTGGTGGTGCCACTGGATGTGCAACAAATCCGCTGTTGACATTGCTTGGTGTTGCCCCTGGTTTGATCTGCCTGAGATAAGCTACAGCATATCCCGGCAGCCTAGCATTCAGTTGATTGGCTTCACACACTGTGCCTTTTACTTTCCATTTCAGTTCAGGCGTCAGTTCGGCTACAACCAGACTTGCCCGGAAGAGGGGACAGAGTACCCAGCTTCATTTCCGATCCAAGGCACACAGCTAGCTCGGTATTCCACTACATGGAGGACAAGAGAACTTCTGGCCCCCACTCCCAATTTCAGTTGTGCCCTTTTTGGCGAATGCATAGCTTGGCTTGAAGATGAGGCACAAACCGGGCCTACTTTGGCATCCGAAGCTTCCATAAGCTCTAGGAGGGGGCGCAGGAACACCTGACTATGCCCCAAGTTTATTGCTTTAATCTGTACTTTCAAGTTTTCCTTTTGAATGTAACAAAAAGAAACTTCAATTTGTATCAAGAGTCAAAGAACTTGGTATTAAAATCAATGAAATTGAAGGTTATGGGTACTGAAAATTTTCTGTTTGGTCCAAAAATGGTCTAAGTTGTAAAAAGATTAATTTGAACAAAATCAACTTTTATTAAAACTTTTCAAAACCATTTTCGATAAGGATCACAACTGGACACGCCTGGAATCTATCCTTGAGATGAACAACTCCGAACCCAACAACTGGAAAGTTGCCCCTTGTCTGAATAACACTGCACTGAAGATCACAACCGAACTATTGGATGCAGAATAGACAAAGATGACCAACATAATCACATGGACACAGTTGATTTGGAAGTGTTTATGGCTGGACTGCAGAATGAAGTTGCCTATGTATCCCAAAATGGGAATCAAGCTTTACGTAGTTCGGTTCGGGTTCACTCGAGTGTTAACACTCTCCTTTTACGCTCTAACTTTTGCCAAGGCCGCCCTTTCTGGGCTTTCAACCTTGCGAGCTCAGTTTTTCTTATTTCAATTTTTTGTGCTTTGACTTTTGCCTAGTTCGCCCTTTCGGGTTTTCGGCCTAGCGAGCCACTCAAGGGTAGTATTTCTTCAACTTGTCCATATTGATTGGTTAGGAGAATTCAAGGCCATCTACGTCTATAAGAACGACAGCTCCACCCGACCAAATAGACTTGATGATGTAAGGGCCAGTCCAATTAGGTCTGAACTTGCCCCTAGGGTCGTGAATGGGAGCTCGGTTGTCTTTGAGCACTAAATCCCCTTCCTTAAGATTCCGGGACTTAACTTTCTTGTTAAAAGCCTTGGCAATCCTGCGTTGATAACCTTGGACATGGTACAGTGCTTTCAGCCTCCTCTCGTCGAACAACATAAGTTCCTCGAACCTGCTCTGCTGCCAATCCGCCTCTGTTATCTAGCACTCGGCCATAACCCGTAGCGACGGAACCTCAACTTCAATCGGCAAAACAGCCTCCATTCCATAAACCAAAGAATACGGAGTTGCCCCAATAGAAGTTCAAATTGATGTTCTGTAACCCCAAAGAGCAAATGATAGCTTATCTGGCCAGTCCCTGTAGGTTTCCACCATCTTCTGTAGAATGTGCTTGATGTTCTTGTTGGCGGCCTCAATAGCTCCATTGGTTTGCGGCTGATATGTAGATGACTTATGGAAAGCCACATTGTATTTCTCCAACAAGTCGATCACTTCCTTCTTGAAGTGGGAACCATTATCCGAAATGATCTCATCCAGGACCCCATAGCGATAGATAATATTATTCCTGATAAACTTGGCTACATGTGACGCCTTCAGCACTGCATAGGATTGGGCCTCGACCCACTTCGTAAAATAGTCTATCACCACCTGGATGTACTCATGCCCATTTGACCCCTTCGGAGTAACTGCCCCAATAACATTAATCCCCCAAACTGAAAATGGCCTCGGCGAAGTCATGTTGTACAGCTTCGACGGCGGGATATTCATGTGATTTGCATGGATCTGACACTTGTGGCATCGCCGAACAAAAACAATACAATCCTCCTCCATGGTTGACCAGTAGTAACCATGTCTGAGAATTTTCCGAGCTAGCATCACTCTGCTCATGTGCGATCCGCACTCTCCTCCGTGGATGGCCTCCATTAAGCGCTTTGACTCGTCTTCATTAACACACAGCTTATGCATTCCCAGATGGCCCCTTTTGTACAATTTACCCCTAGAGATGATAAACTGAGCAGCCATTTGCCATATTGCCCTTTTATCTTTGGCATTTTCCCCTAGTGGATAAGCCTCCTTCTCTAAGAAGTTCCAAATGTCATGATACCAGGGGTTCTGATCTTGTACTTCATCTATTGCGGCAATTAGCTCGTAAGCCGACACATACCTCTGTTCAATGATGATTGGACGCATCCGGACTCCCAAAGGGATGTCTATCATGGAAGATAGAGTTGACAAAGCGTCAGCAAACCTGCTGCTCTCTCTTAATAGATGGGTGAAGGTTAGATTCTCAAACCTGGGAATCAGAACATCCAGGGTTTGGTGATAGATTTTCATCCTTTCTTCCTTAACCTTCCAGTGTCCTTTCGCTTAAGACACAACCAGGTTCGAGTCCCCAATGGTGTCCAACCTTTTTGCCCCTAGTTCCAAGGCGGCTTCCAAGACAGCGATACATGCCTCATATTCTACCTTGTTGTTAGATACCTTGAACTGGAGTTTGAAAGCTAAAGGTATGTGGGAATTGTCGGGCGCTATCAGCAACACCCCTATCCCATACCCGTATTGATTAGACGCCCCGTCAAAGTACATAGTCCAAATCTCTTCTTCAAGCTACAGAATGGCCTCATCCGGGAACAGATACTCTACTGCTTCATCTCCCTCTACTGGGTGATCGGCTAGGAACTCTGCTACCGCTCTCCCTTTCACAGACTTGCGAGTCATGTACTTCAAATCGAATTCGGAGAGAAGAAGCAACCAACGGGCTAGCCTACCTGTAAGTGCTGGTTTCTCGAAGAGATATTTGATGGGATCCAATCTCGAAACCAGAATTACGGAGTGAGCTAACTGGTAGTGCCTCAACTTCCTGGTAGCCCATACCAAGGCCAAACATGCCTTCTCAAGCGGAGTGTAACGGGTCTCATATTACAACATCTTCTTGCTCAGGTAGTAGATAGCCTTCTCCACTTTATCCTCAGATTCCTGCGCAAGCATGCAACCGACAAAATCAACGGCTTCCCCAACTCTGGCGGTGACAACACGGGTGGGTTCTGTAGATACTGCTTGATCTGCTCGAAAGTAACTTGGCATCGGTCATCCCACTAGAATTTTTTTCTTTTCTTCAAGAGACCAAATAGTGGTTCACAAGTCAAGGTTAATTTTGCAATAAACCGTCTTATGAATTGCACTTTACCCAGAAAGCCCCGCACCTCCTTTTCAGTCCTCGACGGTGGCATTTCTAAGATGGCCTTAATCTTGGAAGGATCGACCTCAATGCTCCTTTGTGTAATCAAAAACCCCAGCATTTTCCCTGTTGTAACACCAAAAGTACATTTCTGAGGATTCAGTCGTAACCGATACTGTCTGATCCGTTGGAAAAATTTCTTCAAGGCGGTGTAGTGGCCCTCTCTTTCCTTGGACTTAACAATCATGTCGTCCACATACACCTCAACCTCTTTGTGGATCATATCATGCAAGATCGTAGTTGCAGCCCATTGATAAGTAGCCCCAGCATTTTTCAAATCGAACGGCGTCACCCTATAACAGTAGGTTCCCCATAGGGTGGTGAAGGCAGTCTTCTCCCTATCCTCGGGTGCCATCAAGATCTGGTTGTACCCAGAAAATCCATCCATAAAGGAAAGCAGCGCATGCCCAGCAGTGAAGTCCACCAATTTGTCGATGTGCAGTAAAGGAAAGTCATCCTTCGGACTAGCTTTGTTCAGATCTCTGAAATCCACACATACCCGAATTCTGTCATCTTTCTTCGGCACCGGAACAATGTTGGCCAACCAAGTAGGATACTCAGATACTAGCAAAAACCCTGCATCGATCTGCATGGTGACCTCTTCCTTGATTTTCATAGCCCAATCCGAGCTTATTCTCTGAAGCTTCTGCTTAACGGGCCGGGCCTTAGGGTCAAAGGGATCCGATGCTGTACAATCTCAGGATCGATTCCAGGCATGTCTTCATAGGACCACACGAAAACATCTTTGAAATGTTTTAATAAAGCAACTAAGCGCTCACGTTCCTCTGAAGACAACGTGGACCCGATCTGGATCAGACGTGGATCCTTCTCAGTACCAACATTAATTGAAGTGATTTTATCAACCAAAGGTTTTACAAACCTCTCTTCCTCTTGATCAATCAAATGTTTTAAAACCAGAGGAATTTCTTCCTC
Source organism: Camellia japonica (assembly GCA_030407325.1). Taxonomy (NCBI): domain Eukaryota; kingdom Viridiplantae; phylum Streptophyta; class Magnoliopsida; order Ericales; family Theaceae; genus Camellia; species Camellia japonica. The sequence goes on along the minus strand of JAPPVO010000014.1, from coordinate 99,783,295 downwards.
GTCATTTTTATCAAAGTTTTGAAAGTCATGATTAATGTAATAAATGAGCAACACAGAAAAGTACTCTAAAATAGCGGTGGTACCATTCTCATTAACAACTTCCAGTTCGTTTGATTCTTCGGTTATAACCGACTCGAAAGAAAATGAAAAAGACAACCTGGACAAAACAACGGCATCCGAGTTATCAATCCCAAGAATACCGGACTCTAACTCAGAAGAACTAGAATCTGATTCCGACTCCACAGACTCTGTGGAATCAAATTCTAGTTCACTACCTGACTCAGAACTGCTTGACAAAAAGCCTTTCTCGTACTGCCAAACGAGGGAGGGTGCGATAGATGCGTCCAGAATGCCAGAAGAAGGGCCCACAGCCGATTGATCTCCAATCATGGAAACAGAGAAGTCACCCCCCAAGCACTCTAGTGTGATCTGAGGATTTGAGAGGAGACAAGCCAGCGTTTCCCCCATCTCAAGTTCTGTGCCATCAGACTCATCCTCTTTGCACTGTTCAGCCATAACTGGTAGGTCAGTCTGCTCTTCTACAACTTCATCCCCTTGCAACTGTAGGTCGAAAAAGATCTCGAAGCCAGGCAAGCGCCACTTCTCAGAATTCGGCCATGGCTCGGGAAATCCTCCCCCTCCTAGACAAAGCGTCCGTTCAGGGTTCCTTGAATAGGTCTGTGCACCAGCTCGTAGTGCTTCCCGGCTTGCTTAGCCTTGGCTCTTCCGACCATTTCCTTTCCCTTCCTTACCCAATCCTCTTTGGTAGGCGTGTAACCTAGACCAAAGGTATAAGGGTTATGTGGTACTTCATCCAACGCAGCGAGGCCCTTCTGGCCACTTCTTCCCAATCCCATTCTAGGTATGTGCCGAAGCTTATTCATGAGGTAGACGGATTGCGCACTGACATACAGTCCCTCATCAACAACCAGCATACCCTGCACTACCCGAGCCTCAGCCAAGGTGAATCCTGACAAAAAGACATCCTCCTCGCCATGCACAATTTCCAAGACCAGTGTAATAACCTCTAGCAGCGGATGTATGGAAGAGTTCCCAAAAACAATTGCTACCCTCTTCCCATGGGGGTATTTCAGCATCTGGTGCAGAGTGGAAGAGACATCTCTCACTTGGTGCATCCACGGCTGTCCCAGGAGTAAATTAAAGGTAGCTGGAACATCCAGAACGTGGAATTCAATGTCCTGCTACGCCGAGCCAACCTGAGTTCTAATCCATACTGTCCCCATCACTTCCCAACTTGTATTATCATAAGCCCAAATCACCTGGGTTGTTGGTGCAAAATCTGCTGCCTTCAAACCGATAGCGTAGGTCGTACACGACGGACACACATTGATTGCAGATCCCGTATTAACCAAGACAACTGGTATCCACTTCTCCTTACACTCCACAGAGATGTATAACAATTTGTTGTGCTTAGAGCCCTCAGGCGGCAATTCTTTATCGGTGAAAGTCAAAGTCAGTGAAGCGCCACCCAGGAATGCCAGTCCCACTAAGTGCTTATGGGTTGTATCAATAGAGAGCTTAGCCTTGTCCATTGCTAACAGGACGGCTTGTCTATGAACCCGTGAAGCCATGAGCAAACCCCAAATGGAGATATCTGCCTGAATTTTCTTCAGCTGCTTCAGTACAGCTTCCTCTTCTAACTGTTTCTCTTTCTGTTTCTCTGCTTCCTTGTCTTTCCCTGACACCTCTGATTGGTCCAAGTGTGGGGGCTTAAAGTACCACCCACTCCGAGTCATGTGATCAACTTCCTCGACATACCAAGTATCGTCTGGTTGATTCTAACCCCAGTCTTCATCAGTATGGGCAAGATGCAAATCATCGTCTTCCCACCACATTCCCTCCGCAACCAAGAAACAACTGTTCGGTTCCATTGTAATTGTTCCCATGTTCACAACACATTCTATCCCCGCAGGACCCTTGGCTTTTCTAGCCCTCTGATCAATCTCAATCCTTTCCTGTTCGAACCGCTTCAGCGCGGCCTCCTGTTCTGTATCAGCTGTACACAAACTGCCCGATTCCCGAGCAAAATTCTTTGTACTGGTGCTCTTCAGCAATTTCCCTTTGTCGTCGACCGTTCCGACCGTTGCAGATGTTTCTGCTTCTGACTGTCCCTACTTTGGTTGAGACCCCTCATCAACATCCAGCTCATCACTAAGCCACCATGTATTATCTGTTGATCTATTCGCATCAAACCAACCAACATGTACATCTCACAGATCCTGTTCATCAAACAACTACAGATTACTAATGTCCTCCTTAAGCTTAACTACGTCATCCAGCCCCTGGCTCGGCCCGTCCTCCCGAACTACATTTACTTCCATCCCCATCGGCAATTCCACCATCGGCTTGGCCTGCTAGTTGGCACAATGTAACAACAAGGGTTGTATTCTTCTTCAATTAAGCTCACGGAGCCCTTGGGCATGCCTTCTTCTATCACAGCCACCACCACGATTTCGGGTTGGGATAGGGACGTGCTCATCATGTATAAGTCTGTGCTTTCTGGGATGAACAGTGCTGGCTTAGGTAGGTGGGAGGGAGTGATGTATATGCTAGAGTCATATGGGACGGCCATTGTTTGGATAAGGTTTACTTGCCTAGGTGGATGAGGGGTTCGGTTATGTGGTGGAAGAGGGTTTGTAGTGACGTTCGGCTTCTCAGGAGGCGCTATTACTTTGTTGTCATTGAGATCCTGAATCTCATGACGGAGTCTAAACATTGGTCTGTGTCATGACCATGCTGCTGGTGGAAGGCGCAATACTCGGCCGGGTTGTGTGTAGAAGGGAGGGGATTTGGCAATGGGCGTGGTTCCAGGGGCTTCAGATGCTCTTTTCTGATCAGGACTCCCAAGGCTTTGGATAGAGACATGTAGAGTGGGGTGAAAACCCTCTGGCCTCAGGGTGGGTACTTTGCAGGTTATGAGGTGGCTCCAGATGTGCCGATAAAGGGAGTGGCTGTTTTTGGCGTGGTGGTGACCATACCGACGTCAGAGGTCCTTGCAGCTGTGTTGCTACTCGTAGCCGCATTCGAACTGCATGTAAACACCCTCTTGGGCTGCTCCTTTTCATGGTCAATTCGACCCTGTTTCATAGCATCTTCTATCTGTACCCCAATCTCATGCAGGTCAGCAAAGGTGGGGAGGGGTAGGACAATCATCTTCTGCATCAGCTTCGGTTGGAGGTTACGAACAACCATCCTTATTTGCTCCTTCTCAGCTGGTCTGGTGGTCATCATGGAGGCCTTAGCCCTCCACCGAGTGACAAAGTCGGAGAAGCCCTCCTTCGGTTCTTGTTGAGTAGCCTCGAGATCACGAGTAGTGACCTCGATTTGAATGTTATAAGAATATTGGGCGACAAAGGCCTCAACCATTTCTTCCCAACCCCTTTTCACGGAATCCTCCAGTTTAGCATACCAGATAGCTGCAATACCCGACAGGGTCCGACCAAAAAGGGATAGCTTCTGCAATCTAGTCAAGCCCATCGGCGCAAGATATCTGAAAATAGCCTCAAATGGACCATGGGATCGCCCGAGCCATCGAAGCGGTCTATGTGAGGCATTTTAAATCTATCCGGCAATGTCACCGCCGAATCTGTATAGCCGTTCTCTATGTCCGGGATCGAATTGACTTCCTGAGCTCGTTTGAACAGCTTCTCAACCTTGCTTACTTTCAAAGCAGTAGGATCGACCTCAAACTCGAACGGTGTGTCCGTTGGGTAAGTTGGTGCTTTGGAAGTCTGAGGCGGGACTGGCCCTGCTGGAATGTCCGTATTCTCCTGGACAGTAGCTGTATCCCCGGGTATTAGAACCCTAGGTGGGGATGGGTACGAAGCAGAAGCTGCTGCTTGTTGTGGTTGCTACTGCTATGAAGCTTAGCAATTAGTTTAGCCTACTGGGCTACAACCTCTGTTTGACGAGAGGTAACTTTCGCTTGTTGAGCAGCGTCCGCTGCATGGCCTCGATAGTTTGCTGAAATTGACGCATCATTTCCTCCATACTATCTGAGGGGTACTGATCTGTCTGAACAGGTGTATACTCTGTCTCTATGGTGGAAGCAGAAAACTGAACTCGACTGTGCACAGATGAAGCAAATAGCGACTGTTGAATTGGTGATTGTTGAATCAATGATCTATGCCTGGCTGTCCTCCGTCTCGTAACCGGGGGTAATGAAGCAAACACTGGTTGTCCTCCAATAAGATCCTCAAATCGGTAAATCCTCCTGACTCTGGTCCAGAGTGCTTAGGGGGAAACTGCCTCGTCGAAAGCAATTGTGAACTACCACCTTGCAAAAAGAAAAAAAAAATAAAGCAAAAAAGGAAACAACAATCAGAAAAACGCACAGCATCTCGGCTCAAATAGAGACAACATACAGTTAATATCATAAGCTAGACAATCTGTACTCAAAACTGATACCCTCAAACTGAAACCCAGACTTGCAACTGATACATACACTCCTGTAGAGACACACTCTAAAAGTACATATCAAGCAAGTGAGAGCCAAAACGCCCCTATAGTGGGGTAGGGTTTCCCTGTCCTAATTTCGTCAGGAGCTAGGGTTTCACTACGTACGCATGCAGTTTCAAACAATCCTGCATTCAGGTGAGCAACCTGTCCTAGTTTGGAACAGTCTCTATGGCTTCCGATATGCAACTAAGTCAATCGGTCAAAAAGGTGCCTCAGCAAGACCACCTAATATACCTCTCGCTCTTAACAACGAGAAGTGAAAGGAGGATCAAACGGTACAACGGTGATCCAGATCCAAGGTTTGTGTTCCCATCGTGGCAGAGCCCGTAACCAGTCAGCCATATGGTAAGCTTTCCAAGCGAGCCTCTGGCAAACCGTTTAGGAATAGCAGATGGCAAACACTGTGGCTTAGGCGCACCTATGCAAATACAATGCAAAGAAACACATCAATAGATAAAACAACATATCATGAGTTTGAGTCAAGTTCTCTAAATCCCCAGCAGAGTTGCCAGAAATTGTAGACTCGACTTTCTTCACGCGCCCCCCTTTCAGAGAGCCCGAATTGGTCCTACAGTTCGGACTCCTATCACGGTTCTGAATCTAATCTCACAAAGTGTAATGTGAGACTGATAAACACCAAAGAGTCCAATCCGGCAAATCATTTTTGGAAAATCAGATTTTGAATCAAATAATGCCAAAACTGGACTACTTTGACAGATTACAAAGTCGTCACCTAAATGTTTTGTTTTTGGGAAATTCAGGAAACCCTGACTCATGCCAAAGGCCACGTGTCTGTCATCACCAAAGTTGTCTCGACTTGGGAACTTGGGTACGAGAGGGGAAGGTCATGACATGAGCACCCCCGCTCGCCCGATCGAAGGATCGGCCTCTACTAAGCATGATATGTTGTTTTACAAACACGTGTTCTTATCCGGTTATTAGCTTACTTTACTATGTGACGCACACACAAGCAAGTATAGACTAAGTCGCAAGACTTGGAACAAATCGACTCATGTTTGTTTTCGAAAATGGTTTGAAATTGCCACTCGCAAGTGGGCTAAAGCACGGATTTGCCACCCTCAAGTAGGCTTAAAACATGACTTGCCACTTTGCAAAATGGGCTTAAAACTCACATTTATCGAATTGTTCCAATTCAAGCAACAAAGCCTCCATCCACAGGCATTCATGCAGTTAATCACTTAGGCAAATAGCCTCATGGAAAGCATGCTATCATGGCAACACTCACACTCATGTAAGCATGCTAAAGCGTAAAACTTACAGTGTACTCCGAACCAAAACAAAAGCTAGTTAGAAATATGCATGATCCTAACTATACAAGATGCCTGATGCAACACATGCAATAATGCAATTAAATAGGCTCGGTTATCTAAGATGGCATACGAATGCAACATTTTGATACACGTATTCAAAGAAGTATTGAAATACGATGTAGTTTAAATGATGCGCCAAGCCCAGTGCATGCAAGACAAATGAATGATGCAAACATGCAAGCATAAGGTATGCTAATCAAAACGTGTCCCTAATCTAACCATCGAAAGCAAATAAATAAAAGGGAGAAAGAAGTGGGGTTGGAAGACATGCACACACACACGCATGCTTATTACAATATTGTGCCCTAACGAAGGAGGGTCTGAATAAATAAGCTAAGCTAATCTAAGCTAAGCTAATTATTACAAACCAACTAATTAACTATTCTAGCTAGTTAACTACAACATAATTGAATACTAGCTATGCTAAGCTAATTAAAATATTACAAAACGAAATAAATAATCAACTAGCTAATAAAGCGATAAAGTGGCCTCGCGGGTGAGGGAGACATCCATGCTCGGTTGCGTCCTCCCGAAAATCCATCGCCTTAATCTCTGTTGCCTCTGTTTGCACTTGCCTTGATTTCTGAACATCATACCAATATTCCAGACTGCTACTGCTCCAAAACAGGAACACTTCTGTATAAGAATGGACTGGTGGCCGGTCGGCCACAAAAAGTAGCTGTCGGCCACTTTAACTGGCCGGTCAGGTAGTCTAAGTGGCCAATTGGCTACTTCAAGTGGCCGGTCAGCCACTGATTTTCCAGACTCCTATTTTTACTGCAATAGAGAACAACAGAGGCACAACAAGGTATTTTGCAAGGAAATGTGTGTACTGCCACCCTCGTTATCATGTCTCAAGCTCAAAGGAGTATGGCACTTGACTCTCAAGCCATCAATCAAGCATTTTCATGCATGATGGCCAAAGAACCAAGCTTGTACAAGCTTAGTGAATGTGCACATAAGACTTAAATGGCCATCGCCCTATCATGCATGATCAAGGGTGACGGCGACCAAGAAATGTGACACACCTCATCACTTTGAGTATGAAACGTCCCACATTTCTTGTGTTTGGATTAACGTCTGATCTAAACACATACAATGCAACACACATGTTTATCTTGCTCAAGTTTTACTTGATTCAATTTTGTTTACTCATTTTAGAATTACCAAACCATTCTTTAATTGGTTAAGTCCAATGTGAAAGTCCTCTAATTGAAAAGATGGCCTAAGCCACAAGTGCCTTGAGCATGAAAGAGGTCTCATGCTGTTGGCTAGTAGAAACCCTCAAGAGAGGATTAAGCCATTAGGCATGAGAGCCTCAAATTCACACTCAAGCCAACAAGGGGCTCAAGACTACTTTCAAAGCAAATTGAAAAGTGAAGAAGAGAGGGAGGTGGCAGACTTTCAGTGCTGAAATGGCATGAAAAATGATGCTAAAACATGCAAACAACTCATGTATAACATGTTCAAAAGCCAAAACATCAAAACTAGTGAAGAGCATTACACTAGAAGCATGCAATATCAAGCTTAAAGGACCAAACCAGCTCTAGACAGAGCTTAAACATGCCAAACTAGAGGCTAAAACATGCTGAGATGGAAGCATAGTAGGCAAGAAAAACATGCTCACATGTCAGGCTACAAACAAGGCACAAAGCATAACTCTCAAAAGCAATGAAGGAGTAAAACAAGTGAGAGTGTGACATAGTTATATGCACTGAAATCACATGCAAAATGATGCTATAACATGCAATCAACACAAGCAAAGCATGTTAGAGGCCTTAAAACACTAAGCTAATGAAGGCCATTTACACTACAACCATACAAGACTAAGCTCATATGACCAAGACCACCCAAAATAGAGTTGAAGCATGCTAAATAGTAGCAAAAATGTGCTGAGATCAAGTCACAAAAGAGTAGAGAAACATGCTCACATGCTAGGCCATCTACACATGCAAACAAGACACAAGGAGAGGAGGCCACCCCCTCCTATTTTGGACCTCAGAACACACTTTTTACCACTAAAATTCCCCTGGATTTCAGTGGTTTAAAGGCCAAAAAAAATTGCTTTAAAAGGGTTTGAAAGATGGCGCAACACTTAGCAAACAAGCTACAAAAGAGGATGGACCACCCCTAACTCTAAAAAGGCCTTAAACCAACATTTTTAAACCTTAAAACAGAGGTATTTGTAGTTGAAAACTAGGCCAAAAATAGCATGCAAAGGTGGCCAAGTAATGGATTAAAACAAAGCTTAAAGAAAGTAAGCTTATACCTTTGAAGCACAACAGCAAAACAGGTACTTTTCTGAGCCAAAACCAGCTTTAGGAGCTCCAAACAAGCCTTAAGGAACCTCAACTCCAAGATAGGGATATTTGATCAAGGGTCTCTTTGCAAAAATGTAGAGAAAACTCACTTTCAAGCACAAAATATATATATATATATAGAGAGAGAGAGAGAGAGAGAGAATTCTAGAGAGAGAGGTAGAATTTTTGCTCACAAAATTTATGAACCCTCAAAATGAGGGAGGGACCTCTCCTTATATAGAAAAACAAGCCAAAAGCTTGGCTTCATCCTTCCATACACGTGTATGGAAGATGGAGTCAGTGATCAACAGCTGGCACATAAAATATCTAAAAAAGGAGAAAAATGGCCGTCGGCCATCATAAGTGGCAGACCGGCCACACATGTAGCCGATCAGCCATCAATGTGGCCGATCGACCACCACTGATGGCCGGCAGGCACAAGCCATGGCCGATGGACATTAGGGATGGCCGACAAGCCACCCTCTCCTCCACATTCAAAGCAACAAGCTCTTAGTCCACAACCAAGCATAAAACAGGCAAGTTGAGAGGCTCCGAGGGAAGGCGCTCAGCCGAGACCTTCGGGGACTCAAAACAAACACGAGCGAGAACAATCATCGGGTATTCAAACAATGACGTCCAAGTCTTGAGGATGGTCAAAAGTGGGGTGTCTACACAATGTAACTATAATATTCAAAGCATAATTAATTAACATACTAAACAGCCCACAAATACCAAAAAAAACAAAGAAGTAAAGAGAAGTTATAGTTAACAACTAGTAATCAAGAAGGAAGGGTAGTCAACTCCTCCACTTTTTTTAACCTTAATCACATATTTCAGCCCCACAAAATAGCTCAAAAACAGTATACAACACAAGAAAAAGAGAGGAAGAGAGTAAAAGAGAAGTAGATGAAAAGAAAGCAAAGTTCTACCTCTTGAAAAGAGAGAAGTAACTTCTTAGTTATCAAATCTCAATCCTAACACCCCCAAGTATCTGAAATATAATTTGAGTCTTAAGCAAAAAGCTTCAAGACCAAGCTCTAATGGTATACGTATTGTGTATCTATAGCCAAAGGTGATATGGAGGTCAAGAAAGCTTTTGCAAGATAGAAGGGTGTTTTTAGCTCTCAATATCCTTCAAAGCCTTTGGAAAATTTTTCTAATCGTAAATTCTGAAGAGAGAGGGTATATTTATAGAACTTGAGACGTTTTGGTTCGAAATATCTTCCAAGATAGCCAGTTGGCGGATTCCCACCAGGGATGCTATCTATCACTAATGAGACCCGATCGGGTCCAAATACCTACGGTCGGACCAAATAACCCATGGTCGTGCCTAAAAGTTTCCTCTTTACCTATAGTTGTATGGTCAATGTAGGTTGGAGAAATGCTTTGAAAATAGGGTTTTAAGGCCTAAAATATTTTGGTCAAAATGGGGTGTAAGGTTGTGATTTAGAGCTTGAACCTAGATTTCATTGCTGAGAGTTCAAAAGATTACACAATGTAACTTTCATCATTAAGCGTTCAGAATGAACCGCCCAAGTCTTGGAAAATGGGGTGTCTGCAATGTGCCAAACTTCTTTGCCCATACTGTGGAAAAGAGTTGTTCCTTGAAAGAGATGGATGAAGTCGATGTGCAGATGCATGTTGCCAGTCAAGCAACCTTTGGGAGGATTACTCAAGGCTCACCAGCAAGTGGAAAGAGCTTTGTAGGCTAGGAGGATGGCTCCAGGAAAGAAACCAACACTCTAGATGATGATTCACTCGAAGTGGCAGTGATGCAACAGATGTGTCCAAGGTGTAGGTTGAGCTACAAATGACTGAAAGGGCTTCCAATTGATGGGAAACAGTATTACAAGGACATGCAGATGAAGCGTAGGGCAGCCAGTACCTACAAGAAGGTTTACCTAAGTGGTCCTAGGTAATGGCCATCTTAGATATGCCACCAGAAGCTAGGAATCAGTCAAGCGGTAAGAGGCCTTTTTATGAAACAAGGCCACCAAACTACTACAAGATGATCAACAAGCTTGTAAGTAAGTTTAAATTAGGTTCAAGACAAGAAACCAAGGCCAATGATTGGCCTTCGAAGATGTGAGCCACAGGCACAACTACCGGCATGGTGGGTTCATGGGTACTAGGAGTACCAGATTGGTTTGTCATGCAAAACAAACCTAAAATGATACCAACCTAGGGAAAAGCCTTTATAGGTAAGGACATAATGATCAAGCCTTATTTGGTGGCTCCAAGCAATTGGGTTTTGCTCAAAAACCCAAAGACAAAGGAACTAGACATGGTTCCTGTGATCTCTAGATCCCAGAAGAGAAAGATATAAGGAGGGTTTACACGATATTAGAAGGATCTAGAAGAAGCTGGTGAAGGTGCTTCTTTGGTATAACTAGGAGAATAATTAGGGAAAGATTGAAGTTCAAAGCATATTCCCAAGACTAACAGGAATCAAACCAGCAAAGAAAAATTGGCTGAGGTTCATGTTGAATTGAAAGCCAAGGAAAAGTCAAGTTTGGCAAGCCTCGAAAAGGCCTTGTTGGAAAGTGATGATGAAACTGAGACAGATGAAAGAACTGGGCCCAGCTAGGAGGGAATATTGGCTAAGGAAGAGATGTTGGAACCCTTCATGGCTGAGCAAACAGAGTTTGTATTCATGACAAACCAACAATAGACTAACACAAACGAGCCTGCTAACTTAGAGGTTCCAGAGTGCAGCATGGAAGATGCATCGTAGGCATCAGGTCAGACCAACATAGAGGGGGAGCAAATGCAGCCAATGGTACAGTTTTGCTCATTTTCTCCAATACCAATCAATATGGTCTATATGTTGTCGTAGAAGTTTCAAGCTGAAGAAGGGAATCAAGAGGGTCGGGAGAATGATCCTATAGAAGTCCCTAGTGAGGACTCACAGACTAGCATAATCTAAGATAAGTCTAAAGTGGCCGAACCCGTGGAAAGTGATGAAGAAAATGAAGAGGTAAGTATAGTTACCTTATTATATCCTTTCGAATATCCCACAGTATCTATGACTTAGCATGCTGAGCTTCTGTATATCAAGTTGTATTTCAATAGGATAGAAATGAACAGGGTATTGGTGCATAATGGGGCAGTAGTAAATTTGCTTCCTCACTCATTCTTGAGGAAGTTAGGTAAGAGGAACCCCAGGTTAATCCCAGCAAGCACAACCATTCCTAGTTTTGCTGGAGATAAGAAGATTGTTGATGGCATATTGCCCATCAATCTAAGTATGGGGACAAGAGACTGCATGATTGCTTTCTTTGTCATAGACAGCAATGTCAAGTACAATCCCTTACTTGGTAGAGATTGGATCCACAACAACAAATGTATGATTTCCTCTTTGCATCAGAAAGTGATGATAGCCCTGAGGAATGGGTAGACAGAGGAAATAAATGCAGACCCACAGCCCTTCATTGCATGTGCAGATTTCGCATAAGCAAAACTGTACACTAAGGGGGTGGTTCCACTTAGTGTGCTGAGGAAGCCTAATGTAATAGCCGAAATAATGGCTTATGAGGAAGTGGCACACCTAAAACACTTAGTGCAAGAAAGTGTTGATGATGAGTACATCATCAAAGATACTAACAATGCCTAGTTATAGGCAGGAGAATCGAGAAGCTAAACCATTAGCTTTAGTCAAATTCTTCACATTGGACATTAATGCAATAGTCCAACAAGTCCAGGAAGAAGAAAAGGAAGCCATAATGCTTGGCTGCAAACATAAGCAACAGAAAGCCAAATCATTGGCTCTAAGTAAGTATTGAGACTAAAGTCTGTGAAATCCAAGAAGAAGAAGCTTTATGGACAGACTTTGTCTATAAAGATGAAAATAAAGATGTTGAACCAAGATGGGTTCTGGTAGATCAAGAGGAAGAGGTTTTTCGAAACTATAAGAAGCTGAAGGAGAAGCATTGGTAAGTACTCAGATGCAAGACCCTTTGGCAGAAGTTAATCTAGGAGAAGCTTCAGTACAATAACCTACCCACATCAATGCTTAGTTGGATCCCATTGCCATGGACCAGTTATTGGCTGTCCTGAAACAATTTAAGGACTTTTTTGCTTGGTCGTACAATGATCTAACTAGATTGGACAAGTCATTAGTAGAACATAGACTTCCAGTCAAGCCAAACTTTAAGCCATACAAGCAAAAACCTAGACAAATGAGTCCTGAGGTGGTTCAGAAGGTAAAGAAGGAGATTGCTAGGCTCCTCAAAGCAAGTGTTATTAGAATAGCCAGATATGTTGAGTGGCTATCCAATATTGTGCCTATGATCAAGAAGAATTGCAAGTTGAGGGTATGCATCGACTTTCAAAATCTGAATTTGGCAACTCCAAAGAAAGAGTACCCCATGCCTATAGTTGATTTGCTAGTGGACAGTTCAGCAGGACATAGAATCTTGTCTGTGATGGATGGACACTCTAGCTACAACCAAATATTCATAGCAGAGGAGGATATTCACGAGGTAGCTTTCAAGTGTGCTGGAAATATTGGAACCTTCGAATGGGTTAAGATGCCATTTGGATTGAAGAATGTTGGAGCAACATATCAGATGGCAATGAACACTATCTTTCATGATCTCATTGGAGGATACTTTGAATGTTACATTGATGATGTTGTAAAATCTCCGTCTACGGAAGAGCATCTAGTCCATCTGACAGCAGCCTTCGAAAGAATGAGAAAATTCAAGCAAAAGCTCAATCCACTCAAGTTTGCTTTTGGTGTATCAACTAGAAACTTCTTGGGATATATATTGCACAAGAAAGGAATACAGATTGATCAGAAGAAAGCCAAAGCCATCATTGAGGCTAAACCTCTGTCAAGTAAGAAAGAATTGCAAAAATTCCTAAGTCAGGTTAACTTTCTTCGAAGGTTTATTTCTAATACTGTTGGGAAAACTAAATTTTTTTCTTCTTTGTTGAAGTTAAAAAATGAAGAAGAGTTTATGTGGATAGCAAGACATCAAGCTTCTTTCGAAAGAATAAAAGCCTATTTGGCTAAGCCTCTAATACTGATGCCACCAAGGAAGGACAAACCATTGAAGTTATGCATTGCTGTAGTTGAAGAATCATTGGGAGTCTTCTTGACTCAAGATAATGAAGAAGGTAAGGAGCAAGCAATCTATTACTTTAGTAGGTTTTTAAACTTTTTGAATGTAAATACTTAGTTGTAGAGAAACTATACTTAGCCTTGTAATTTGCAGCAATAAAATTAAGATATTATCTTTTGCCTACTGTTGTCTTGGTAATTACAACCACAGATTTGGTTAAATATATGTTATCTAGACCTATATTAAGAGGAAGAATTGGCAAATGGTTCTAGCTTTATCAGAGTTTCATTTGGAATATGTCCCCCAAAAGACAGCCAAAGGTCAGGTATTGGCCAACTTCTTAGCTGATCATCCATATCAAACAGAAAGTGAAGAAATAATGGAACTTGACAAAGCTGATTTAAAACCATGGCAGATGTGGTTTGATAGGTCAAAAGCTAATGGTCTAGTTCGAGTGGGTGTTGTAATTAAGTCACCACATAGGGCAGAAACCACACATGGTTTTAGAATTGATGAGGCCACATGTTCCAATAATCAAGTTGAGTACGAAGCTTTGGTTATGGGACTTGAGATACTTATTGGTTTATAGGCTCATACAGTTAATATATTTGGAGATGCAAGTTTCAATAACTGATCTACATGTAGTGGTGAAACCTTGGCCATTTAGAGAGTGAGCAATGGACATGATAGGGAAAATTTACCCATCTTCTTCGAAGCAACATTGTTTCATTCTAGTGGCCACGTACTATTTTACTAAGTGGGTTAAAGCTAAGCCTTATAAGACCGTAGATCAAACAGAGGTAATTGACTTTATTAAGAAGTTAATATATAGGTTCGGTATTCCACAAACTATAACTGTGGACAATGGGATTGTGTTTGATGGAAAGCTAGTAAAAGCTTCCGCAGTAGAATATAGAATTAGCCTTATCAATTCCACCCCCTATTATACACAAGCAAATGGTCAGGCAAAGTCTTCTAACAAATCCTTCAAGAAGGGGATATAGAAGGTTGTGGAAGACAATCCTAGAGATTGGCACAACTTGTTGTTAGATTTGTTGTGGGCTTATAGGACTTCCCAAAGATCAAGTATAGGAGTTACCCCTTATGCCTTAATATATGGGCATGATGCAGTGCTGCCTGTAGAGATCAATATCAAGTCCTTAAGGGTAAAATGCCAAGACGATCTAAGTACTGATCAATATCATCAAAGCATGCATTTAGAATTAGAAAGTATGGATGAAGCCAGAATTTTGGCATTAAATAATATCCTTCTACAAAAGAAAAAGGTAGCCAAAAGCTATAATAAAAAGGTTCAACACATCGGCTTTGATGAGGGGGACTTGGTTTGGAAAATAATACTTCCAATAGGAATTAAAAGCCACAAGTTTGGCAAATGGTCACCTAATTGGGAGTGACCATACCAAGTCCATAGAGTCTTGCCTAGAGGAGCCTACCATTTAAAAATTTTAAATGGATATGTGCATCCCAAGAAAATTAATGGCAAGTATTTGAAACCTTATTACCTAAGTATGTGGGAGGCGCAAGGAGTTTAGATATACTATATGGAAACATTAAGTAAAAATAGTAACCACTTGCGTAAAATAATGACGTTTCATTTCACAAAAATTTAAGTACATTGTGCCACAAATTGGCCAAAAATTGACTACAATGTTTCAACTGTTCCCTTACAATAAGCTCTCTACTCTTGAGTGATGGGAACAATTGTATGGCAGTGTTCATTTCCTATATGCAGCTTGATAGCCCTTGCTATGTGGTGTTCGGCCTCTCTGCATTCTGCTTCAAGGCCAGATTAATTCCTGCTAGCTCCTTATCTAATTCTGCCTTCCTATACAAGAGTTGAGCCTGAAGTTGTGAGGCAAAGGAGTGTCATCCCTTTAGTACTGAAGCTTCAAAGTGCATGTGGGAGACAAACTCCTTATCTTTTAACAGCTCCTTTTCTGCAACCTTAGCCATTTGGCAAATATTGACATAAAAGTCAGTGGTAGTTGATGCCTAGGTTAAATGGCCTCTAAAGGAAACATTAGATTGTTCGAGGAGCTAGCAGCAGTTGAGGAATCTATTCTTGATGATTGGTTTTTGCAAAGCCTCAAATGGAATCCTTGAGAAGGTCCTCAACATCTCTAAACAAGTGCCCAAGTCTACTTGAGGAAGGGAAATGGACTCAACAACAGATGAACTTTTAATTATTTCCAGTAAGGAGTCAGCTAAGTCCAGTGGCTCAGTATCACTGCTAGTTGGCAGAGCTAGTGTAGATGTATCAAATAAGCTTGCCAGCTGGGCTTCGAAAATGTCCATATCCTTTTCTGAAAAGGGTATTGCAAAAGAGTCACTTGTGGAAGGAAGTGTTAGAAGAATTGGTACGGGAGAAGAGGACAAAGATGCCTCAGCAACATCCACAGTCCTGGCCTCCAGCAAGTCTAAGGAAGTGGGACTGGAGCTGGGTAGTAGAGGAAGTATTGGTGTGCCACTAGTACCATCCCTAGAAGTACTAGCTATCACTGAAGTAGGAGTGGAAACAAGGTACTCTCAAAAACCAAAGGGGCAACCAGGACTCTAGAAGATAGGGACACCAAGGGCAAACTAAGGAACTCAACAATGCTAGGAGATGAAGATGAGAGAATGATTGGCATATCGGGCCTCGAAGGAATGGAGGAGGTGAATGCAGGGAGTGTAGAGGCAGGGATTGGAAGCCTTGTTTGTAGGGGCTCTACATTCATCGGAGAGCTAGTATCCTCTTTTCCTCTTCTTTCTGTAGTCTCTAATTTTGTGGAGTCCAGGTGAGACCTCTCAATTCTCTCCAGACAGGAAGAAGCTGGTATTAAAAATGTAAGGGCTAGGCTAATTGCTTCTGCATTTCAAAAGAAAGAAGCATAAAGGCAATGCTAATGTGAGGGATATAAGTGGAAACATCATTAAGGAATAAAAAAAGTTACCAACAGTTGCAGTAGTGGTAATTGGAGAGCTGCAAAGAGTATGATGTTTTACAACTTGACTTCTTCTTGCAGCCTCCTTTTGTGTTGCCTCAGTAGTAGCAGCCTCTTCCTTCAAAACCTTATGTTGCCTCTTCTTCTTTGACCTTTAGAACACAAAGACCTCATTGGCTTGTTCCTTCTCCACTGCCTGGGTAGCTTCTTTATAAGCAAAGTCCATAATGAGTTTGATAGTAGGAGAAGCAGGCTTTTCCCTCCTTTTCAAAGGAGACTCTTCTTCTTCTTCTTCTTCTTCTTCTTCTTCTTCTTATTTTTCTGGGGGAACCCCAGGTACCTCTTCTACAGGCTCAAGTTTTATTTGGGTCTTTCTCTTCTTCAGCTCCTACTGTTTACCCTTCAACATAACCATGGCTTGTGATCGCTGAAGTGAGACCTCCTGCAAAGCCCCTGTGACAATAAATTTAATGCTGAGAGTCATAAAATTATCAAGGGAGAGGAAATAAGGCAACAGAAGAGGCAGAGCATGTACCTTTCTTAGTGGTAGCCCTAGTGACTCTGAGTGCTGGGGTTGAAACAGCAGGAGTAGAAGCAATGATGATACCAGCCTCTATGGTTTTGGTTTTCCCACCTTGTGCTGGCATATCCAACTCATTCAGTAAGTCCAAGATGGGAGTGGCAAGACGCACCTCCATGTTGGCTGACCACCAATCTTGAAACCTTCTCATGACCTCACTGTGTCTAGTGAAAGGTACAAACTCAAGGCTAGTGGTGTCCTTTAAAACCTTGATTGTTGCTTCATCCAGCCCAAGCCTTGAAACCTATAATTTTTTGGTGTCGAGGTCAGAGTTTGAGAGGTTACAGAGAGGATCGAGATCCCCTGGGTAAGCCCAAATTGCCTTGTGCATTAGGCAGGGCAGTATGCCTCAGCTATGCACTTGTAGGCCTTGGGGTTTAGGGTACCAATGAAGAGCTCCCTTGGGACTAGAATTGAGGCCCACATCTCTTTATGATTAGGCCTGGAGCAGGTGGTGTCAGCTAAGAAGGCCCTCAGCCAGGCTAGCCCCATATTGATGTCGAAAGGACGAAAGAACGAATGGCAAATGGAGGCTGGGAGGCTATGGAAATAAGAAAAGTATTAGGCAAAACTAAAAGGTTTAAGGAACTTTGGCATACTTTTCTCCATATGTGGTGGGTCCTTGCACCAAGAATTTTAAGCAGCGAGAATGGAAATTAGTAAAGTAGGCAAAAATCCAGAGTTTGAGAACCCAAATAGGGCCTCCTTGATTGGGTTCTGTAAGCCTTTCACAAAATTGGGAGCAAACCATATATGCATGATCTAGAACATAAGGGGCCAAGGCTATCCTCTTCTTTGAAACACGAGCCTTGGCAAGAGGGATAAATTCAAGCATTATTCTTTGGGAAGAGGTACAAAAGAGAAACTTGCAAACTCAGTAAAGAATAAAAGAAAAGAGTTCTAGGTCGGTCACAAGACCTTTCGTACTGTTCTCAGCTTCTATAAACTCACTATAAAAGGGATTCAAAGTAGGAACAGAGAAAGAGATTGTAAGGTCTGGGTAATCAAGACCAAAGGGGTCACCAATAGGTGAGGGCCCTAGAAGATGGCATATATCAAGAACGGTGGGGGCCATCATACCGTACCGGAATTGGAAAAGTTAAGAGAAGAGTTCCAAAAACAAAGAGCATATGGGATAAAGAAAGGGTCTTCAAGGATTATGAACCTGGAAAGTCGAAGGACAACAAGAATGCAGAGGTCCACTAGGTCTTTCCCCCTGGCTTCAACAACCCTATCATACCATTCTTTCCATTTTGTCTTCAATGTAGGCCAGCAGCGATAGGGTCGAGAGGTTCTCCAACCCCTCCAGTTGAACTTCGCCTCATATAGAAGGTAGTGATCCTCCAAGAGTGGGTACAAAGGGGGAAATGCAACAGGGGCCTCAGTAAAAATAGGGCCAAGAACATACTCCTTCTTCGCACTGTTACAGGGAACGAAAGACCTTCCATCAATCACACTATAGCCCTCTAGTTCATTATACTTGACTATTTCCTCATCTATACATTTCCTTAGAGCCACTGAGGGATGAAAACGTTCGACAACTGGCAAGTTTGCAAAGAAAGAAATAGCCATTGATGAGAGTTAAATGAGGGATTGAAGAAGTAAGAACGAGAGTAGGGATGAACAGGAACTGAAGTGAGAGCATGAGTGAGTAAGAGTGAAAGTAGGAGTTAGAAATGGACAACTGAATAGGTAAGAGCACAAAAATTGAAACTTTATATCTTCTTGTCTAAGTTGCCCATTTTACCTAACGGGTCAAGTAGTTCCAAGCTATTTGGGTTTTATTTGACCCATATAGAGTTAGGACCCGTTTAACATTTCGAAGGTCTTGAGAGTACATTCTTTGGGGTTTCTACCAAGCAAATTGCCTTCGAAGTGGCATTGTGCTACCTTTTGAGGAGGGAAAATATGCTTTGAAATGCTTGACTTGGCTTCGAAATGAATGGTTTACTTCAAAGCTAGTATTTGCTAATATGTTAATGAGTTTTGAGAATTAAAGGCTGGCATATTAGCAGGTACAAATCATGAAATTGGAAAAGAGAAACCCATATTTCAATAAATAAATAAGTAATTACATTGAGGGACATATTTGGTTACATTCTCAATTTCGTAAAAATAAGGAATGGAAAAGGTTACAAGGTCACGGAACTTAGTCCAACAGAACTCAATGAGTACTCTATCTCTCTCTCTCTCTCTCTCTCTCTCTCTCTAACATTTCCTCTATCCTATCTAATTGGGGTTGTTCTAGCTGGTATGCCCTTATTTGGTGAAAAAGCCGTTGGGTCTTCATCTCAAACTCTGCTTGCTTCAATGCCTTCTTCACCTTGTCCATCCCATCCATATCAGCATCTTCTCCATATGCTGAGTCTTGGTTCTTGAACTCTTCATATTCTTCAAGGAGATTTTCTACTTCATATTGGGTTTGAATACGAGTAGCAAAAATCTCTTCCAATGATTCACTGGTAGCCAGGGCATTTTTATTCCAGTCGAGCTGGAGAGGGAGTTGGTCCAAAAAGGTATGGAGTTCTATCTGAGCCACTGGATTGAAGGTATGGCTTCGAGAGGCTATATCACAGGCCCACAGAAGGTTCTTGTGAGAGGTGTCATCTCGAAGCACTTCGAAGGACAAGTGGGAGAAGACAGCAAGCAAAGTTTGGACTTTATACTGTTGGTAGGCAATGGAAGGAACTAGGGCTTGGTATGGGTCAAAATGCCGGTCTTCGAAGAGGGTGAATTTCAATTCCTCAATCTAGTTAGGACTATGAAGGAGGGGAGGTGCAGTTGGGTCCATTCCAAAAGAAGGTGGAAATTAGGGCTCATTTACACACTCTAGCAAGTCAGGAGAGCAAAGTTTTGCTTTCTTGGCCAAGTGTGAGGGACTCGGTCCTAGAGCTTCGATTGGATTAGAAGTCTTCCGCACTATTTTTGTTGGCAAAGTGAAGGTGTACTACGCTGAAAGTAAGTTGTCTTTTAGGCAGTGAAGATGATCAAATGGAACGTAAAGGTATACCACTAAGCTGCGAGAAATAGAAAGAACCAAAGTAGGGTCATCGAATTCAACAAATCTATGGTGAATTCACTCTCTTGTCTAAGGTGAGGTTGGTTTTGGCCAGGTATCCCAACCAGTAGCTTTTACAGAGGAGGAGATGGCCTCATCCCAAGCAGAGACATTTGGGGTGGATGAAGAGCCTTCGAGTTCCATATGAGCAAGTTTTTGTTCTGAAGGTATGTATTCTGTGAAAGTCTCCATGACTCATATAAATGGAGGAGGGTAAGTATGGCTAATAAATACATGTGAGTTCTTTCGACGAT
Organism: Camellia japonica; assembly: GCA_030407325.1. NCBI lineage: Eukaryota > Viridiplantae > Streptophyta > Magnoliopsida > Ericales > Theaceae > Camellia > Camellia japonica. Next base: position 99,763,282 of record JAPPVO010000014.1, on the reverse strand, counting down.
GGCCATTATTGTCCAAAGCTTCTTCATATGCTTGATCAATGAAGGAGAATGGTTGATTAGCCATCAAGGATGTATCAGTCTCTTCGTTTGGACAAATAGTGTAAGTGAGGTTCAAGGGCAGGGGGAAGTTCAATGCTTTAAACATTGCTTGGAGACGGTTATACTTCCAGAACAATTAATTACCTTGCACGTCCCAGAACGTGGGCAGTATGCCATAAGGAAAGCATAGTGTGTCAATCCACTAATATTACCAAGTCTTGGTTATATTAGTGTGGGGGGTAATGTTGGCCATATATTTTGTATCAGCCAATCACAGCCTGACACGTGGTCCATCAGGGGTAATTTAGGGATTGGTAGAGATCTCCAATCATAAGAAGGCACATGGCAAATTATATCAATGGCAATGAATCTGCAAAGCACTGGAACAATCAAGATGAGCAAGGTGACGTGGCCAAACAGTTGCTGAAGGTTTAAATTCAAATTTGTGAGGGAAGCCCAACTACAAGAGTGGCATAGTGGAGGCAAAATCCTTGGAACCATGTCCCATGATCGTGGAGGTTACTTCAATGGTTATCATTCACTTCGACAGTTATCAATCACTTCGATGGTTACCACCAGAGTATATAAATAGAGGAGAAAACTGATAATGAAAGGCCCCAGAACCATATTCAGAAATTAGTCTATTTTACTTTACATTTTTCCAGTTCTTTATTTTCCAGTTTTTCACTTTCCAGTTCTTTACATTCTAGTCCTTTATTTTTCCGCACTGCATTTCAATTTCTTAGGAGTAGTTCCAAGTTAGTTGTTCATGTTGTAATCCCCTTTGAGGCTTTGGAAGTGCGAAGGTACATTTGTAAACATTGGTTACTTAATGAAATTTATTTTTCGACACTGTTCTCTCCTTCCTTCTTTTACTTTTGTGATTAGTTCTTCTGAATTTTCTCCTAAAACAAGCCATCAGTAAAAGTCTTCTTCATTGAGGCTAAAAGAACTTCGAAGCAATTGTCTGATTAATTGGTTGGCATTTATTATTTCTGTAAAGACTTATTGATCCCTACTGACACGCTCTAATTACATTTTTAATTTTCAAAAGCCAAAAAAACTAACAATTTTGTTAGTTGTTGGCAAAGAGAGACTCCTCTTCTGTGAGCTACAAGAACAAAGAAGCCCCTTTTGCATCAATAAATTCAAGTGAATGACATTTTTTTAGCTTTTTCATGTTGAGGAGGCACCCATTATAGCATATGACAACTTCAACATCTAATCAGATGACAGAGTTCAAAACTGACATGTTCCTAACAATGAATTTACTTAAAAAGAAAATGCTACTCATAAATTTATTTCTCAACTTACTTTTTTACTCTTGAAAACAAGTGATCATTGAATTCCATAGGTATTATAAATGTAAGTTGCACCATCTTATATTCAAAGTGACAATAAAGTATGAAATCTAAACTATTCACTAAGTATTTTTATTTTATTTTTGATCAACATGCACTAACAAATTGTTGATCACCAATTTGTTTAAAAAAATCTACCTGGTCTACTCTATAAGCTGATCATATTGCCTAATCTGATACGGTAATAAATTTTTGACAAAATACTCTCAACAATTCAACATGTACATCATTCCTTTTGCCTAAACGCGAATGAAGTTGACATATACTTGTATTATTGGTCCATCACAACCTAAAGTAACCTAATGTCACCAGGCCACCCCATGTTACCCCCTTTACCCATCCCATCTGTGGACCACCCTCAAGCTGATACAACCAAAATCATGAGAACCCAATTTATTGAAAAATACCAACAAACACTATAAAAAATTAAGGTTTTAGAAACCAAATTTTAGGGACAAAATTATTTTTTAGTGACCAAATAATTTTATTGCGAAAAGTGTCGTTATTATATTTTTAGCAACAAAAATTAGACATTAGCGATGAATTATTATCCTTTTGGGACCAAATTTTTTGTCTCAAAAAATAAACCATTTTGACACCAAATTCTTTTGTTCCTAAAAGCCTATTTATTAGTGACATTTTCAAATTTTTGTCTCCAAATGCCTGGTTTTTTACTTTTCAGGACGACCTTTTAGCGACTATCCTCCTGACGATAGAAATTGGTCTCTAAATGTCTTTTACAACAAAAATTTCACTTTTAGAGACTAAAATATTTGGTTTCTAAAACTTTTATATGTTGTAATGAACAAAAAAAAAAAATGTGAGAGTAGTTTTCCTTCCATTCAAATGCTGATTAAATAGTTATGAAAATTAAAGACATTTATCATATTATTAACAAACTCATACACCTACTAGCAACAATCAAGATTTCATAAAATAAGATGTAGTGAAAGAAAATGTGCACTAACACGTCGTTGGATAGACTATTAGTAAGACCAAACTTAGGATGCTTTGTTAATATTGGATACATGCATTGGTGGATGCAATTAAGAAAGCCAAGTTTGTTTTGAGATGATTAAAGAACCAATATGTGTTTGGTACCACTTCAAGAAAAAGCAGTTTCGGCGACTAAAAATTTCCCTTTGGTCGCTGAAAGTAGCATTTTCAGTGACTAAAAACGCATTAGTAGCCAAAAGTGAAGACTTTTGGCGACTAAAATAATTTAGTAGCCAAATGTATAGGTATTGGTGACTAAACATCTATTTGGTCGCCAATATATAGCTTTTACCGACTAAAAAAATTTTAGTAGCCAAAAGTAAAGACCTTTGGCGACTAAAAAAAATTTAGTAGCCTAAAGTGAGGCATTTGGCGACTAAAAACATGTTTAGTAGCCAAAAGTGAGGCTTTTACCGACTACAAACATTTTAGTAGCCAACAGTAAGGTCGTTTGGCGACTAAAAAAAATTTAGTAGCCTAAAGTGAGCTTTTCGGCGACTAAAAACATGTTTAGTAGCCAAAAGTGAGCTTTTTGGCGACTAAAAAGAAGTTTAGTCGCCAAAAGTAGTAATTTTAGTGTGGAAAATTTATTTTTTAACGACTAAAAAATAATTAGTAGCCAAAAGTGTAGAATTGGCGACTAAAATTATGTTTAGTCGCCAAAAGTGGTCTCTTTTTTTTTCTACTAAATAATTTATTTTTAAATAAATTATGTTTAATAAAAAATAATTATGTTTATATATATACTTTTATATTATACGGGTTTATGTAGTATATAAATAATATATGTTCATATATAATTATATGGTGTTATGGAGGCGTAGTGGAAAGGTCTGTTGTATAAGGTTTATGGTGTGGGAGGTTCATGGTTCAAAACTCCGGAAGAGCAGAGAGGTAATTTTTTTTTTCCCACAAATAAGCTTTTGGCGACTAAAATGTTTGGTCGCCAAAAGCTTGAGTATTGGCGACTAAAAAAATAGTCGGTAAATGTATAATTTAAAAAAATATAATTGACTATTGGCGATTAAAACAAATAAGCTTTGGCGACTAAAATGTTTGGTCGTCAAAAGCTTGAGTATTGGCGACTAAAAAAATAGTCGGTAAATGTATAATTTAAAAAATATAATTGACTATTGGCGATTAAAACATTAGTCGGTAAATGTATAATTTAAAAAATATAATTGACTATTGGTGACCAAAGTTTTGATCGCTAAAGACTTTCTTTTTAGCGACAAAAAGTTTTTTAGTCGCCAATACCTTCCCCGATTGTTTTCTGGCGACCAAACCGGCGACTAAAAAATTTAGTCAGGAAAACTAAAAAATCAACTTTTAACAACTAAAAATTGACTTTTAACAACTAAAAATTTAACCGCCAAATATGTTTTTTCTTGTAGTGTACTTACTGTTTTCATATATAGATCATCCATGACACTAGGGTTGCTGACTTTATATTAATAATAAAATGACATACATAAAATCTAAAATATTGACTGAAAGTAATAATGAGAAGACTTTGTAACACTCTTCTCATTTGTTGAAAGAAGAGCTACGTTTTTATTTATAATTTATTTATTTATTTACTTTTAGAGTTATATTCTTTAGGAGGGATAGAAGAGTAAGATATTTTCAAAAATATCTTCTATAAGTAACTCTTTCTTTCTATAAAGAAAATGATTTCTTGACTTCAATAGAAATTTTTAGCAATTTTTGTCTTTTTGGATTTTTAATACCAACTTGGGTTTGCGTTTGGACATGACATACAGAAAATACATTAGCTGATCTATCATACTATTGTCACATAAAGCATCCATTGTTTTTAATTGTGTCCAATGCGTAGCAACTTCAATATCAATCACTTTTCCTAGCTCAAGTTTGGCATCTACTAAATAATACAAAAAGTTAAAAAGTCACTATCCTATTTAAGTTACATCATCTTATTTAAATCACATCACCTCTCTAACACATCACATCAAACCCAACCCAAACCCAACCCATATAAGCCAATAAGTCAAAAAGTACACTTTTTTAGAACATCTCAACCCAACAACTAATTTTGTTATCAGCAAAAGATAAATTTATTAAAATAAAATAAAACTATTTCTTTCAATAAATGATAAGTTTCTTAAAAATCAATCGCTTTTCCTAATTAGTACCATGTTATTACTACTAGAAGGATAATAATTGGGCTAAATGCAATATATATATATATATTGTTGAAAAATCATCATGAGATCATTTTCTATCTCTATTCCAAAGCCAACATTGATGCCTTTATTTCATTTTCCAATGGAAAGGAAAGCTATAGAACAATATGCACATCAACCATTGATCACTTTCATACCCCTTTCTTTTTGCCTTGTTTTTTTTGGCAGTGGTCCTTTGCAAATTGAAGGAAAAATATACGGGTAATCATATTACCTAATGCGGAAACAGTTTAGATCGGATGCTTGAATTACGAGCCTCGTCTAGAAAATTTCTCCGGTAATTGAAAAGTTACTAGAGTTTCTCAATATTTATCCACACTCGAAATTCCTAAGCTTTTAAGATGGTAGCCTCAAAATAGATTAATAGAGAGAGAACTTATTATTTTTGGAGAACTTATTATTTTTGGAGAACTTATTTAATATTTATCCACACTCGAAATATCTCATCTACACCCTAGATTCATTGGATCACACCAAATGAAACATTTTAAAAAACCCCTCGCAAGTCATAGCTCGTAAACATGCTTGACCTCAACACTATATCTGTACTCATGATTATATCATGATCTCAAATCTGACACAATAGCTCGGGCAATGAGCTACAATACAAGAGTATGATTTCCAACAATCATCCCTAGCCACTCATGTCAATCCACTCAAACTTGACTGCTTTCCTAGACATGGTCCTCTGGATCGTATTCATCATGACCCTTGGATGACATGCTAAAGTAGCGATATCAAGTTATCACTTCATGACATAGTTCCAGGTTCAAGGGTATAGAGTAGGCCTATTATTAGCCTACCAGGCTCACACAGTGCTAGAGCAAGGATCCATCTAGCCACTCCATTACGTGGTCGACAGTAGCACATACAGTATGATATGTATGCTACGGCGGAGCTCCAACTAAATTGGGTATGTCACTCTCTAACGCCATATGAATCTTAGTCTAGTCGCTATATAAGTGCCCAACCTGAGTTTCTTAGCATATTCACTCATCAAGCGCTTATCTAAGACCTCACATTTCGCTATATTCAAGCTTCATAAAGCTATGGATAACGTCATGTTTGACTTTTTTAAATTCTCATCTTAGCCAATGCTAAGGCAACATCCTAATCAGTTTTGTTCACTTCTCAAGTTACAAAACATTTATCTCGCTCACTCTCTAACACCATGATAATTAATATCTCATTCCGCTCGCTCTACAAGTGCCAAGGCGATCGCCAGTGTGAGAAGACCGATCTAAGCCTGGTGATCATATACAATATGTGCTAATAGTATCAATTACGCCATAAAACCACATGAATAAATAATTATGCATAAGATACTAAAAAATATCCAACAAAGTCAATGAGGTATCTACAAAAACATCAAATCCTACAAAGCTCTAAACTCCTAACATGAGTTTGGAAAACGTCTCTTGCAGTGGCTTTAGTAAGTGGATCAACCACCATCCTGCTAGTGGAGATATGCTATAGGACTATCTCCCCTCGTGCAACCACATCTCGAATAAAATGAAATCGAATGTTGATGTGTTTGGTTCTACGATGATACTTGGGATCCTTAGAATATGCCAACTGCCATACTATCAACATAGATCATATTTGCTTCGTCTGCAAGAGCCGTGATCCCAAGGCGCTGAAGGAATCTCCTCAACCAAATAACCTCTCATACTGTTGCTAAACACGCAACATACTCCGACTCCATCGTGGACAAAGGAATGCATGATTGCTTCTTAATACACAAAAAAATAGCCGCTCCACTAAGTAGGAACGAATAACCAGTGGTAGACTTGCACTCATCTTTATTAGCAGCCCAGTCCGCGTCACTGTATCCTTTTAGTTTCAAATCTCCACCCTGATAGCAAAAAATGAGATCCATCGTCCCACAAAGATAGCAAAAAATCCTCTTCACTGCTTGCCAGTGAACAACTCCTGGGTTACTCTGGTAACGACTGACCAATCCCACTGCAAAACATATGTCTGGTCGAGTACATATCATAGCATACATCAAACTACCAACTGCACTCGCGTAGGGAACTTTTGCCATCCGTTTCTTTTTCCCATTTGTCTTAGGGTAAGAGTCATTGCTCAAATTACGTCCCTTCTCAATTGGAGTGTCAATGGGTTTGGAATAGTGCATACGAAACTGTTCCAAGATCCTCTTAATGTAAGTCTCTTTAGACAAACCAAGAAGGCTCTTAGAGCAATCTCTCAAGATCTTAACTTCGAGCACATAATTTGCCTCATATGTCCTTCGCTTCAAAAGTAGAGGACAACCATTCTTGAATGGCAATAATCATCTCCACGTCATTTCCAGCTAACAAAATGTCGTCAACATACAGCGATAGAATAAGAAAACTCTTTCCTGATCATTTGGCATACACACAATGGTCTTCCTGCATTATCTCAAGCCCAGTTGAAATGATGGCTTTATGGAATCTAAAGTATCATTGTCTAGATGATTTCTTTAAGCCATAAATGGAACATTTGAGGTGACATACTTTGAGCTCTTGTCCATTGATCTCAAAACCTACTAGTTGATCCATATAGATCTCCTCATCTAGTTCTCCATAGAGAAATGCAGTCTTTACATCCATTTAGAAAAGTTCCAAATCCAAATGCACAACAATAGCTAGAATTAGGCAAATAGAGACAAATCTCACCACCGGGGAGAATGTCTCATCATAATCCAGACCCTCTCTTTGGGTATAGCCCTTCGCCACGAGATGGGCTCTATACTTATCGATTGACCCATCAGCCTTGCGCTTAATTTTTAAGACCCATTTGTTACCAATGGTCTTGTACCCATGTGGAAGGTCAACCAACTCCCAAACTTGGTTCCGAGCCATAGAACTCATTTCGTCCTTCATAGCAGTCGTCCACTCATAAGCATTAGGTGAAACTAATGCTTTCTCATATGAAGTAGGTCATCAAGATCTAACAAAGTACACATAAAAGATTCTCCCTCAATCTCATAACGACGACGAGGATTGATTCCACGTTCACTTCTACGTAACTGGGATCTTAGTGAGTCATTTTCTAGTGGAACACTCCGACTTGGAGGTAAATCACTGCCACTAGTTATTCATTCCTATTTAGTGAAGCGGCTATTTCTTTGTGTAGTAAGAAGCAATCATGCGTTGCTTTGTCCACGATGGAGTCGGAGTATGTTGTGTGTTCAGCAGCAGTATAAGAGGCTATTTGGTTGAGGAGATTTCTTCAGCCTTGGGATCACGGCTCTTGCAGATGAAGCTGTTATGATCTACATTGACAGTATGGCAGCTTTGGCATATTTGGCATATTCTAAGGATCCCAAGTATCATGGTAGAACCAAACACATCGACATTCAATTTCACTTTATTCGAGATGTGGTTGCACGATGGGAGGTATTCCTACAGCATATCTCCACTAGCAGGATGGTGGTTGATCCACTTACTAGGGCCACTGCTAGAGAGGTTTTCCAAACTCATGTTAGAAATTTAGGGCTTCGTAGGATTTGATGTTTTTGTGGATACCTCATTGACTTTGTTAGATATTTTTGAGTATCTTATGCATAATTATTTATTCATGTGGTTTTATGGCCTAATTGATACTATTAGCACATATTGTATATGATGTCACAAGGCTTAGATTGGCCTTTTCACACTGGCGATCACCCGGCGCTTGTAGAGCGAGCGAGATGAGACATTAATTATCTTGGCACTTAGAGAGTGAGCGAGGTAAATGTTTTTGTAACTTGAGAAGTGAACAAAACTAATTAAGATATCCCCTTAGCATTGGCTAAGATGATACTTAAAAAAAGTTAAACATGAAGTTATCCACACCTTTATGAAGCTTGAATATAACCAAATGTGATGTCTTAGACGAGCGCTTGATGAGCGAATATGCTGAGAAACTCAGGTTAGGCGCTTGTATAGCGACTAGACTAAGATTTGTATGGCATTAAAGAGTGACAGACCCAATTTAGTGGGAGCTCCGCCGTAGCATACATATCATATTGTATGTGCTACTGTCAACCACTTAAGGAGTGGCTAGATGGATCTTGCTCTAGCACTGTGTGAGCCATGTTAGGCCAATAATAGGCCTACTCTATACCATTGAACCTGGAACTATGTCATGAAGTGATAACTTAATGTCGCTACTTTAGCATGTCATCCAAAGATCATGATTAATACGATCCAGAGGACCATGTCTAGAAAAGCAGTCAAGTTTGATTGAATTGACATGAATGGCTAGAGAAGATTATTGGAAATCATACTCTTGTATTGTAGTTCATTGTCCGAGCGATTATGTCAGATTTGAGATCACGATATAATCATGAGTACAGATACAGTGTTGAGGTCAACCATGTTTATGAGTCATGACTCGCGAGGAGTTTCAAAATGTTTGATCTGGTGTAATCCAATGAATCTGGGGTGTAGACGAGATATTTCGAGTGATGTGCTATGTTAATTTATGGTGACTTAATATGACATTTTTATCTTATACCTTCTCGTCAGGTCACACGCTTCATATTTTCGTATGAGGGGTAGATTGAATGAGAGATTGAGAAATGATGATTGAGCATAAAACACATGATATGGATGTGTGGATGAGTGGGATATGTTGGAAACCATGTGGTACACATGGTGTGGCCTAACCTTGAAGGCCACATAATACACATAATCCATCCACACATGGCTTAATTATGAGGGATACATGGTCTTGGACATGTAGTACACATGATGTGGCCTAACCATGAGGTACACATGGTTTGCGATATACTTAACATTGTGTAGATACACCAAAAGCAATAAGTTCTCTCTCTATTCATCTATCTTGAGACTACCATCTTGAAAGCTTAGGAATTTAGAATATGGATAAATATTGAGAAACTCTAGTAGCTTCTTAATGGACGGGAGGTTTTTCAGACGAAACTCATAATTCAAGCATCCGATCCAAACTATTTTCGTATCAGGTAATATGATTACCCGTATTTAGGCCACATCATGTATACCACATGTCTAAGGCCATGTATCCCTCATAATTTCTAAGATTATGTGTCTCTCATGGTTAGATCATATATAAATAAATCATGTGTGCCATATAATCTTTAAAATTAGGTCACACCATATGTATGACATGATTTCCAACCTGTGATTTCCAACACAAATGTTAAGGATTGGTTTGATCGATCTTGGACAGCAACTACAAATGAAAATGTCATAGCCGGTGGTAGAGTGTAAAGAAATAATTAGCACTATTAGCCGTGCACTTTTCCCACCATAAACAACGATCAATGGCATTATCTTTGTTTTTCAATAATTTATTCAATTGGATAACAAATTTGGGGACCTAAGATATATATGCTTTATGACCATTAATTATTAGAGGGCTTATCAATTAGTCCTGTGAATTAAATTTATTTATTTACAGATTCTAATCAATAAATTTATAATTATAAATTTATTGATAAAAACAAGAGAAACTGATAAATTTATCATTTAATAAATTTATCAATATAACTTAATAGATAATAAGTCTAAAAAATGGGACTTATTAATAATTTACTCTATTATACTTATGAAAAGATTATATTGACATTGATATATCATTTTCCATGATGTTTTCATGGTTGAGGTTATCCAAATGATTCCCCTCGTAGTTGTTATTTAATACAATACCCATAATTTGAAAGTGTGCTTGACATCCATGGTGACAGCAAAGAGAGAGAGAGTGATAAAATGCAGAGATAAAAAAACTGAAACAATTATCAGATGAGTTTATCACCAATTTTCTATCTTGAATCTTTGCATTTTAGCGGGGGAAAAAAAAACCTTTATTTTTTGTATCACACAATTTAAAGTGTTCATATTATACTACATATACATATATATGTTTTATCATTTTTTTTATCTGCATTTTGTAGTCTACTACTCCAGTGTTGTGTGTGTATATATATATAAGTGAGAGGGGGGCGAGCATGTTGGGTAGGAGAAGTGACCAATGTTTTCATAGTTGAAAAGGAGTATGAAAATGGCAATTTGGGTGGTCTCGGAATAAATATTGAATTTAACAGTAATATTATTGTATGTTTTAGCATAAGTTATAAAAAAAAAATTATAAAAATGGCTAGATGTACACTTCTTATTTTTCACTAAACTAATTATTTAATCTTTGTCACAAATACTGCCAAGTGTCATTTGATATTGTTTAATAATCAGACCTTTGAAAATGACAAATAAATTTGCTTTAAAAAAAAAAAAAACAATTATAAATGTTTAGCAACGTTTGATAACGTTTACGTTTTTGGTTTATGTTCACAAAAATTATAAACTGGTTTTGTTTATTTTTAGAAAAACATAAATTACAAACGCGTTTGGTTTGAATAAAATATTTTAAAAATTTTAAAAACATAAACTAAAAAATATGTTTGTTCAGACCTAAAATATTCACATTTATTTTTATTATTTATGACAATGGGATCACATACATTACAATTGAAAAAAATTAATTAAAAAAATATTTGAAAAAAAATATTTGAAAAAAAATTATTTGAAAAAAAATAATTAAAAAAATAATTGAAAAAAAATTTAATTGGGAAAAAAATATTTGAAAAGAAATTAATTGAAAAAAAAAATTAGTTGCAAAAAAAAATTATTTGAAAAAAAATAATTGAAAAAAAATAATTTGAAAAAAAATAATTGAAAAAAAAATTATTTAAAAAATGAAAAAAAATTAATTAAAAAAATTTAATTGGGAAAAAAATATTTGAAAAAAAAAGATTAATTGAAAAAAAATTAATTGAAAAAAATATTTGAAAAAAAAAATTAATTGAAAAAAATTATTTGAAAAAAAATATTTGAAAATAAATTATTTGAAAATAAAATTAATTGAAAAAAAAAATTGAAAAATGAAAACGTAAACTCATTTTTTGAGTTTAGGTTTTTTCCTCAAATTTATAAATTGAGACAACTATTTATAAACAAAAAAAATTATCAAACAAGTTTTTATGATAATTTTTAAAATTTTTGTAAATATAAACTGAAACTTAAAAAGTGAAAACGGAATGGTTACCAAACAGGCCCGCGTTTAGTAACGTTTACGTTTTTTTGTTTATGTTTACAAATATTTTATACACTGGTTTTTTTATTTTTAAAAACATAAACAACAAACTCGTTTAGTTTTGAACAAAATATTTGAAAAATTTTAAAAACATAAATTGAAAAATATGTTTGTTCAGTCCTAAAATATTTATATTTATATTTTATTATTTATGACAATGAAATCATACACATTATAATTGGAAAAAAAATTAATTGGAAAAAAATTATTTGAAAAACAAAATTATTTGAAAAAAATTAATTGTGAAAAACATTAATTGAAAAAAAAAATTCTTAGTCAAATTTTTAAATTTTTATTTAAAAACCAACGTAAACTCATTTTTTGAGTTTACATTTTTTTTTCAAATTTATAAACCGAGACAACCATTTATAAATTAAAAAAAAAATTATCAAACAAGTTTTTATGATAATTTTTCAAATTTTTATAAATATAAACTGAAAACAAAATGGTTACCAAACAAGCGGAATTATTGAAATTATCGTGTATTTTTTGTTTTTGTTTTTTTCTCAGGAATGTAGGTTTGTTTTTTTTACTCAAGAATAGTGTCTTGTATATATTTTTTTTCTCAGGATTATTTGTTAACACTTTTTTTTTATTATCAATTATTGATATTGTTACTTCCAAAAGAGTGTATAGCATACAAGTTATAATGTATGTCGTATTAATTATTATAAATGTTATAATTAAAATTATTTTAGTTATAACTAAAAAAAAATAATGAATCATAACCATAATCATATCAACGACTTTTTTTATCATAACTAAAATAATAATCACAGCAAATAATAACTAATGTCATAATATATGATAACAAACAATCACAAATGTCATAACAGGCCAAAATGAGTTTTGTATTGTAGAATTTTCCTACATATTTGGGGCTTGTTTATTTATTTATTTTTAAGTGTTTTTTTTTTAAATTTCAAAAAACAAAAATTAAGGTAGTGATTGATAGAGTTTTAGAATTATAATTTGAAAATAAAGTTGTATTTTGAGTTTGTGAGTTTTGGAATTATGATTTGAGTGTGAAAAATTTGTTTGGTTATGAATTTTAAAAAGAATTTTGAAGAGTTTGAAATTTTTGATGTAACATATAATGGGGGTGTTTGGGAAGTTTGGTTTTTGTTTTTTTGTTTTTTGTTTTTTTTTCCACTAAAAGACAAATTGGTTACAAAACCAAAAAAACTCAATCCAAACAAAATATCACATCAAACCTCATAATCATTTTACTTTTCATCTCACAAACATCACATCTAACCACAAAAAAATTCAATTATCTTCCCAACTACAAAAAAATATTTCTCCAATAATATCCTACAACTAAAAAAATCTACAAAAAAAAACCCACTTTCCAAACACCCACAATATTTGATCGAAAAAATTATAACTCATAACCAAACGTACAATCCAAAATTCTACTGTAACTAAACATCACATTCAAATCAAGAGATGAAATTAAATTTAAAAAATTCTACTAAACAAAGCCAATTTCTAAATTTACCTTAACGGGGCGAACTGAAAATTAATTTTTTTTAAAAAAAATTCCAAAAAAAGTTTAGAAAAGACAAATAAACAAAAAAAAAAATGTGAATTTCTTTTATTATTTTGGCTTTTTAATTTTTAAATTTTTTTTATTTTTTTTGGAATTTTTAGATTGGTCGGATAGGAAAATTAAGGGGTTGTTTGGAGTGTCCTAAATAAGTGCATTTTTTATCTTTTTAGACTAAGAAGTTGAGGAAAAAAAATATGAATGTTTAGGTTAACTTTTTAACTTTTTATGAAAAAAATGTGTATTAAAAAATTGTATAAAGAAGTGTATACGAGAAGATAGTGTAGTACGCCGTACGGATTGGCAGTGCAGGCGCCTTGGTGAATACATGGGAAAAGACTGCCTCCTCCTTGGGCTTTGATTGGACGGTGTTGGTCGGCCCGTGGAGGCCCACCACGGGTCCCTTTTTTCTAATCGGAACCGTTCAATGTGTAGAACTCGTCGAGTACTATATGCTTGTAAAAAAACACGTTAATTAGATATTGATAGCTATCTGATCGTGTTAATTTTTTTTGTCAATTGTTAACTATGACACCATCCAATTTTTCTACAAAACTGATTTCATCATGTAGATAGCGATATCCGATAGACGTGATTTTTTACAAGCATATAGTATTAGACGAGTTCTACATCTTGAACAGTTCGGATTATCAAAACGGGACCCATGGTAAGCCTCCATGAGCCCAACTTTACCATCTAAGTTGGTGACTGTACACATGCAATTTTTCTTTTTCCCTTTCACTGAAGCTGGCCTGACGTCAGTACATTGATGAGCCGAAAAGTTGATTTGTATTTAATATTTGTATATTAATTTTTTATATATATATTTTTTATGAATAATAATAACTTTTTAACTTTTTTAGTAACTTTTTGACTTTTTAATTTTTTTCACACTTGCCAAGTCAGCCATAAATTTTTTTAACATAATTTTTTTAAAAAATTATTAAAGATAAAAAAAAAAAAAAATTTAAAAAGATCCCTTTTTTTTTGTGTTAGCAAACACCCGACGAGGGTGTGTCCGAGTTCTGACCTCGGATAGAGGGAAATATGCAGAGCTAGACACCAAAAGAGATTATTAAAATGACAGGAAACCTAAGAAACTATTTTCACGCGCCTTTCAATGGCGTGTAAGTGCCTCTGGCCCTATCTCCGAAAAAATATTATATATTTGTTTAGGAAGTTGACTATTTTACTTGGTTATTTAATTTTTTAATTATTTTAGTTTGGTTAAAATAGTTACATTTAGAAAGTTAATTGTCTTTCTTTTCTTTTTTTTTTTTGGTAATTGATTTGATAGTTGTAAGAGAAAAAGTGAAATGATTATGAGTTGAATGTGACATTTTAGTGGTATTTGAGAGCCAAAAATTAGCTTTTTTTTAAACTAAAATACACAAATAGAAAAAACATCACTGCTGGGGACCCCAGCACCCCCACCTCCACGTGGTGGGGGCAGCAAGTGGAAGAAAAAACAAAAAAAAAAATATGGACCAATAAAAAAACAGTGGGGGTCACCCCTACTGGGGGTCTAAGGCATTTTTGTAAAAAAAATAAGCTAAAATATTCAATAAGACAAAATATTATATCAAACTCATAATCACTTCACTTTTTCTCTTACAAACATCACATCTAACTATAAAAAAAATCCAACCCTCTTCCCCAACACAAATATTTTAGCCTACTAAAATAGTTAAAAACTAAAATAGCATACTAAAATAGTTAACTTCCCAAATAAGACACTTTTCTTATTAGTTTTTTTTGTCTTTTTGTGAACTATTTTAACCAAATTGTGACGCCCCAAAAATCGGGAACATCAAATAATATATTAACCATTAAATACAGGGTTTATCTAAGGTTACAAGAGTAGGAAACGTCACTAATGAGTCCTTTGGCTAATAACCAAACAAGATCTCAGGAAGGTCGGAGGAGTCAAAATAGCCTCCCTTCAAAGTCCAACCACCTTAGATAGCAAAGTTACCTTTTTGACAGATCTTGACAAGGTATTAACACAAGGTCTACATGAGTTGACGGAGTATAAGGATAGGTTACAAATGTTATATATATGCAAGTTATAAAATCATGTCTTAAATATAACATGGGATTTATCACTTACAATCTCAAAACATGTTTACAAACTAGTTTCTAATTCTCCTAGGGTAGCCGTACGTCCTCAAATGCTTCAGCTTTGCCTTTGACCGATCTAATAGTCTTCAATACCTAGCATGAAACGACATGAGCTTTGAATGCCCAGTAAACGCACACACCCCGTCCCTTTTTCCCAATCCAATACACCATCACATTTATGGCAAACAAGTAGTGAAGCATGATATTCAAGTCAATAACAGCAATTTCAATAAAAGAGAAAAGGAGCATGTCATTCAAATAGATAACAAGGTTATAATGTTAGTGGTTAGTATTCTAGAAATCCCCCAAAGAGATTTCATCCTCCCAACCACAAAGAATTGGACACTGGACTATTCGGAACTCCTCCTTTTTGCTGCTTTGTTGCAGAACTAACCTCGGATGCCTACCAACGGTTATATACCGCGTAGCGCCAACCGCAGGGCCTTAAAAGGGACAACGAAAGGAAAAAGGTTTTATCTCCTGAATCCAACCTTATCCTTCCAAAAAAGTTTTATCATCCTAAATGTCCCATTCGGACCCAACCTTATCTCACCAATCAAACCATCGCAAAGAGTCCGAATACGTCCATTCCATTCTAGGATTTACGCGACAACCGCTTGCACAAGACTTAAACTTCAATTAGGGAGCACATCCCATCAATCCATACATAACACATTATCATCTCTTCATTATTCAAGTGATCGAAAACCCAATACCATCCCAATTAAGTTTTCCGTTTGGATCAATGTTTTAAGTCAAGTTAGAACAAACTCAACAAGATAGTAATATCCACATAAGTATGAGCATCATTAAAATGAAGAAGATAAGGAACATAACCATAACACATGAAATACCATACCAAGACATGATCATAAACTAATAAGCATATTCATGTACACAAGAGCATAAAACACTCATGCAAAACTAAATTTCCAGATTCAGTACCATTGAAAGATTAAAATCAAAAGGGCTATTTTAGATTTTTACCAAACTCGACCTCCCTATGGTTCGTAGAGAATTTAATCTAGTTTTCAGAACATGTTTCGGAAATGTGATAGCTTTTCTAGATTTTTAGTTATTTAAGAAATGTTCCGGCGCTGTCCAGATTCGTCGACCGTTTCGAAAATTGGAGTTTCTCACAAATCGCTCACTCGTTTTCAATGAAACCAATTTTAATTGAAAGATAACTCCTTAAGGAAGATTTTGACATAAAATGGAGGTCTAGAATAATTTTCTACATTTTTCTAGAAATTTTGAAAGTTGGCTGTGAAAATAGATTCTTCAGACACAATACCCAAAACAAGAAGATTTGTGAGAAAGGGATCCACTATGGGAAATTTTTCATTTCTTTTGTGATGAAAACATGCTAAATAATATATATTAAACTCAGAAAATTAGCTTGAAGGTGTGCCTTTGGAAAGTTTGAGAGATTGGTATGAAAAAAGATAGTTTTGTACCAAAATGAGGGGAACTACAAGAGAGGTAGAATCATGACTCAACTCTTATCATTTTTAACACAAGGAAATCATTAATAACACATCTGAAAACAATGGGTAGATCCCTTAAGAACATGTATTTGAAAAAGAAAAATAAAAGAGAGAGTTGTGTTGTGGCTTACTTGCTAAGCTTAAACAAGATTGCTCTCATCTTCCTCCCTCTCCCTCTCAAGACTTCTCTCTTGCTCTCCTTTCTCTCATCTAAGCCGAATGTATGTGAGTGTGTGTTGTTTGTGTATGCCATGCTAGGGGGGTGGTTGTATTTATATGCAATTTTGGTGTAAAAAAACATAAAGGCCCACTAGTTGGAATTGGATTGAAAAGTTTGGATTTACTTGGAGTCTAATAGAATAGAGAGTGATTAAAGAACTTAATCATGTGATTAGACAATATTTAGTTGGCCTCTAGTTGGAATGGAACTAGTGTTGGGAACACAACCCTAGATTTAATGGTACTAGGTACTAGAGCTTCTAGAATGTCATAATTACAAGTCTTGAAAATAGGTCCTTCACATTCTCCTAGGTTGGTGTAGATACCCCATTTTTGACCGTTCATAAGACTTCGACGCGACTGATGGTTTACATGGTGGAGAAAGTTGTGCAGGGGAAAGGTGCAATTTCTTCGGCAAAGAGAGAGGAACAAATCCCAACTTCACGCCCCATTTTGGACCAAAGCTATTTTGAATGGTTTTTAGACCTTAAAACCCTCTCTTTCAAAACATTTTTGAAATAAAGTTTCTGCGATGTTCCGAGGCTCGCCTTTTGTCAAACGTCGCGTTTTTCGGTAAACCGAGCAAGGACAAAGTGGAAATGAATGAAAGAGAGATGAAATCTTTGAAAAATCTTTCAAAACACCTTACTTAGGGGTTTGAAGTTGAAGAAAAGAGGGAAGAAAAGAAAATCCAGAGTCGGGGGAGAAAATGGGAATGAACCGTTAAAAGAAAGTCGAGCAGCCCTCGCCGAATTGGGCCTATCATTTGGATACTTGGAATCAAACTATGAGGCCACCACCGTTGGAAAGCTTACTCCCGGGGCTTCATTTTTGCACTCAAGAATCTCCTAAATTCAATTCCGAACAGGGGAGATATGGTTGATTGAAGTAGGGCATCACTCCGGTTGGACCGAAATCTGCGCGGTTTACGGAAACTGGCATAACTTTTTCCACAGGAGGAATTTTAATGCAAGGTTTGAGCCATGGAAAGTAACTTCCGGGGCTTCAATTTAGACACTTGAATGGCCATCATTGGACTTCCCAATCACCCACCGACCACTTTTCTTCCCGACAGCCTTTTTTTTGGTCCTGAAAGTAGCTGGCCGGCCAGAAAATCTGGCTAGCCGGCCACCTATTTGGTGAAATGACTTTTTTGCCCTTTTAAACTAGCCGACCATGCCCCCCTCCCCAAGTGTGTCCTAGAAGTGAATTTTGTTTCCACTACACCCATGTCCGAAGGTTTGGCCATTTGGGGAAACTTGGTTTGTTTTCCCCCCTTTTTTCCCCCTCTTTTCCACCCCTTTTGCTATATATACAGCCCCTCCCCTTCAGATTTGAGGGTTTAAAAAAATTTGTTTTGAGAGCCTTGCATCAATGCTCCCTCTCTCTCTACTCTAAGCATCAAAACCCTTAAGCTCTTACACCCATTTCTACACCACCCCTAGCACCACACCACCACATCCATTTCCAGCAGTTTGGGGGACTTTCCAGCAGCTAGGAGACACCACTTCTCAAGCCAAAAGGCAGCCAAGAGTTGGTCTTCAAGGGTGAGCACCATTTTCCCTTTTTGAGCTTTATTTTGTATCATTTTTTAAGCCATTTGCTTGCTGTTTTTGGGCTCCGACCCTAACTGGAACTAGGCTTATTTTGAGCCATTTGTCATGTTTGTTGAAGGGTCTTACCTTGTTTGAGACCTCCAGCCACCACTTTTCTTCATTACCCCTCTTGGATGCCATATTTTTGCATGATATTTTGGCCTATATATAATCTGTTTTGAGCTATATCATAAACTGTAAAGTAGCTTATTTTGAGTCCTTCTTCAACATGAAGAAGGGCTCATCACGTTTGGGACCTCCATGTGTCACTTGCTATTGAACCCCTCTTTGGTCCCCATTTTGCATGATTTATTAGCTTATTGAGCTTCTGTTTTGGACCTTGGTCCGAACTGAAAAGAGGCTTATGTTGACCCCCTCTTCATGTTTCATTAAGGGTCTAGGGTGTTTGAGACACCCTTTGTATACTTCATGTATAGCCCTTTCGGTGGCCTCATTTGCATGATATTTGAGCCTATTTTTACACTGTTTGAGCTCGTCCATCAACTGTAAAAATCCTTATTTTGGGTCCCTCTTCAACATTGTTGAAGGGCCCTCACTTGTTTGAGACCTCCATGCACCACTTGCTTCTTTGCCCCTTTGTTGGCCTATTCTTGCATAGCATTTTGAGCATACTTGTATCTGCTTTTGGAGTTTTTCATAAACTGTAATACATCATATTTTGGCTCCTCTTCAATATTGTAGAAGGCCCCTCCTCTGTTTGGGGCCAGAATTTGTGACTTGCTTCATTACCTCCCTTGCGGAGCCATTTTTGTATGCTATTTAGCCCTACTTGGGCCCACTGTTTGGCTCACTCTAAACTGTAAAAATTCTTGTCTCGGGGCTGTCTTGCTTCTGTATTTTCATTTCATATTCAAATTATGTATGCATTGTATAGTTATAGGCCATTTCATGCGCCAAAACCGTGTTTCGGGACTCGTTTCATGCATCGGGTTTCATTTACCGGGTTTCGGGGCTGTTTTGCATCTCATTTTACCTCTGATTTTTGAATGTTTGCATATCATATCCCATGTCTTGCCATGTCTTGTTAGAGTGGCATTTCCGTACCTTAGGGTCGGTTCTCGATTTGCGTGCACGCATGCACGCATCCCGAGTTGTCTCATTTTCATCATTATGGCCTCCTATGTGAGTGTGGCCGAGGTCCACTTGTGTTGGTGTAAGCCCATATTGCATTGTGTATGCCATTTTATTCCATAGCATTGCGTATGCTAGGCCGTATATTAGCGCATTGTGTTGCCATGTTTCTCGGCATCGGTATGCCATTTCATAGCCTTTCGCATGTTAGGTTGTATCTTAGTTGCATTTCATGCATATCATGCATATTGCATCGTGTTCGGATAGGAGTTAGCCGCGGAGGAAACGAGGTACGTTCCGTACTCCGAGTGACGGAACGTGTCTCAATTCCCCAGTCACCGACACTCCGGATTATCCATGATGGAGTTAGGTTTTGTTGTATCTTCATATGCATTCATTTCATATTGAGTTGTGCAATTCGACTCCTCGACCATTATGCATCGATATGCGTGATTGGTGGCACGAGGATCGAGACATGCATACACTTGTGAAAATACATTGCCATGCCCCTTTCCTGCTCTCTGTTGCAGCAAAATGAAGAATTAGCAACTTTTCGGAGCTTGGCACGCATTTCAAGAACAGGTGCAAACAGAGGCTAATTGGGGCATCGTCATGGATTTCCGCACAAAGGCAACCCGAACATGCATCATTCATCACCCGGAGCGGAATCAAGGCAGTCCCTGGCTTGCATGCCAGTTTTACAGCTTTCTTAGTTAATTTGTTAATTAATTAGGAATTTGTACATTATTTGGACTGTATTATTGGACTATACTATTCTTTTATTCGGGACTGTATATTTATTTGGACCCTCTGTGCGAGGGCAAAAATTGTAATAAGTGTGGGTGACTGTGATGTATGTCTTCCAATCCCACGTCTTTCTTCCCTTTTATTTACCCGCTTATGATGGTTAGATTATGGCATATTTCAATTAGCATACAGTATGATAGCATGTTTGCATTCATTCATCTGTTTTACATGCACCGGGCTCGGCGCATCATACTAACTACATTTGTATTTCAATTCCAAGTTGAATACATGTTAGCTGTAGCATTCCATATGCCATGTTTAGAATAGCCGAGCCTGCTATAGTTTGCATCTTTGCATGTGTTGCATTAGGCAATCCTGTATATTTAGGATCATGCATGATTTCTAATGAGTTTCTGTTTTGGCTTGGAGTACTCGGTGAGTTTTTATGCTTTAGCATCCTTGCATGCGTGTGAGTGACTGCCATGAATAGCATGCTTACCATGAGGCTAACTGCTTATGTGATATATTTGCCTGAATGCCTGTGGGTGAAGGTTGGGTTATCTGAATTGGGACAATTCATCAAATGTTTGCTTTAAGCCCACTAGACAGTGGCAAAATCATGTTTTCTGAGCCCACCCGAGGGTGGCAAAATCCGCATTTTAAGCCTACTTGCGAGTAGCAAACCATTTTTACAAACAAACATGAAGTGTTTTGTTCCAATTCATGTGATCCAGTCTATACTTGTATGCTGTGCGCATCACATAGTAACCTAGGCTAATAACCGGAATAAGAACGCACAATGTTTTCAAAATCAGATATCATGGTTAGTAGAGGCCGGTCTTTGACCGGGCGAGCGGGGGCGCTCACGAAGTGACCTTCTCCAATCGTACCCAAGTTCCCGAGCCGAGGCAACTTTGGTGATGACGGACATGTGGCCTTCGGCACCGAGTCAGGGTTTCCTAAATTTCCCATTAAAAAACATTTAGGTGGCGACTCTGTATCTGGCAAAGCAGTCCATGTTTGGCACTTCTTTTCAAAAAATTTGTTTTCAAAATCGATTTGCCGGATTTGGACTCTTTGGTTCAAGATTAAGAACCGTGACATTTGAGTCCTTGAACTGTAGTGACCCCAATATGAACGGAATGGGACTTAACCCTCCCGGGGCATTCGGGGACGTCTACAGTTGGCCGGCCATGGGAAAGGGAAAAGGAGAATATTTTATTCAATATATGTGTACTATGGACATATTCCCAATGTATATATAAAGAATTGGTACCAAGGTCATCATTGCTCCAAGATTTCAAGGGATTGGTTTGTACTAAAGTACAATGATTATGGCCTAGGAGGTATGATGGCTAGCCATGTGCTCAAGATTTGGAGAGATTTTCCTATTTATTATGTGTACAAATTCCAAAATATTGTGTACAAAAAGATTTGATGAATAAGAGTACAAATATATATATATATATATAGATCTCAAATTGATTTGATGGTACCTATAGTATAAAAAGTACATGTACTATTTTTGGGGTAATTCTTGAAAGTAATAAAAGAAGTGATGGATGGAATTAAACTCGTGTATTGGAACCTTATTTATGTAGAATTAAATTAAATTAGACTAAGGAACCTAATTCGGCTAGGATATTCCTGTTTCGATAAAAATTAAAAAAAAAAAAAAGCTAACCGACAAGATTCGAAATAATTTAAGAAACTGAGGGGCTTTCAAGGAAATAATTCAAACATAAGGATTTTTAAAGAGAATACATTTTTTTTTTCAAGGGCTTCACACAAATCCTCTTTCCAAATACCCCCATTGAATGTAATGATAATATCATTTTATGTAGTGTCATTCGTCAATAAAAGCTACAAATGCATTAAGTTGTCAAAACCCGAGTCTGCCTCTAAAGATTTGGATCATAACTGGCCAGTAACCATGAGATTACATATAGCTTCAAATAGAATTTCAAAATATAATTAAACATATGAAGCCTGAAGTGGAAGTAAAATAATAAAATTTTATCCAATAAGCTATGCATATATGACATAAACAAAACTTTTATACGTTAATAAGTCATATCTAAATATGTACATATAGTTGTTACATATCCAAAAGTCATACACAAGTACAAGTCATCATCTTACAACACTAAAAGACTTAAATATAAAAACTTGGTTAAGCGCAACCAACAAAAATAAAAAGACAAAAACCTCATTGAGGAGGGGTTTCATGGCTGACATCACAAAACTTGGGTAATCTTCCACATACTCATTAGAGCTGGATATCGCACTGCTCACCTACATATATATATATATAAATACATATATAACATAATGAAATAAAACTCAGTGAATAACATCAAAGTAAAAGGGTTATGAATGAATTCCAATACTTAAACATATTCATTCTTGCGTCAGATTCGGAGCATAACAAAATGACCTCAGGTCCAATACATAACAAAACGACCTCTAGTCCAACATATAACATATGTACAGGATAAAACAGAACATAGCTTGGTAGAAAGACCTTAGGTCCAATTGATTACAGTTGTATTAGATCATATAATGATCATTTGGTTAAGCATATTTCAGATATTCTAGACTTAAAACAATTATACAGAACGACTTTGGGTTTATCTCATCAGGTATCCAAAACAACTTTGGGTCCATTACACACATTCATGCTTTGTCAATCACTTTCACAAATATCATGTTGATCAGATTGATTGAAAGCTCATTCATACTTACGAAATCATAAGTTAAAAAAAACTTACTGCAATAGAACATTTAGAAAATAGATTATATAAAAATATATTTACTAAGATATTATTCACAGCGATTAGACTGTCGACACGTCTCCGTGGATTAACCTACACAATACGAAAACATATACAAACATTAAAACATATTGCTTATAATCGAATCATTCTTTACTTATCCAATTCCTTCAAGTCTATTTCTAGCTCATTAATCCATTCCTAAGGCTTAATTCATGCCCAAGAATGCTCGAAAAGGAATGAGAATGCAAATATAAACAGAACGTAACTTTTCAAAATATGTTGAAACAGAGTAATTCGCTCGAGTGCAAGATTGGTCATTCGAGCAGACCACATGGTCTGCAAAAGTACTAGATGCTCAAAATCTAGGCTCGATGGTTACTCGAGTTATGTGCAAATGAAAATTGAGATTGCTCAAGCAGTCACTTGGTCACTCAAATGATGTGCAATGCTCAACAAAAATACTGGAAGCTCTCATTGTGTGCTTAAGTGTTAACTTCATCGCTCGAGCGATGATTCTAAATTCTGAGTTTGCATGGCTTGTTGAAATACTTTGAAAAACATGAATACATAGTCAATTTCAAACCTTTAGTTCAAAACTTCCAGAATTCTTTAAAATGAAACTCAAATCTTCATCTATGCTGAATTCATTTTCAAATTCTTCTTCCACAACTCTCAAGACATGAAAGTGAACTTCAAACCACAAAGAATCATGGATGCATGTATGATTCAACTCCCAATTCTTACATAGATGACAAGAATCATGTCCAAAATGATGAAACTTTTCAAAGTGATGAATGCATGTATGTTTAGCTTCAATTTAATTCATTCTTAAGCTTATTTCTTGATTGTAGTCTCAAATTCTTCTTGAATTAATTAGCTAGATGCCTTAAATTCATGAATTAAGGATCAAACTCTTACCTAAAGTCTTTAATTACACTTGTTCTAGCAAAATCTAGACCTCTTCTTCTTAATTCCTCAATCCTCCAAGTAATTCCTCAAGTTTTCTAGCTCTCTCTCTCTCTAAGATGAAGTCACTTTCTCTCTAGAACTCTTTCTCAACAGATTTTTGTGTGTAAAAATGAATTAATTCAAAACTTCTCTTCATATATATACATGTGATTAGCTTATTACATTAATTAAACATTAAGCTAATTAATTAAGGCTTAAGTTTAATTAAACAAATCTTAATTTACTAAACTGAATCAAACTTTTCAAAAGGTTCTAAAAATTATGACAACCTAATTAAACTCGTTAATTTCGATTTCTGAAATCATTAGGACTTTCAATTTCAAGTTTAAAACAGAAATCATAACAGATAATTTGTCAAATAAACAGATATGCACAAATTACACACCAAACACATAATTAGCATTCAAAACTAAATAAATATAAGTATCTTAAGTGGTGGAGCTATCACATAAGTGGTCAATCGATATATTCCACTAACAATATTGTGGTCGCACATTAACAAAACTTATTATTGAATGATGATACTACCATGTAATGTGACTGTTACATTCAATAGTTATTTTTTTAGTTCTACTTTTATCTTTTATTTGTCCTTAATTAAAGGTGATGAAAAATATTGGCCTTGTTTAGTTTGTCTCTCAAGAGACAATTTTTAATAAAAAAAATTCAAAAATTTGTTTGGTTAAAATTTAAGAAGAAGAAGAAAGAAAAGAGAAAGAAGAAGAAGAAGAAGAGAGAAGAAGAAGAAGAAGAAGAAGAAGAAGAAGATCAAAATCATTTTTCTCTCTATTACACATCAATCAGTCAATTTTTCTATCTATTCTCTCATTCTCTCACATCTTACACGTAAATTAATGACTTTTTCTTTATCCCAAACTCCAAAACTATTGGAGGCTCTCTACTTTTGAGAACTTCACACTCTACCCCATCTTCTTCTTCTAAGGTTTCATCGTCGCAGATGAGGATGAGAGTTGGGGTGGGGGTGGAGGTGGAAGTGGGGGTGGGGGAAGAGGGCTCCGACCTCCTCTTTACCTATTTTTTCCTTCCATTCTCTCTGTCATTTCTGGCTCAATAAGCTTTAGAAGCTTTGCCTTTCTTTATTCTCCCTTCTTGTGAGGTGTTATTTCCCTTATGGTAGGTTTTCAGTCTATTTCTCATATCCCCTTTCCCTGTGCCTTACCCTAGTCGAAGCCTTTACCAAATCCGTCATCTCCTTTCTCTTCTACTTCACGCTGGTGCAGCCACCACCACACCGCCACTAGATTTGCCATCTCTCATCGAATCTGCCGCTATCACAGACTTGCTTCCTCGAATCTGGCCTGTTGGAACTAAGGTTGAATTTTTCTGTTTGTTTTGTTTGTTTGGTATTTATTTGTATTTTCTAGGGTCTATCGGTGTTATGAGTATAGCTTACCTTCTCTATAGTTGGAACCTATGATTTCTCTTAAACGCGCACTATTGCTAAACTCTTATGATCGGCTTTTATTTTGCAGTATAAGCTTTGTGTCTAGACAGTTTCACAGTTTTCTTCCTTTGTGACTTCCTTATGGATTTTACTTTGTTTGGCGTAAGTTTTGTCTTGTTGGATGGACTCTTACATAAGGGTCGTTTTCGCTTACATTACTGAAAATTTCTACTGTTCCCAAAAAAAAAAAAAATTTAAAATTATTTTCAAAATAAACAATCAAATAAAATTTCAAATTTTAAAAACTCTTTATAAAAAATTATTTTTCAAAATTGTTTCACAAATACAAACTAAATATGCTCATTATCTATTATGAATTTTTATCTAAGAAATTAAAATATACAATTTAAATTTAAAATTAATAAGATATAAGTGAAATATAAGTTAATATCGATAATAATTGTAATTTGTAAATATATTATTTAAAATATTTTCAATAGTATTATTATTTAAGAACCCCGCCCTCATTCTCCAATTATGTTGGTCCGTCAAAATCATAATCCTCACTCTCTCTCTCTCTCTCTCTCTCTCATGGTCTACCATATTGGTCATCGCATGGGTCAATAAGCAATCTATTTTGTCTGCATTGTCCCCCTCTAACCCACTTTCATTAGTTAAGGATTTTGTTATTTGAAATTCCCTGTTTGAAAATATTTATAATTATTGAATTAAACAAAAATCTTCAAATATAAATTTTAAGACCACAAACAAAGATTTAAGATAAGAAATTTAAATAACCATTGAATGAAATGATAATATCATCGTATGTAATATTATTAACTAATAAAATATAATAAGAAGTTGTTTAGTATTGGTTAATATAGCCAATTTTTTTAGCTTGGGATTTTTTTAGCTTAACTTTTTTAGCTTCATTTGGTTTTTATTTTGAGACTTTTTTAACTTTTGTGAGAGAAAAAGTATAATGATTATGAATAAAAAGTGATATTTTATCTTATTAACTTATATAATTTATTTTATCTTTTTGTATTTTTTTAGTCCAAACTTATTAGTCAAACGAGTACTATTAGATGGACACTTATTATTTTTATTAGCTCAATCATATAATTCTCATAATTATAAGGTGAAATTGATCATTGATTGATATTACTAATATGAGTTAAAAAATATCTCAAATTTTATCCTTATAGGGCATGTATAGCGTAAATTTAAATACTAACAAAATGTGGACTAGATTAAAAATGAGTTTGATTTACAAATATATTTTCTTAAAAAAATGATATATAAATTTATTTTTAAATTTAGAAATATATCAATAAGATAGTTGATTGATGATTGAATAAAAAATTAGAAAGAATTTACTTAAATATTTTAATGGAGTGTTTTATTATTGAATGTAAAAAGTTAATCTAATTTTTAAACAATTTCGATTTAGAATACTAAATCAACAGTTTTAAAAACACCATTAACGAGCTGACAAGTGCAAAGAAAAAAAAAAAAAAAAATTATTGAGAAAAGCCAAACTACGAAGCATCTTCTATTTTTAGATCGATATTTGTTTTTAAAATTTTATTGGGCACGGTTTTACTGCTGCCTTCGAATGTGCGATCGCGTGTGGTTATGATTTGGGTCCACTCACAAGTCGCCACATGTCTAGCTAGTCACCTAATTAATTGTTTCAATAAACGGAGGAAACAGAAGTTGAGGAATTGTTTTGAGATTTGCGTAGGATACTTTTTTTTGATTTTTTATAAAATAATATGTAAAAGGTTAAAATAAGGGAGATGCACTAATAAATTTCAAATTAATAATTTATGTACTGTTTAGTCCTAAAAGTTTTCTTATAGACTGAAAGGTCCCATTACAATGTTAATAACATCAGATACAATGTTAATAACATCAGAGTGATGTTACAAAACATTAGATTTCAAACATCTAATGTTCATCAAATTTCAATAATGTTTGAAATATAGGATGAAAAACATCTAATGTTCATCAGATTTCAAATAAATTTTGAAATTATAGAATGAAACATCAGATCATTTACATCACGCTGATGTAAAAATGGGATTAAATGGAGCATAAGAAAACTTTTAGGACTAAATGGTTCAACGTTTCAAAAACTAGGACTTATGGGTAAATTTTCCTTAAAATAATGATGTGATTTAAATAAATGTATTTATCAATTACGATCATCTTGAAATAATTCTTAAATTTTTTAAGAATATTATTATTTAAATCTAAAAATTATATTTATTTTTCAAATCAATAATGTGGCAATAAAAAAATATATTTAAGACAACATTTTTTTTCATATCATTTTTAATTATTAATCAATAATCTTACTAATATATATTATTAAGTTGAGAGAACAAATCTAAAAAATAAATTTATATATTATTTTTTTCATTCGTCTCTCTGTTCCTTTTTCTGCCTCTCGTTCTGTCCAACTATGTTCTCTTCCTGCACGTTTTCTTCCTCTACTTCCCAGCATAATACCTTGTAACGCTCCGTTTGGGAAGAAAGGTTGTGGGCTTTTTTTGTTATTTTAGTCATAAAAAATAAAATAAGTTATTTTAGCCACAACAAACAAAACATCAGATCTAATCCATAATCATTACATTATTCTTTCACAAAAAAAGTCAAAAAAGTCAAAAAAAAATCAAAAAAACCCTTCCCAAATCAAGCTTTTTAGCCCAAGCTAAAATAATCAAAAAAGTCAAAAAATCAAAAAACAAACTCACTTCCCAAACCAACCCTAAATTACTAATTTCTTATTCGATTATCATGAATAATAAAGGACAATAAACAGTAAAATTACAAGAAAAAATAAAGGGGGTTTTAGAGTGATCGTGTTTTACAGTCTTTCTTATATGTTTTGATCACAAGTGTCCCTCTCTATTATTCTTGATCTCAAGTGCCCTTCCCACAAATCCACCACATGGTCTTCTCATACATGTCTGAGGTGGACCTCCAACACATTACTCCTCCTTCAATCCACCACCTCTCTTATTTATACCCCTTTCCCTCTCTCTCTCTCTCTCCCCAAACCCTCATCCTCACTCCCCTCCTCTCTCTTATTCTCTTTCTCTCTCTACAAAAACAACCCAAGAAAACAAGACATTCTCTCTCTCTCTCTCTCTTAGCACACTCTCAAAAACCCAGCTCCTAAAACCATGGCTTCTTCTACCACAATAGCAGCACATTCCGGTATATGGGCCAATGCCCAAATCCCAGAATCCCTCTCATACACTTCTTTATTTCATTTGGGCTTCCCATCAAAGTCCAACACCATGAAGAAGCCCACTAGAGGATTCAAAATTTACTGTGCTGTACACTCACCTTCAGTGCTTCATTTCCCAAAACAACCGTACCAAACACCAAAAATTTTAAGAAAGGACTCAAGTGATCACCACCACATTCACACTCCCAAAACAGCCCGACCACCATCACACTGGAACTTACTACAAAGAGCTGCAGCCATGGCCTTGGACATCGCGGAGGGCGCGTTGCTTGCACGCGAGCGCCGCCACCCGCTTCCCAAGACCGCGGACCCGCAGGTCCAAATTGCGGGAAACTTCGCTCCGGTGACTGAACAGTCAGTCCAGCACTCACTTCCGGTCACCGGAACAATCCCGGATTGCATTCGCGGCGTTTACGTCCGGAACGGCGCTAACCCACTGTTCGAGCCGGTGGCCGGACACCACTTATTCGACGGCGACGGCATGGTTCATGCAGTCACAATCAATGCCAATTCATCAGTCAGCTACGCTTGCCGGTTCACCGAGACTCACCGGCTTGTTCAGGAGAGAGAATTAGGCCGACCGGTCTTCCCCAAAGCCATCGGCGAGCTCCACGGGCACTCGGGTATTGCCCGGCTGGCTCTCTTCTATGCCCGAGGACTTTTGGGTCTTGTCGACCATAACCACGGCATCGGAGTTGCCAACGCCGGGTTAATCTACTTTAATCGGCGATTACTTGCCATGTCGGAGGATGATCTTCCTTACCAGGTCCGTGTCACACCCTCCGGTGACCTCGAGACGATCGGCCGATACGACTTCGACGATCAGCTCCGGTCTACCATGATAGCCCATCCGAAGCTCGACCCGGAGACCCGAGAACTGTTTTCTCTGAGCTACGACATCGTTCAGAAGCCGTATCTCAAGTACTTTAAGTTCTCTTGTGATGGAACCAAGTCACCGGACATTGAAATTCCCTTGGATGTGCCTACTATGATGCATGACTTTGCTATAACAGAGAACTATGTGGTGATACCGGACCAACAAGTGGTGTTCAAACTCCAAGAAATGATCGGAGGTGGCTCACCGGTGATCTACGACAAGAACAAGATGTCGCGGTTCGGAATTCTATCGAAAAATGCTAAAAACGCATCGGATATTATCTGGGTCGAATCGCCCGATACGTTCTGCTTCCATTTGTGGAACGCTTGGGAGGAGCCGGAGTCCGATGAAGTCGTGGTTATCGGTTCATGCATGACTCCGCCGGACTCCATTTTCAATGAATGCGATCAGAATTTAAAGAGTGTTTTATCGGAAATTCGGCTAAACTTGAAGACCGGCGAGTCGACTTGCCGGCCCATAATTCAAGAGCAAGTGAACTTGGAAGCTGGGATGGTGAACAGGAACAGGCTCGGAAGAAAGACCCAGTATGCTTTTCTAGCCATTGCTGAGCCGTGGCCTAAGGTGTCTGGGTTCGCCAAAGTCGACCTCTCAACTGGACAAGTTGAGAAATTCTTATACGGCGATAGAAGATATGGTGGTGAGCCGTATTTCGTTCCGAGAGATCCCAATTCCGATAGAGAAGATGATGGGTATGTTCTCGCATTCGTTCACGATGAAAAGACATCGAAATCGGAGCTGCAGATCATAAATGCCATGAATTTAGAGTTAGAGGCTTGTGTTAAGCTTCCTTCAAGGGTACCATATGGTTTTCATGGGACTTTTATAAGCTCAGAAGACTTGGCAAAGCAAGTGTAGTGTGGTTGTTATGGTTACAAGTAATAGATAGATGTAGATGAAGATGTGAAGGTTATATATAGAGACAGGAGTGCCCGGACTCTTATGAGCTTTTAACCCTAACAACCATTGTGTTTCGATGGTTTATAGGTTATTGAGGAAACCAAGCTTGTAGCTTTTTGGATGTGTAGGTAGCTACTACGTAGGGTAGTAACCAAGCTCAGCTGGTTTCTGTTTGGTTTCGGATTCATTTACTACTGTGTTTTTTGTTCCTCTTATTTGTCATCTTGTTGGTAAAATTAAGGATCGTCTGTCTCCTTCTGTAGATAATATATATATTTACAATTATTTATAAATATTTTTTTTTTATGGACAAAATATAATATATTATTAATGAATAATATAGTACAAATAGTATAACGAAATTACATTAATAAGGATGCACATTCCAACAACAAAACTATATCCATCAAGGAAAAAATATACTAAAGCTTCATTTGGGAAGCAAAATTTGAGGTTTTTTTTTTACTATTTTAATCACAAAAAATAAAATAGGTTTTTTAGCTTAATAAGACAAAATATTATATCTAACCTATAATCATTACATTATTTCTCTCATAAAAAAGTCAAAAAAATCAAAAGTCATTTCCAAACTAGACTTTTTAACCCCAAGCTAAAACAACCCAAAAAGCCAAACAGTCAACCCATTTCCAAATGAAGCCAAAAACACAGATCAAGCTAAACAAAAGATGAGAAGACAACACTACTAAACAACCCTTACAAAGATAAGGCGAATCACAAAAAAAAAAAAAAAAAAACTACTTAATCCATAAAACACATAAGGCTTGATGCATAGCCTTGAGATCTTAGGTTCTATTTTTTTTTTTATGGGCAAATTACATATACCCCCTCGAGATTTGGCTAAATTACAAATAGCTCCTTGAGGTTTGAGAAATTACAAATTTCTCCTTGAATGCTATATTTGCATTACAAATTAGGGAGTAATTTGTTATGAAATATAAACCTCAGGGGGCAAATTGTTATGAAAATACAAACATTAGGGGGCGGGATGTAATTTCCGAAACCTCAAGGAGGTATCTGTAATTTAGCCAAACCTCGAGGGAGGAATATGTAATTTGCCCTTTTTTTTTAAATCAATTATTTGCATGATATCACACATAGTTGGTAACATAAATTTTTCAGACTTCGGCATAACGTACTAAATGTAAGGAGTGTGAATTCAAATTTCTGTCTATGTACGAGTTCGCGACTTACCGCTATATGGTTGAGTGGTTTTACTATGTAATATCACCTAAGGATGACTTCTAGGATGCACTACAACAAAAAACATTTTTGGCAATGATTTTTAGCAACCAAATTGAAATTAGTCGACCATTGTATATAATCGACAACAATATACTTGTTGGTTGCCAAAAAATAAACTATTGGCGACCAGTTGTGATTATTGGTCGCGAAAAACATTTGGCACCAACTTAAATTTCTGCACGGGAGAGCTAAAAATGTTTTCACGACCAAATTAATATATGGCAATGAAAATTTTGGTCGCCAATTATGACTTTTTGGCGACAGAATTAAAATAGTTGCAGAAAGGTGAATGATATTTATGGAACCTAATGATTTTTTTCGCCAATAAATTAGGGGTCAAACGACATCGTTTTGAATCTATCCTTTGTTTTTTAATATCTTTAACAATTGACTGACCCTTTTAGGTGAATAAACAAGAATTGACCTAATATTTATTTCATTCTCTCACTCCACAACCTCAAGCAGCACGGCAGAAGACACACAGAGGTATATCTTCTCTTCTTCTTCTTCATCTCCCTCTCCCTCTCACTCTCTCACTCTCTCACATCGCTTCCTCTTCCTCGTTTTCTTTTTTGTCTTCAATTTAATTCTCTTGTTCGGCATGGCAGAACACAACACAACATTGATATTGGGACTGATTTTTGGGACTGATATTCTTATTTTGAATTTTTTTGGAATTGATATTCTGATTTTTGACTAAAGTCTTTTATATATAGGAAATATGTGGTGAAGAGCTTCTCCAATACTAATTGTAATCACTTCGTTGTTTGTTGTTGGTGTTGTTGTTTTAATTAGTTCAAGCATTAATAAATA
The DNA here is from genome assembly GCA_030407325.1 of Camellia japonica. NCBI lineage: Eukaryota > Viridiplantae > Streptophyta > Magnoliopsida > Ericales > Theaceae > Camellia > Camellia japonica. The sequence goes on along the minus strand of JAPPVO010000014.1, from coordinate 99,730,484 downwards.
AACATATATAACATGTTCTGAGAAGTGTTAAGTTTTCTACGCTGACCAAGTTGATGCCTAGAGCTAAACATCTAGACTACACCTTTTTTTTTTTCTATCTTTTAATTGGCTACACTTATCGATTGTATGAAATTTTATCACTTTCAGAAGAAAATTATTTGGTGCAGCAGTTTTACCAAAAAAAAAAACTGTTCAAATTTTGCAATCAAAGGCCAAGATTTATTTAGGGAGACTTACGTATAGGTCTTAATAAGTGGACTTATTGTTCAATAGATCCTATAATAATTAATGACATTTTTCACTAAACATTATTAAAAAAACATCACTAATTGTTAATATTTAGCGACAAATAAAAATTTTGTCACAAAAAATGTAACTAATTATAAGTTTTAGCGATAGTTTAAAAAAATCGTCACAAAAAGTGTCACTAATTCACAACTTTTAGCTATAATTTAAAACATTAATCACAGAAAAACGTCACTAATTGTAAGTTTTACTGACAATTTATAAAAATCAAGACAAAAAAAAGTCACAAATTATTAATTTTTAGCGACATGTAAAAAATCGTCACAAAAAAATTATTTTTAGCGATAATTTTACTAAGATTTATTTTCAATAAGACTTGATGGGAATTAAGGAGTTGTTTGGTTTTTGAGTTGGGCTAAAAAATCACAAAAGGACAAAAAAAAAAAAGTCAAAAAATCATAAAAAGCCAAAAATCACAAAAGGAAAAAAAAAAAATCTACCATTCCAAAACTAAAAAGCCAATCAAAAATACCAAACGAACAAAAGATTTTCAAGTTAAAAAAGTCAAAAAAGTTAACTAAAAAAAGTTATTGCCAAACGAAGGCTAAGTCCAATTATTATGACTTATTAGTAGTTTACCCATTTATTTGTAATGTGGCCTCACAATAAAAAGTTTAAATATACATAGTAGCTTTGATTTGAGACTGATATTCTTTTTTGATTTTTTTTTTTTATCTGTTGTTTGCTTGCTTGCCTCATGCATTTTCCTCTCTGACTTAGAATTGTTATATACTTTCCGTTTGGTGGCCTAGAAAATTGAGATTTTGAATATTATGATTGCTTTTGTTTTGGTTCCTGAATCAAGAGTTTATTATATAACATAAAATATCAGTATTCCTTGTTGAAGATTGTTCAAGTTATGTCTCCTGATTGAAGTAAAGAAATGAGATTCAGTGCTTCAATCAGAATTAACTGAAATGGGTTTTGATGCTGTTTTATTCAGAATAAAATGTGTTTTGATTCAGAATTAACTGCTGCTCTGTGCTGCTCTGTTCTGGTGCTATTTTTGGGCTGTTTTGCTGCTGTTTCTGTTGTTGTTTTTGCTCTGTTTTTTACTACTGTTTTTGGGCTGTTTTGCACTCTATTTTAGGCCTGTTTTGTGCTTGATTCTTCACCTGTTTAAACACCATTTGCACTCCAAAAATATGGTTAAACACAAGGAGAATTTAAGGATTATAATGATTTATTTAAATATTAAGTTTTCAATTCTAATCCATATTTCAAAATAAATCAAAACATAATAAAAAACAATCATCAAAATCAATATGGCTAACAAACCTAACCTCGTGCATATAGGTCATCACCTTTAAGATTCTATAAAACAACATTTATTCTATTTTTGTTACTATTGTGATTGTGGCTTCTTTTGTGTTAGGATTAACTCCAAGTAATTAATATGTGCTTTTCAGATGTTGTTGAAAAGGAAACGATATTGAACTACTACCTGAGGATAGTAGAATGTGCTCTCAGTTGTAATTTTTTTTTCTTTTTTAAACGCTGCTGATCAAATTATTGGATTGTGAACGATTTGATTTGTGGAGCTTTATTCATAATTCCATTTTACATAAGTTATTTTGTTGATAACTCCAATTTTTCATAATAACTCAAGTTTATTTTGAGATATTTTGGGAACTAATATTGCTTGAATACAATTCCATAGAACTTTTATATACAAAACCGCTGAAACTTAGCACAGGTAGCTTGCTCAAGCCTAAATTGGCTTGTAGGAACAAATGGGACCTTGATTGGATTTTCGATTAGAAAATTAGAAATAAAATTGTAAAATACAAGACTTAAAAGGCTTATTCCGGAGCCGAAATTGCGAAATGATCACCGAAACGGCCGAAACTAAGTACGGACAGCTTGCTCAAGCCAAATAAACTTCTAGGAACAAACAAGACCTTGATTTGATTTCTGGTTAGAAAATTAGAAAGAAAATTGTAAAATACAAGACTTAAAAGACCAATTTGAGGGGTGAAATTGCAAAATGACAACTGAAACCGCCAAAACTTAGCATGGGCAGCTTGCTCAAGACTAAATAAACTTGTATGAGTAAACGACACCCCGATTGGACTTCTTGTTACAAAATTAAAATCAAAATTGTGAAATTCATACCAATTTTTTTTTTTTTGTCAATCTAATATTGTTTTTTCTTTTTCACGTGTCAGATTGGCAGTGATGCAAACTAGTTTGGGCTACATCGGAAGATTTGATTTTGCATTTTTGAAAATATTTTGACATAGGATTTTGATAAATGACTTATGGGTTAGATGTTTAGCATCAAAATATTTGGTTTTGTATTTTTGCAAATATTTTGACATAGGATTTTGGTAAATGACTTGTGAATTAGATGTTTAGCATCAAAATATTTGGTTTTGTGTTTTTGAAAATATTTTGACATAGGATTTGGTAATAGATTTGTGGGTTTGATGTTAATAGTTTGTAAGTACTTTGGTATGAATGTTTCAGATTGGTAGAAAATTGTAATTATGTTTATTGGGATGTTTAATAGCTATTAATTATGAATTGTTATGAATGTCTTGCACACGTGTATTACTATTTACATTGCATTTGTGTATATATTGTGTAGAGAAAAACAGGTGTTTTTCATTATTTTGAACAGGAAAATTATTAAAATCCAAATTTGTACAGAGAATTTTTAGTGACAGGTGATATTTTGGTTGCTGTTAATATATTTGGCGACAACATATTGTTTTTATCGCTAAAAGTTAGTGGCTATTCCAAGAATTTTTAACAACCAAAACTTAGTCGTCGCTAAAAAGTTGATTTTTAGCGACCAAATTAATTGTCGCTAAATAGTAGTTTTGGCGACGAATTTATTTGTCACTAAAACTACATAGCTTATCCAAATCTTAAACTTTTAGCGACAAATTAGAATTTTACAGCGACAAAATATATGATTTTTGGTGACCAATTTTGCTTGTCGCTAAATGGCTACGTACGGTGACAATTTATTATTTGGTCGCCAATAATTTTAGTGACATGCCTTTGGCGACCAATTGGGTACCTGTCACCAATTCTTTTGGCGACGAAATTTGTATTTTTGGTCGCCAAATATGCTTTTTGTTATAGCTCTTCAAGGTCTAACTCCAGAGATCACTCCTCTTTGATTAGGCCTTTTTCAAAAAATAAAAAATAAAAAAATCCAGGAACTCCAAGCAACCCTCCAAGTCTCCAACAACTCTGATTTATGAGGCCTCTGACATTGAACGAAAATGGCTTCAATGTTTCTGCCTATTGATCGTGATAAACCTAGAATTAATGAGTACCTCAATCGGTACAAAATCCTGAAAAAAAAAGATCCTCCTAACCACCAAAAATCGATATCCTTGAATGTTTAAAATTTTAACTGCAATTTTCAAGCAGATGTCTGTTGTGCCGACAAAGAATAGATCATCTGCAGAGCCCACTTGCATTTTTATTCAATCACAGGAAGTTGCATGCAATGTCATAACCTGCATCAACAATACAAGGAACCAAAAAAGTACTTCAAAAATTATTTAGAAAATTCATTTATGAAACCGTAATTATTTTAAGGGTAAGTCACATCATAAATAATTTGTTTTTGGTGAGTATAATGGAAGAAAAATGCTATGAATTCCACTTACGTGTCTTGAATTTATTTTGAATGAGAGTTGTGTGAGTGAGATTGAATTTGTATAATATGAGATCCATATGTAAAATAAATTTGAATTACAAAATGATAATTCTGAATAATTTATAGGTGCTAATTGAGTCTAAATTTGTAATATTACTGAGAATGATACTAAGGCCTTGTTTGACAAGCGGTGATTTTAGCCAAAAAAGTCAAAAAGTCACTAAAAATTCAAAAAGCCAACAACTTATACCAAAAATTCAAAAATTCTCTTTTCTTTCTACTTTTTGCACATATTTTCATAACAAACTAAAAAGTCATCCCAAACATACTATTTTTTTTTTTACATCATATTTTAACCAAAAAATCAAAAAATTCTAAGAAAAGCCTATTCCCAAACGAGGCCTAAGTCATGGAACCGAATAATGGAATGCATGATTTTAGAAATGGTGTATCCATGTCTAATATGATACTAACAAACATGCTAACAAATATATTATTAACTATCCCAAGAAAATGTTGGGGGTAATAGTGATATTATTCAATATAATGTCATCTGCCAATAAAAAGATGCAAATGAAATTAGGTATACTAGACATTTTTATTAATCTAATAACATTATAGTTTCTATCACAAAATAAAAATTACTTATTGAATGATGATACCACCATTTAATAGTATTGTTACATCAAATATTTATTGAACCAACATGCAAGTTGTGTCTCTTAATCTTCATCAATAAAGTTACTTATTTTTGCCAATCCAAATAAAAAAAATAAAAAAAATGTTTCTACATTACTCATGACTGAAAAAATTGAGAGTATAGATTAAAAGATATACACAGAAATGCTAAATATATAAAAAAAGATTTATACAAAAAATTATTTAGAATAATATGTTTGATGATATGTATATTTTTAGTTATTAATTATAGTGATAAACTTTTATATACAAATTATATTGCTTAAATTGCACTCACTTTTGAAGTTTTAATTCAAGTGACAATTAGAGCATTTTCTATCAATAATTTATTAGTTGTATAAACAATATATATATATGATATTGCCATCTATTTTTTTACTAAAACATATATATTTATATTCGTTTGTTTCAATCTCGACCCACAATTTAGATTAGTTTTGATCAATTTAACTATATTTTAAAAAAAAAATTAATGTAATTATATAAAAATATGAAATTAATTTTATTTTCTCTTAATTTTAACAGAAGTGAGCGTAATTTAACCAATTACATTTGTACCGACGAGACAAAAGGTAAAAATGCAAAGCACTCACAATGTGGCAAGACTATTTATTTAGAAAATATCAATTTAGTGATATTTAAAAAAAAAAAAAAGTAAAAATCAATAACAAATTTTATAAATATTAATAATTAAAATATTAAATTATTTGATGAATTCATAATTATTTTGTCAAATTATATATAATTTTCCTTTTACTTTCCTTTGGAATTGTGATGTGATGTGATGTGATGCAACTTGATAGGATATAAACTAGAAAAAAAATTATTGGCTGCATTTGGAGCATTCTTCTACATCATTATGCAATTTTATTTATTTAATTTTTTGATTGGCAAATCAAGAAATTTTATTGATTTAGAATGAGAGTAAAACCTTATATCTTACCTCAATAAACGAAAAGGAATCAAAAACAAAAAGAAACAACTGGACAAATAATATATGTATCATAGCAAAGACTTAGAACGTAGGTTGGCACCAAAAACTCTGCCAAATCATCTGCAGGAAAAACCAAATGGGAAGCAGCCAATAGTTGATGAGTGCTACAACCAATTGGAGAGCAGTCACACATCAAGGTAGAAACAGCCCCAACACACAAAACAAAACAGGGACCAAGGCCACAAACTGAGCATCCACCACCAGAACTCTGCTGAAACAAATGAACCTAAGCAGCCCATTATACAATCTAACCTGAAGACTATATCATTAACAGAATGAGAAAAGCTAAGGATCATGAAAAAACTTTACTGTTATATTTCACCCAAAGAGCTATGTTAACTTTGATAGATTCCAATAGATTCACCCATTGAACAATCCTCCCCTCAAACTTATATGCATTCCTAGCTTTCCAAACACTCTAGAGCAGGAGCAGCCTCCCAAACCAGTTTACCAACCCCTTTGAATTTAACCCCATTCCACCAGGTAATGCCCCTTGAACTCCACACATGCTCCCCAGATTCAGCTTCAGCCCTACAGAAAATGCACAAGGTGCAAGCATTCTGATCCAATACACCAATGTTTTTCATGCCAACCATCATTATGCAATTGACACTCATAGCATGGTGACAAAATAGTAACACAAGGAAAAATATTGGAGACACAACTGAGAATTTATAATTCATTCATAATATAATAAAAGATTTGAATGTTATATAATTGAATTTTTGATAAATTAAAAATTAATACACTACTCATGATGTTATTGTGGATAAAATTAGAAATACCACTTCTGTGTTACTTTTTTAGTTGTCATGAATTTAACTAGTTAAGATCTAGTTCTTAGCCAATTATCCATCTCAATTATTCATTTCGTCATTTGTAATGAAATTCATTTTTGTTTTGAAATTTATTATGAGTGTAGTGGGTGTATGGTTTGGTGGTGGAGAGGAGTGGGTGGTTGCGTAACGTCGCTGATGATGGATGTGGGAGTGGTGCTTGGTGGTGTGGTGTGGGGTGGGGTGGGGTGGTCGCAAGGTATTATATTCCATATTTTATTTAAATTAGACACATTAGGTGAACATGACTAATTTTGTTAACATGTTTAACATTTATTATGAATTGGATTAGCGTGATATGAAATCAAAAATTTTAAAATAAATTGAAACAATTAAAATTGTGAGAATCATATAAAGGCAAAGAGCAAAGTATAAAAATTGTGGGTTGCAATGAATTTTGTTTCGAAGTTAAAGGCAGTATCGGAACGCATCAATTAATTTGTCATGCATATGCACGTGCATAAGTTGATCTTTACTAATCAGTCTTATTAATTTAATTTATTTATTTATAAGTTTTTATTGATAAATTTATTACTATAAATTTATTCATAAAAATAAAAAAAAATTGATAAATTAGGATTTAATGAATAATAAGTTCCAAAAATAAAACTTAGGGTAAACTATCAATAGGTCTTAATAGTTGGACTTAATTCCCATCAAGTCCTATTGAAAATAAGTCTTGATAAAATTGTCGCTAAAAATAATTTTTTTGTGATAATTTTTTTATATATGTTACTAAAAATTGACAATTAGTGACTTTTTTTGTCATAATTTTTATAAATTGTCGCTAAAACTTACAATTAGTGACTTTTTTTATGACAAAATTTTCCCATAGGATCTATTAGATAATAAATCAAATTATTAGGATTTACACATAAGTACTCTTAAAACTTATTGATTATTTACCCTTGATGTTTTTAAAGTTATATACATGATTACCATAATTTATGTGGGAGAAATTATCATTCATTGGTAATATTTAAAATTATTATATATTAATAAAAAAATTATAATTTTAATTATTAATATTTATAATTTTTTATCATCTTTTTGTATTTTTTTTATACATGCTTACCATAATTTATGTAGGAGAAAGTATCATTCAATGGTAATATTTAAAATTATTATATATTAATAAAACAATTTATAATTTTAATTATTAATATTTATAATTTTTGTCATCCTTTTGTATTTTTTTTTTTGTGACGTCTACGGTTAAGTTATTTGCCCATTTATACATAGTTATGGTTTTAGATTAGTTAGTTTGGGAATAGATTATTGTAATAATTTTTTTTGGTTAAAATATGATGTGAAAAAAAATTATTATATTTGGAATGATTTTTTGACTTTTTACAAAAAAAAAAAGGTGCAAAAATAGAGTGAAAAAAGAATATTTAACTTTTTAATATAATTTTTTGACTTTTTGACTTTTTAAATAATTTTAAATTTATTTATTTATTTATTTATTTTTTTGTAAAACTATTATGGGAAGTGATTGAGACCCCTCCAATCACCACCCCCACTACCCCACACAAATGTGGCGGGTGGTGATTGGAGGAGAAGGAAAAAAGAAAAAAAAAAAAAAAAAAATTGGCCAATCAGAGAAAGAGGGGGTCAAAGGGGGTGCCTCCTTAAGGGGGTCAAACTCATTTTCCAACTATTATAGGGAGTTTCCAAAGATATTGTAAAGATCTCATTTGGAAACTTGACTATTTTAGTTGATGTTTTTTTTCTCTTCTTTTGAGCCTAGTTAAAAAAATAAATAAATAAATTATTTGTGATGATAGTTTTTTTTTTTTTTTTTATAATTGATTTGATAGTTTTAAAAGAAAAAAAATAAAATAATTATAATTTAGATATAATATTTTATCTTATTATCTGTTTTGACCTATTTTATCTTTATTATTTATTTTAATCAAAACCCAACATCCCAAACACTCCCAAAATCACCCATCATCATGATCATGTGTAAGAATAGATGGTTCAATATTCATTCAATTTGTTTATTAAATATTTTTCTTCACCGACGTTACTACGGCCAAAATTTCCATGAAGCATATTTTTTTGTTTTTTTTTTTGTTTTTCAAGCAATCCAAAAGCAGATCAGATTCTCATGAGATATTGTCAAGCATGTTAATCTGCTGTCTCGCTCAATGCATCTCTCTCTCTCTCTCTCTCTCTTACGTTTGACTCTCAAGAATATGTTTTGTTAAACGTGACAAATAACCATGCAGAACGCCGATGGATCTAGAACAGTATTGACAAAATTATTCAAATATTTAGATTTATAGTGTACGTTCAAATTTATTGATGTGCCACCACAAATTTTAATTTTTTATTTAAGTTTTTGAAACGGTTCATACCCATGTAATTCTACGTGACTCTTTCAAAACTCTTTTATAGATGATTTTAAATGTGAAACTCTTTCATTTTTTTAACAATGTTACGTATTATGAAAAATATTTTATAAAAATTATTAATTTTAAGACTTATTAGACGTTTGGCAAGTCGGCCAACCATGTCTTTAGAACGATTTTCACCAAATATATATTTTTTTTTGTCAAAGTTCTGAAATTCTCTCTTATGTACTTTCCAGTCCATTTCATTTAATGATTTCATCCATCAGTTTTTCTTTTATTATTTTTTAACCTAATATATAGAACTTCACACATCAATGGAGTCACACTAAAAAAATAAAATTCATAATTTAAAAATAAATAAAATAATTAAAAGTGAAAATAATACTAAAATTTAAAGATGGATTATACATTTGAATCTTCTCATGTTTTTAATTAACCTTCATATGTTGGACACTTGACAAAGATTCAAATGTATAATTCATTGTCTCACTTTAAATTTTAGTATCAATTTCACTTTTAATACTTTAATTTCATTTTTAAATTATCAATTTCATTAATCCCAAGTGTGGCCCTGGTGGTCAGGAGTTGTGACTTAGGGTGTGATCCTTTCAAAGTCTCAGATTCCAAATCTCTTAGATGAAAACAATTTATTGGCATTAATCCATATGAAACTTTTTTCTTGGTTTTAATTGTGATCTCCGTAAATAGACGGTGTGACTAGTTCCCCGAATTAATCGTTTTCTCATACCCTACAACCAAACATCTGTCTTCTTCTTCACCCCTTATTTCAAAATACTTAATAATAAAAATAATCAACATCTCATTATATGATTTAAGTTAGTCAAATTTTGAAATGACATTTTTGCCTATTAAATTAGGTTAAAACGGCTGTTAATTTTTATAACCGCCTCTAATTGCACTGCATTAGTTGAAATTAGAAACCATAGATGGAATTAATAGTTTAAAGATAAAGAAAAAAATAATGACCACAGTTTGAGATAAATGTAAAATAAACGCTAAATTTTAGTACAAGTTTCAACCATTGTTTAATGCGTATGGGTCAACCAAATCATTGCAGGTCGAAGTATCAACACTCATAATCTTTTAATCTAATCAATTAGGCAAAGCCATCTATTTTTGTTGCACCCCAGGCACTATTTAGTATTAGGATTGATATAAGCTGAAAAAACCTACGTGATTCGTGATTAGATCAAGATTAACAAATTTCAAATCCCAACAATTCAAAACACACAACCTAAAATCATCAAGCACTTACGAGAGTGATTTTAGTTTTTTGTTTTTAAGAATAAACAATAAATCGACACAAAAGATTTTTTACAAAAAACCACAATTGAAGAACCTTCAATTGTAATAAAAATCACGGGCGAACCGCCACTGATCAATCCACTACTGAAGAACTAAAAGATTACAAAGATACCATACAAATTACCCAACTCAGTCAATTTGTCTCTGAATCTTCTGTAACTCTTTCACCACGCCTTCGTCACGGAACTGATCCTGAAGTTGATTCCACACCACAACTTCACTTGTCGAATTAACGACTACATAAAGTATCAAACGCCTTTTGAAACTCTACGTAATATCCTTCGGATTCCACCGAAGAGAACTCTCTTGAATATGTTGTATCAAACTCTTTGATGTATGAATTTCAACTCATAAGTTTAGAACTCTCTCAACAACATCAAAGAAAACTCACAAAACCTCAGAAGAAAACTTCAAACAAAACTCTAGGATTCTTGAATTAAATCTAGAAAAAGTTAGATTGGTTTGAGATGAAAACCATCTAAAAGGAGTCCCAGATCTGAAAGAAACCAACTACTTGAATCCAATCCGGAATCTGAAACTCGCGAGCTCCGCTCGAGCGCTCCACTATCCGCTCGAGCGGCCTGAACAAAAGATGTGTGTGATTTAAGCTGAGGTACGCTCGAGCGCTTCCTCTTCCGCTCGAGCGTGAAATCACAAGCTTCAGTACTTCTGCAGACCTGTCAATATACTGAGTTCCTCCAATCTTCGCTCGAGCGCACATGTCCCCGCTCGAGCGGGCAGTACAAAAATACAAAAATTACATTTTGATCAGGCACAAAGTTTTGTCATCGGATTTGACAATAAAGGGACCTAACAATCTCCCCCTTTGTCAATTCCCGGACAAAACCTATCTAAACATTGTTCCTTAAAACAAACGCACTAGACAGTATAAAAACAAGGAAACAATATACAATAACCTCTCAACCTCTCAAAATATAACCTCTCAATAATTCTATCAAGCACACAACCAGATCAAGCACACAACCATGGAACTTCAACATCCAATTCAAAGAACATAATCCTTTAACTTTGCACCTGTGAAATAGCATTCAACATACAAACCAAAACTGTGGAAGAAGATAAATGTGAAATATATAAAACATAATATCCACAACATCCAAAATAAAGAAATGTACCATCGAATCATTTGTCCAAAAGCTATCTGTGCAATGTGACCAAAAACTCCAACTGTGCAATGTGACCAAAAACTATCTGTGCAAAAACTATCCAAAACGGTCCATACACCAAATATCTGCCAAAAAACCAAAAGAAACTGTCCAAGATCACACCAAAGATCACACCAACATTCTCCCCCTTTTTGTCTGGGAAGCACAAAGCAAGCATCAGCCGGAGGGGGGCTGCTGAGACTGAAGGAGATGAACGAGATGATCGAGGGTCTGCTCCATGTGGCCAAGACGTCCATCAAAGGCATTAAACCGTGCATCGAGAAAATCCAAACGTCGGGTCACAGTCTCCGCGAACCGCTGAAACTCAATAGAAAAAGCAGGAGGAGGAACAGGAGCCTCACCATCAGCGGCATCAGCGGCATCATACTCAGCTTCCTCTGCAAGACCAGCAGCAATCCCTGCAGATGGACCAACTCTGGATGACTCCCCCTTAATATGGGCTCGACTTTGAGACACGGTTTTCTTGGAAAAAGAGCGAGAAGGGAAAGCAAACTCATCATCCTCTAAAACAGAAGCCCCAAGGTCCGACAAAAGGCGGTTGATCAGACAACCGTAGGGAAGGCCAAGTGTCTTATGCCCAGAAACACCAATCATCTTTTTGATGATAAGAGAAGCAAGATCAATAGATCGGTGTTGGGCAATGCAGGACAGAATGAAACCTTGGTCTTGTTTGACCTCGGAAGAATGGGTGGTCACAATTATGTTGGCACAGACGATCAGATTAAGCAGTCTGAACTCCGGAAGAAGTTCAAACTGTTTAATCAAACCGCCTTTAGGCCAATGGCGAGCAATGCCACACAGCTCCTTGGCAACATCATCAAAATCACATGTAGGTCGGTCGGGAACGGGAAAAGGGTAGTACTCAGGAAAGCCCCGCTCAATATGAAGGAGTGAACGAACCAAGGCAGGGGTGACAGAAATGGATTTAGACCGAACCCAAGTGGTAAAAGATGGCTCATAATCAAGAATCCCCTCCATATTACAATAAAACTCTCGAACCCAAGTGAGGTTCTGACGCCCGGAAAAGGACAAAACAAGGTCACCACCTAGAGGATCAAACAACGGACGAATGTGAATAGAGTCAAAGGTATCTGCCTGAACATTCCTCTCTAAATGTACTGTACGGGATTCAAAAGACTTATAAAAAGACCTGGATTGTTTAACTGACTGAAACCGAACAGAATCAAAGGTGGGTCGAGACACAACGGCCTTACGGCGTTTAGGAGCAGAGGAAGACATGACTAGGTGAGACAAGACGACAACCCAACACCCCAACAAGTCAAAAACCAAACCAAACAAAAACCAAAGCAAACTATTAGTCCAGAAATCAATGCATGAAGCAAAACAGGGCACATAGACAACAGGAGATGTTCATTGAAACAGCAAGATAATACAAGACATGCCAAATACAGAGTCCAATAGATGTATAACAAATGAAATCCTCAATTTGTAATGTAATATCAACAAGCATGAGATAAAACCAAGAGACCACTGGTATACTGAACAACACACTCTGTATTTGTAATGTAATGTAATATCAACAAGCATGAGAAATGTAGAACCAGTATGAACATGAAACAGGGCAATCATAAGCAGGGCAAGTATGAACATTCAATTAATGACAGATCCAAACAGACAAACCCCCAAACGAGTAAAATCCAAAATAAATAATAACAAAGACAAACCCAAATCCTAAAGACACACAAAACACAAAAACCATGTAGATGATCAAGAGATCAGAGAGAAAGACCCAAAATACGAACACAAACACCCAAAAAACAACACCCATAAGCCGAAAATACAGGAAAGAAGGAAAATAAGAGAGGGACACACTTACCAAATAGCAAATCGGCAAGAAGGATGAAGGAAGAGACCAAAAACGATCGCAATGCCACGCCACAAGAAGAACCCTAGAGTGAGAGAATGAAAAGAGGGAAAAAAAATGACTCGAAGAGTCGAGAGAGGGAATATATATGAAATTAGGCCGCTCGAGCGTTAATATTACCGCTCGAGCGTCCCCAATGAAAACGGACTCCCGCTCGAGCTCTAAAAGGAGCGCTCGCGCGCAAAAACCCATCTCTCAGAACTGTCAAAAATGCTGCAAGAGTGAACAATACGCTCGAGCGTAGAACAGTCCGCTCGAGCGGAAAACATTTTTTTTTTTTTTTTTTTCAAAAACAAAAACGCCTAGGATGTCCTGTAGCAAGCAAGGTGGCAAAGTGAAGACTATACCACAAGGAAAAATAATCCATCAAATATGAGTCCTGAAATTTTTGAGAAAAAAGATGAAACACCAGCTCATGTATAAATCAGAAAGTATTAAATCAAAGCCATAAGCATCATGAGAATGCATAACTCAAAAACACACATGAGATCTCATAAAATGATGTGTGTGTGTGCAATCCTTGAGAGCCACAAAGCTAGAATTAATCCTGGTAGTGATCTGATGGCTGGACCTCCAACAAGAGTGACTGTCAATCACAGAGAAAAGTCAAACCACTAGAATCACGGGTATTTGTTGAGTAAATGCGGAAGCTCCCCCTCAGACAATGATCCTCTTTTTTTTTTTTTTTTTAACACTTTTCTTTTTTGTGGGCACTCACTGGTGGCATACACGCTCAAGAGTATGGAGACCAACCAGAGAAGAATGAAATCAAAATGATGGCCTGGTTGGTGCCTCTGAGGTAGCCTTTTCCTAATGCCCGGAAATCATGTACTGAGGGAAAAACCATGGAAGTGAAATAAGATGGTAGATGGTTAAGAGACTTAACATCACCCATGATATACCAGTATAGGTCAATTCCTCTGAAAGAGTACAAGAAACACTGTCAGTGGTCCATAAAGAACTTTGATCACTTGTGCGGAAACCCCTGCAACAGTTTATCTCAAGGATGTGTACAGAATGAGATCATGAAGTAAATGAGTATGGGCATTCAGAATGAGCTATGAACAAAGATTAATAAGATCTTGTATGCAATATTAGCAGTGTTCATGTAAAAGTTGATGCAAAGATATCAGAACTCAATCACAATGAGATTATCACATCCAAGAATAGTAAGTCAACCATACACACTCACCTCACATGAAAAACAGGATACAACCTAGTTACTGAGTCATTACACCCAAGGTCTTTCTAAGAAACTCAAATCGAAGAAGATCAAGGGGTTTTGTAAAAATATCAGCTTTTTGATGCTCAGTAGAAACATGTTCCAAAACAACAAGGCCTTCATCCACTAGCTCTCGAATAAAATGATGACGGATGTCAATGTGTTTGGTGCGAGAGTGTTGGACAGGATTTTTTGAAATGTTTATGGCACTTGTGTTATCACAAAAAAGAGTGAGAGTGTTCTGTTCAATTCCATAATCATGAAGCATTTGCTTCATCCACAACATTTGGGGACAACAACTCCCTGCAGCAATGTATTCAGCCTCAGCAGTAGACAGAGAGATAGCATTTTGCTTTTTACTATGCCAAGAAACCAGATTATTCCCAAGGTAAAAACACCCCCCTGATGTACTTTTCCTATCATCAGCACACCCTGCCCAGTCGGCATCAGAAAAACCAGTAATTTCGGCTGTAGTATCAGTGGAAACCAAACCCCATACCCCAAGGTCCCATTAACATACTTGATGATGCGTTTTACCGCAAGAAGGTGAGACTCTTTAGGATTGGCTTGGTAACGAGCACAAACACCGACACTGAAGGAAATATTAGGACGACTGGCTGTGAGATACAAAAGACTCCCTATCATACTCCTATAAAGGGTAGGATCGACATCAATACCAGGAGAAATCTTGGAAAGGTGAAGACTGGTGCTCATGGGAGTGCGGTGCATGTTTGGCAGACTCAAAAACCAAATTTTGACACAAGATTTTAGCATACTTAGACTGAGAAACAAATATGCCCGAAGGAGACTGTTTAATTTGGAGACCCAAAAAATAAGACAACTCTCCCATCATGCTCATCTCAAACTCAGTGTGTCATGCAATCCGAAAAGTATTCACAAGATGATCAGCAGAGTAGTAGATCCAAACACAATATCATCAACATATATCTGAGCAAACAGAATGAGACTTGGTATGTTTCACAAATAAAGTTATCCACACTACACCTTGAAAATCATTATCAAAAGAAAGGTAGTAAGCCTATCATACCAAGCCCGGGGGCTTGTTTCAACCCATACAAAGCCTTGTCTAGTTTGTAGACATGATTAGGACATTTGGGGTCCTCAAACCCCTTTTGGTTGCTCAACATATGCCTCTTTTTTAAGTACCCATTCAGAAAAGCACTTTTCACATCCATTTGAAACAATTTAAAGCCAAGGAAACAAGCAATACCAAGTAAAAGCGAATAGATTCGAGACGTGCAACTGGGGCAAACGTCTCATCATAGTCAATACCTCTACTTATGTGTAGCCTGAGCAACCAACCTAGCTTTATTCCTAACAACAAGTACCATTCTCATCAGATTTATTTTTAAAGATCCACTTGGTACCTATCACATTCATGTCTCTAGGTCTGGGAACAAGAGTCCAAACTTGTTATGCTCAAATTGACCTAATTCTTCATGCATAGCATTGACCCAACATATCATCTAGCAAGGCCTCTTTAAAATCTTAGGTTCAATGAAAGAAACATAACACATGTGTGATACCTTATCCCGAATCTGTCTTCGGGTTTTCATTCGATCCGAAACACTTCCAATCACCTGTTGAGCTGGATGATTCAGTTTCACCCTGCTGATGGTTTAAGTTCAGGACTTGCGGTGATAGAAGCAACATGAGTGATGTCCCTTTGAGCACTCTTGGGACTTGAACTTACCTGTGAGGATGGTTGCTGTAACACTTTCTGTGATTGGATTGAATTCAGCTTCTCCTTGATTTTGTGGTTCAGTATCCAAGATTGGAGACTCACCATTGTCATCCTCATTTGTTGCCGGACGAGTAGGAGAACCTGTGTCCATCTATAACCACATTGATAGATTCCATTAATGATGAAGTTCGCAGGTTATAGACTCGAAAAGCCCTACTGTTGGTTGAATACCCTAGAAAAATACCTTCATCACTTCGGGAGTCAAATTTGCCCAAGGGCTCTCTATTTTGAAGATGTAGCACTTACTCCAAAGGTTTTGAAGTATTTTACATTAGGTTTCAAACCCTTCCACAATTCATACGGAGTTTGTAAAGTGCCGGGCCTTAAATACACGCGATTTATGACATAAACAGCAGTATAGGGCTTCGGCCCAAAACTTTGGAGGAAGGCTCTTACTAAGGAGCATGACCCTAGCCATTTCTTGAACAACTCTGTTCTTCCTCTCAACCACTCCATTTTGTTGTGGAGTAATAGGTGCAGAAAACTCATGCTTAATACATGCATATCACAAAAATCCGAAAACGAACTATTTTCAAATTCATGACCATGATCAGTTCGGATTCTTATGATACGCCCAATAGAAACACCCTGTTCATTTTGGATTTTAAGGACTAAAGCCTGGAAAGCATTAAATGTATCAGATTTTTCCCTTAAAAAATTACCCATGAGAATCGAGTAAAATCATCAACAGTTAAAAAATGTATCTTTTAACCTCCAATGCTTTCAGTGCGAGTAGGGCCCATTAAATCCATGTGAACCAATTCAAGAGGACGTTTGGTTGTAAAGCTGTTCACCTTTTTATGAGGGGCAAGGGTTTGCTTGCCAAGCTGACATGGTCCACACACATGGCTCAATTCTTACCTAGTTTAGGTACTCCTCTCACAAGTTCTTTGTTGGCTATCTTAGTTAGGTCTCTGAAATTCATGTGACCTAATCTTTGATGCCACAGATCCATGTTACTAATGATGGCAGAATGACAAGTGAGATCATTAGTAGTAAGAATCTCATAGCAGTTATCAGATGTGCGAACCCATGTAAAACAGTATTTCCCTTTTTATCCAAAATTTCACATTTATCTTTTAAAAACAATACTCATGATGTGAATCACACATTTGACTAATGCTCAAAAGATTAGCTTTAAGGCCATCAACAAGTAAGGCATTATCTAGCTTGGGAAGACCAGCAACACTTTATAGAGCCTTACAATGACTCTAGAAGTGCGCCATCTCCAAAGGTAACATTCCCCTTCATATTTTTCAAGAGAGGTGAAGTAGGATTTGTTACCGGACATATGACGAGAGCACCCACTATCAAGATACCACATGTGTGAGTCACGTGCTTTTAGAGCAGTGTGAGCAACAAAACAAGTCAAATCTTTTCTAACTCAAATCTGATTAACTACAACCTTGGCCTTAATTGAATACTAATGTTTGAAAATATCAGCCTATTTGAACATCAACTGTTTTCCCCTTCTGGCTTCCCTCACCCAACCAACTTCTTCATCACGAAGCATTATATTTTCTTCCAATTGTTGGCTCATGTATGCTCGATTTGTGGATCAGTCGAACTCATATCAAATAAACCTCTTTGAGACATCTTCACCACGACTGCCAGTCTGGTTGTAACGGGTCTGCAACATACCAAACTTGCTCTGCTTGGACGCCAAGATGAAAGGTTCATTGGTAATTCGATCATCTCGGTACAACAAATGATTGAAGTTCACCAAACGTGAAATTGAAGACATCTTCTTTCTTTCCGTGAATTGTTGTCAATCCAATCACACTTAAACAACACATGTTCTTCTCATTGGAATATCGAATCTCAACAATATCTGTCAATTGTCCATAATAGTACACAGACCCCACACGAGGTCTTGTCTTTTCGACTAGCATAACTTATGGTATCTGCCTTCAAAGCTACACCACAATTTTGTGGCTCGACGATCATCCATGGCCTTTACTCGATACCGAACCCATTCAGTATATACCCGTTGAACCTCCTTGCAAGTTATGAGGACCATTTGCCAATAGAATAATCTCTTCAGAAAATATGACATCAGTAGTCCTTCGCAAAGTTTGGACCTATTTAACACGAAAATGTAAAATTTAAAATGTAGATTCGACTTAAGTAACTAGAATCTATAGAGTTAAATACATACATGTTCCTTGAACCAAATGTGAAAAGTTTCAAATGTTCACGCCGAAGTGATGATCGTCAACAGGAGGCATTTTGAGCTTAAGTACTTCAAGGTGTTCTGCTGTGTAGATTGAAATTTTAGCAATACAAAAATTTTGTGAAAATTCAATAAAACATAATAAATATTGAGTGAGTGACTTAACCTACTTTATGAATGGTTGAACCGCGCTTGTATTGAATAAGATGTACCGATGAGCTTGTACCCGTATTATCAAGATAAAGTTGTGTTTTCACAATATGCATACCAAATAGATTTCAGCACCACTATAGTTCCTCACGGTCGACTAGATTTGGTTTCCACATCATTGAGATATTGTGCACAAAAAATTCATGCATTCTTCCATAAGATATCCTTTAGCAATTGATCCTTCAGATGAGCTCTATTACGCACGTATTGCTTCAAAGTAAGAAGATACCTCTCAATTGGATACATCCATCGAAACTGAATCGCTCCACCCAATAAGGCTTCATCAGCTAGATGTATAGGCAAGTGCTCCAATTATATCAAAAAACTCGGAGGAAATTTTCTCTAGATGACAAAGTGTTATGACGATACGATCAATCATTGAATATATTGCAAATCGTCGCACGATTCACTTTGAACACAATTGTCTAAAGAAATTGCTCAATTCAATCAAGGGTTCAATTACATTCTTCGGTAACGATCTTCGAATAGCCAATGGAATAAGTTGTTGCA
Organism: Camellia japonica; assembly: GCA_030407325.1. Classification (NCBI taxonomy): domain Eukaryota; kingdom Viridiplantae; phylum Streptophyta; class Magnoliopsida; order Ericales; family Theaceae; genus Camellia; species Camellia japonica. The sequence goes on along the minus strand of JAPPVO010000014.1, from coordinate 99,711,392 downwards.
TCAGAATATGACTATCGTGGCTCTTAAGACCCCCAATACTTCTATCATGTGAGCGCACACGACGTGATATATTGGATGAATACCCGTCGGGAACTCTTACTTCCTTCAACACTTTCAAGAACAAATCTTTCTCATCCTTGGTCATCGTGAATTGTGCTGGTGGTAAATAGGCTTTATTCGACCCTCTTAACTGCAAATGTAGGGGTTTTCTAATATTCATATCTTGTAAATCACGCCGAGCATTAACACCATCCTTCGATTTTCTGCAACCCCTAATATTGTCCACAACACATTGTCACAAACATTCTTCTCTATATGCATCACATCGAGGTTGTGTCTTATTAGATTGTGCTCCCAATATGGCAATTCATAAAAGATACTCTTTTTCTTCCACTATGGGTGCGATGTCCAGCTTTCTCCTTCTCTACCTGTCTCCTATGCCTCTCCTTAAGGTCATCCCCTTGTATTGGGTTAAATACCCTCAGATTCTAATTGTAGCAACATCTCAGTTCCAGACAACAATTTTGGTTTGAGTCTGACTTCCCGACTACCATCAAATGATACTTTATCCTTCCGGAATTTATGGCCAGTAGGTAAAAATCTGCGATGACAAGTATGATTGTTTCCTACTATGCTTCAAACCAACACGATGTAGTTTCCTTATTGCAACAAGGACATGCATATTCGCCTTTAGTGCTCCATCCTGACAAGTTTGCGTATGCAGGAAAATCACTAATTGTCCACAGTAAAGCTGCATGCATTTGAAACATTTGATTTGTTGATGCATCAAATTGTGACACACCCTCATTCCATAGTTCTTTTAACTCCTCAATCAACGGTTGCATATACACATCAATCTTGTCACCAGGTCCTTTTGGGCCGTCAATAAGCACGGCTAAAATTAGAAATGGTTGCTTCATGCACATCCATGGCGGCAAGTTGTATGGAACGAGCACAACAGGCCAAGTGCTATGAACTATGTTCATCGTTCTGAATGGGTTAAAACCATCAGATGCTAAGCCAAGCCTTACACTTCGGCAATCATTACTAAAGTCAATATTCCGACGGTCAAAATCTTTCCATGCAAGGGAGTCAGAGGATGCCTGAAGACACCATCATCAGTTCGTTCCTTGCATGCCATCTCATTAACTTGGCCGTCTGGATGACATAAACAACCTCTGCAACCTTGGCTTTAAAGGAAAATACCTCATCTGTTTTGCAGCTATTCGTTTGCCACCTTTGTTAGGACCATTTGAACCACCATCACCATTTGATTTCCATCTAGAACTGTTGCATATGACACATTTATCAAGATTGACGTCCTCGTTTCGAAACAACATGCAACTGTTGGGACATGCATCCCACGTCTTCATACGTGAAGCCCAAATCTGTTGTGACCTTTTGAGCTTTATAATATGAGTCGGGAGTTTCACACCCAACGGGAACGCCTCATTCAATAACTCAAGCAACATGTCAACAGACTTGTCTGTCCACTGATTAAGCACCTTCAAATGTAAAAGTCGAACAATGAATGACAAAGATGTGAACTTCTGACAACCCGGATACAATTCACTTTGTGCATCTTGAAGAAGTTTGAAATACTTTGCAGTCTCTGCATTTGGACCGAGCTGGGGTTCAGATGCATGGAGATCAGGCCCCTGTGGTTCATTACCCTCAACACTTGTACCGGCATGTGGATTTCCCATAGCCCCTTGTATCATTCCAATCATATCATCCCCAATGTCTAAATTAACTAATTTTCATTCTCTCAATTACCATGCAGAGATACGTAAGATTCCCCATGATTAATCCAATGTTTGTATTTTTTTAAAAAACCATTCAAAATCAAATGCTCCCGTACACCCTCTCGTACAAAATAGTATCGATTATCGCACTTCCTACACGGAAAACTGATCATCGAACCTTCAGCCCTATTAGTGTAGGAAAACACAAGGAATTCATCAATCCCATTAATGTATTCGCTCGACATCCTATTTGGCAAATCAATCCAACTCTTATCCATCATCTGTACACATCCACAAAAATATCTCATCAAAGTAACTCTAAATATATACCTTTAACTCAAACCTATTCAAAAAAATACTCAAAACTCATCTATTTAAGTTTGTCTAAAAAATACTCAAAACTCATCTATGCTCTTTAACTCAAACCTATTCAAAATTAAAATTCTACTCTTTTTTTTATTACCCAAAATCAAGAGATCCTTTTAGCAAACTCAAACCTATACCACACCTTTTTTTAAAAAAACTCAGGTAAAATTTTGAATTAGTTACTAAAGTGCTTCATAAGAAATGAAATTTTTAGTCAAAGCATAAAATTTTTGAGGTTACTATTTAAGTGCTTCATATCAAATGAATTTTCACTCAAAATTTTGTCTGATCAAAATTTTCATGATTGGTGATGGTTTGATAGAATTTGGGGGGAGGGGGAATGAGATTGACATGACGAGGTTGAATTACACTTGCTTTTACTAACCGAGAATAATGAATTTTTAAAGACATTTGAACTCAATTGTAAGTCCCCGAGACACATGTTTGCCAGGATATGTATGCAATATATTTGTAATAAGGAAGATTAAACAAAGTTAGTTTGAAAAACAAAGTTAATGAATTTTCAAATTTTTTAGAAGAAAAACAAAAATGAAAACCAAAATACAATCTTTTTTTTTTTTTTAAGTCCTTAAAACGATCCACTTTATTGCATTAGGTTTGATATCCAACAGATTAAAAACACTCAAACTAGTCCAGATTTTGGAGGGCTTTGGGGGGCTTCCAATTGCAAATAAGAAAAGGTAATTTAATTATTCACATTTTTTTCCCCAATTGGTAGGAGATTATAACTATATAAGGAGAATTACATTTATTTGGACAATCATAATCTAATAACAGAATGACACAGCGATAAACACTATAAGAACAAGTCCAACAAAAAATAGCCCCATAATGGGAAATAAATTATCAGTCTTTATCTTTGACAAAAATTGACCCCTAACTTCTTAGTTAAAAGTATACAAGGCTGGACAATTGAGTTAAGCCAATGATCAATTATTTTAATCATATTATAAGTGTATTTTACTCATTAATCAATTCAAGTGCATACCAAGTGTAGTAATCAATCTTTAAATCCGAGATGCATTCTATGCTATGAATACACAAATGATTTTTACTGAAGTCTGTCGCTCTAATCAACTAACTACAAAGTGACTAACCCCCACTCCATTACCTCACATTTTTCATCAAAAAAAATTGCCAACATACTATCCTTTTGTATTAAACAAAGAATTTGATTAAAAAAAATTTATGCAATAAAAATTGATAATAAATTTCTTTTCAATTCTACAATTTCATTTTATCTTACTACGATTATGATGGTAATTTTGTTTTTATCGTACAGGTCAAGGTTTTCCCTCTTCCACGCGTGTTTTTCTCTATTCCCTCTCAAAAGTTACGTTTGGAAGAAAATCAAGACCTCCTAAGCTTTACTCGCCTCTTGGATCCTTCTTCTATTTTCTCCCATGGCTAAAGGAATGCATTTTTCTCTGTTTGGAAGAAAAAATATAATTACATTTTACATATTTTTCATATATATTTTTTTCTTTTTCATTTATGAATTTTTATCCAAATTTATAATCTAAACACAACCTAAAAAATTAAAATGAAAAAATAATGAAACTTTTTGGGGATACATACATATATAGGCAAATAATTTATATTCATGTATATTTTTTTATTTTTTTTGAACAGCTAATACATACATACATATATATATATATATACAGAGAGAGAAGAGATAATATAGAGAGAGAGAGAGAGAGAGAGAGAGAGCATACCTGAGTAGCTGTCGTCGTCGAAGCACCACCGCTAGCCCTTCGCCGTTCGTCGTCGCCGCACCACCGCTAGCCCTTCGCCGTTCGTCGCCCGTCGCCCGTTGCTCGTTTGGGGATTTTGGGGGAACATTGAGCGGCAAGATGAAAGGGATTTCGATCGGACAATTTTAGGGATTTTAGGGATTTCGTGCTTCAAAACAATTTTAGGGATTTCGATCGAATTGAGCGGCAAGATGAAAGGGAAGAGGGGGGAAAATTGGTTTTTACTTTTTGCGACGGGAAGGTTTACACCGTCGCAAATGATACAAAAATAATTAATAAACGACGCCGTTTTAATAATCCTTTTTTCGCGACGGACATTTGCCGTCGCAAATGGTCGAGTATTTGCGACAGCAAACTTTTGCCGTCTCAAACATTTTTTTTTCCCGACGGTCCAACACGCCGTCGCTAATAGTTCCTCATTTTAATACCCGCCCGTGCAGTTTTATTACTGACGGTTAAACGCCGTCGCTAAAACTCTTTTTTGCGACGGTTTATTTTGCCGTCGCAAAAGACCATTTTTTGCGACGGGGATCGAGCCGTCGCGAATACTTCCGTGTTTTTTGCCCTCTTTTCTTGTAGTGCCTTTACCTGACCATTTTAAAAATATTCAAAGCAACCACTTGTCAGGAGCAGTCTTGTGAAGAAAAGGAGTGGACTGGATCAGATTACAAATATCAACAGTGGCCTTGATGAGTTTCCATATACATATCTTTACTTATCCATTTTTATGTATTTATTGTTTATGCTTTTGTATTATGTTTTTAGGGCTTACCAATGCCACCAAAACGATTGGCGCAGTCATCTCTTCAACCTTCGCACGAGGCAATTGTTGTTCCAAATGGGGATTTACATGACAATGTGGATGGTAAGATACTGAATTTTACTAAGCTAAAGAAATTCTCTGTTTTAATATAATTCTATGGTGCAAAAAATTTCAAGCAATTTGTTTCATAGGGTTTGATTTTTTTTTTTTGCTGTAAAAAGTGCTGGGGTATACCCTAGTTTAACTCTTGTAAGTTTTGTTTTGTTCATATATACATACATATTACCTTCTGTCAAAATGTCTACTTATTCACTTGTGTTACAGTTCATGATTAACAATTATTTAATTTTTTAAACTGTCAAGACAGTTCAATTTTAAACTAAAATATCATTTCTAGGTTCTTATATAGTTGCTTTTAAAGATGTTTTGACATTATTTTGGATGGCTTCTCACATTTGTTTTGACAGCCTTTTAAATTTGAATTGTAAACATTTTTTTCAAGATTGGCTGATTTGAAAAATTTCAGAGACTTCATGGTTGATGCTTTTCCTTTCTCACATTGTTTTCTCATTCTCACAGTTATATTTGTTCTTCCGTTTTCTTGTTTCTTCAATCTTTCCTACCCCTTCAGCTTCTTTGTTCTTCTCTGTTACTACCACTTTCTTCCATACTCTTTGTTTCTCTTTAGCATGAGGCCAAAAAATTATGCAATTTGTGGGTAAAGCCAGTGGTGATGAAGTGTTTTTTTATTTTTTATTTTTTTAATTTTTTTTAAGGATTTTCTTTGTTTGGTAGCTGAGAAAATGTGAGAAAGAGGGGAAATAGAAAAGAAAAGAAAATGTTGTCCTTTTGTGCCATCATGCTACTGCGGTTTCTAAGAGAGTGAAAACCTTTCCAATAGTTTCCATTGTGCTTAATTGGGTGAAAATATCTGTCTGCCTTTGTCTATGAAGTTGTGGAATTAGTTATTGAAGAATCTGAGGACCAAAATTTTGATTTCATTTCTTTGGTCATACTGAATTTTTTTCAGGAGAAATTGTTGGGCTTTTTACATGAATTGCTTGTTGGGTTGCTTCGTTTGTGATGAGGATTTACCGGATGGTAATGACTTAATGCACTTGAGGATTTTACTAACTGAAGAACTGGACCTCGAAATTTTCTTGACTGTAATCTTTAATTGTTGCCTTGCCTTTGTTGTACTACACTGTAATACATTTTTCCAAGTTGTAGTTTTTGTTTAAATGCTTAAATTTAGTACACTATTGTGATATGTTCAAATTTCATATTTGTTGTGTTGGATCCCAGATGGGAGTAGGCCTGTAAAATCTGGGTTATGTGAAATCTTAAGTTAAATTGTGTAGCCAAGCTTGCGATATTGGTTTAACAGCATAAAGGCTAGGGTATACCCCAGCATAAAGGTCCTCACTGGGGTAATCACAGCCAACCTTGAGTCCAAAAAATTATGCAATTTGTGGGTACAGAACACTTCATCACCACTGATGGAAGCACCTAAGGTACTGAAATTGTGGTGAGAGTAGCTGAACTACTTACCAAAATAGAGAAGGAGACTAGTGCTGCATAGGGGAAACAGAGAAAGAGACTAGTGAATAGAAAGCAATAGCAGTATGGAAAAGAATCAACAGCTGCAGCAACTGCAGAACAAAGCAGCAGCTGTATAGGAGAGACTGAACAGAAACAAAGAGTAGGGAAGAAATTGGTAGTAACAAATAAGAACAAAAAAGCTGCAGATGTAGGAAACAATGAAGAAACAAGAAAATGGAATAGTAAATATAACTATGAAAAAGAGAAAACAACTTGAGAAATGAAAAGCATCAACTTGAGAGTAGGGAAGAAAGCTGCAGCTGTACTTGTGTGGCTGCTGCTAGTGCTGTTTGTGCAGGGCTTTTCTTGGGTTTATTTTCTAGTTTTGCTTGCTTTTTCTCTCTTGAGGGTTGTGCAAGTGTATTTTGTATTGTTTTTGGCTAGTCTATTGAATGTTCATAGCCCTTTTTTCCTCATGTGGCAAATGAACATTCTTTTGTGTGGTTTATTTTAGGATGATTCTCTTTATAGTTTATTTAGTTTAGTTTATCTTTTGGTTTTGTTTCTCTTTTATAGCTCTAGTTTTTTTGTTGGTGTTTGTAAGGCCTGGGGAATGCCCCTCGTATATCTCTATATGTTATCATTTTATTTTTTGACTTACTAAAAAATTAAAAAGTTACTTATATTGCTTTTATGATTTCGCTTTAATTAATTGCTAACCAGTCAATGTTATGTCTTTAAAACAGTGCCTAGTAGACACCCTCGTGGCTTGACACGCGGGTTGAAGGTTCAAGCAATGGTTCAAAAAGATGGAAAGCTCAAAGTTCCCATACCACAGGAGTATCGTGCGCCAGTGGGGGATCATGCCTCTCAATTAGTCTCCAAAATTGGTGTTGAGGTCCAAACACACTTGCTAGACTTTAGCATTCGCAGGTGGAAACATGTCAACAAAGAAGTTATGGCACCTGTGTTTTAGCGTCTAACGGTAAAAGTTTTACATAATTGATTGAATTAATGTAATATAATTAATTATGACTTACAAGATTTGTGGCTGTTGCTAGGATCAATTTGACATGGAAGGTGAATCCACAAATGTTAGCAAAGCGGTGGCAACAAAGTGTGGACGGAGCTTAAGCACCCACATCTACAGACTACGAAAAAAATACATGAACCTTAAAAGTGCTAAGGGAGAGGAGTATGGTAGAAGCCACCCATCGCCTGAATGTGACCTCGAGAAATGGAAAAACTTGATTGACAAGAAGTGGAATGATACCAATTGGCTGGTAAACTTTTCTTATGTTTATTTATTGTTGACAATTACCTTGTCTTCCTAATATATATATTTTTCTATTGGAACTTGCTCCTTGTAGAAGCAATCAAATGCTAACATTGACAATAGAAATCAATTGAAGACGAAGCATAGGTGTGGGTCAAAATCTCTCCCAGTTAGGGTACACGAGGAGGTGGGTCTTCTTTAATTTTTTTTCCATTTTTTTTTAAAGATGATTCTACTACCATCATTCTTATTTGACTTACTAGTTGAACAAAAAAAATCAGACAATTGCAAATGGGGGCCAACTGCCAGAGTTGCCATGTGTTTACAAAGCTACACACTTTAATGATGTCACAAAGCAGTGGATTTCTCCGGAGTGCGAAGAGAATTATGTATGTATATTTACCTTTTGTATTAGGATGATTGCAATTTTAATTGTATTTTTATTCATTTTTCTATTTTTTTTAAATGACAGGATAATATGATAAAGATCCAAGTTGAACATTGCTCCCAACCTGGTGTGGTTCCAATTACTCCGGAGGAGCTATCTGTGAAGGTGCTGAAGCCAAGGTCAGGATATGTTAAAGGACTCGGGTTGAGGCGTTCCTTCTTTGTCAGGACTACCAGTGCTTCGACTGACAGTGACTATGTGAGGCGTCTAGAGATGGAAATACAAGAGCAAAAAGAGGAAATTCAATCACAAAAAGAGAAAATTCAGTCACATAAAGAGGAAATTACAGCACAGAAACATGAAATTCAAGTACAAAAAGAGGAAATTCAAGCACAAAATAAAGAGATAAGGAAGATGAATGGATTGATTGACGAACATTTTGAGATCACATCAAGCATCATGGAGTTTCTTAAGAAGCAAGGTTTCAAAGGACAATTTAGAGGAGGAGGTATCCCATGAACTCCTACATCGCCTTTTTGGTAAGTCTCGCTCGTTTTATCATTTTATTTTTCTCATGTTGGTTAGTATATACTAGTTAAAGAACAACAGTTTGACTACTTATTAACTAAGATTTAACAAGTTTGAAAATGTATTTAATGAAAATAGATTCATTATCAAAATTCTTACTTAGCATGACCCTAGTTAAAATACACACTAACCAAAGTAGAGACAAAACTATGTGTTTACTTTTTTTGTGTATTTTTTCTAGGCAGTGCTGGGAGTTGCTCTAAGTTGGTGATGTGATTAATAATGGGTGTGTCTTTGATTGAGTTTTTCACAGTAGAAGAAATGAATGAACATTTATTGAGTCTCAGGCGGTGGGTTGGTCAAGTTTGTATATCACTTTATAATTGTTGCTGTTTTTTATTTGCTTTAATTATTCTTTTGGATTGTATTGCTTTTTTGAACACCATGAAACAACACTTGAACTCATTAAAAACATGTAACCAGATGTACTCTTTCTGTCTTCAATATCTCCGGCATAGTCGCTATCCGTAAACGCCAACAACTCACCATCTCCTCCTTTCTTATAATGAATTCCATAGTTCACAATCCCTTTTAAGTATCAAAGTGCTCTCTTAACTGCCTGTAGATGAATTTCCATTGGTTTTGCCATATATCTACTTATGAGACAAGTAACAAATATCATGTCCGGTCTCGTGGCAGTGAGATACATTAAACTACCCACCAGCTGCTTGTAATACGTCTCATCAACTAAGTCTCCATTTCTGTCTGCTTATTTTGAAACTTGGAACTATTGGACAGCCCACCGAATTACTTTCCATCACACCAAACCTTCTCAAAACCTCCAATGCGTATTTCCTTTGGTGTATATAAATACCATCCGACTTTTGTAGCACCTCGATCCCAAGAAAAAACCTCATCTTCCCCAAGTCAGACATATCAAACTCTCTTAACATAGAGCTTTTAAATTCAGACATCATAACTTCATCATTACCAGTAAAAATTAAATCATCAACATAAACACTTATAATGATAATTTTTCCTTCTCTGCTTCTCTTTGTGAATAATGTCTGCTCGCTATCGCACCTTCGAAACCCTTCACCATTGAAATGTGCTTCGATTCTACTAAAACAAGCTCGTGGAGCTTGTTTTAATCCATACAGGGCTTTGTGTAACTTGTAAACTAGATGCTCACTGCCCTTTTTTTTCATATCCTCTTGGCTGCTCCACATAAACATCTTCACTCAACTCACCATGGAGAAAAGCCAACTTGACATCCCGCTGAAAAATCGTCCAATTCTTCTGTGCAGCTAGAGCAATAATCATCCTTACTGTATCCATCCTTGCCACTGGTGCAAAAACTTCTGTATGGTCCACTCCATACTTCTGAGAGTACCCTTTAGCAAGGGAAAAAATTCGATAAAAATTGGAAGAAAACAAGGCAGAAAGAAGACGGAAGCTTGGATTGCCACCAGAAGATCCTGATGTTGCAAAGCCTTCTGCACCTGTTGTGGAGGAAAAGAAGAGCTCATTGCCAGTCAGGCCTGCCACAAAGGCAGAACAAATGAGAGAGTGTCTACGATCTCTCTAGTAGAACCATAAGGATGACGAGGCCAAAGTGAAGACGACATTTAATACGCTTTTAACTCATGTGAAGAATGTTGCGACAAATCCCAATGAGGAAAAATTCCATAAAATTAGACTCACTAATGCCACCTTTCAGGGTAGAGTTGGTGCACTGCAAGGTGGAATTGAGTTTATTGAGTTGTATGGGTTTGAGAAAATTGAAGGAGGTAAGTTCTTGTTTCTACCCAAAGATAAAGTTGATAGAGCAGTGCTGAACTTAGCTGGGACCGAGTTGAATAATGCGATAAGTAATCCTTTCTTTGGGGTTCTCTAATCCCAACTTTTTGTTGAAAATGCATACACTATAAACATGAGGTTTGTTTTTCATATTTCATATAAGTTTCAGTTGAAATGCATCCATCATTGTCAACTTTGTTGTAATGACTAGGACTGAGGGGTTTGTTTTACTTTATACATGGATGCAAATTGACATAAATAAGAAGGCATTGAGGGGCTTCAATGGTACAACCCAAAAGTCTTACAAGGTTCTTGTGTTGAATTCCACCGATCAAATTTACCTCATTGAAGAAGTCATCGGCCCATTGTCGTGAATCAAATGTACCTCAATGCTACATTATATTTTGGAGCTATTATATATATTCTGCCATTATGATAGTGATATATGGTATTCTTGCGATCTTTTGTCATCTTATGTTATCCGTGTTGCTTTATCATCAAGGATCACCTCAACTCTTTGAAGTTTTGAATTGTTATATGCATTTCTACTAAATTGGTTTATAAAATAAAATTATTTATATATGAGTTTAGATGTAATTGATAATATATTAATGTTTGCCTTGTTTATTTTCTTTGCAGATTGGTTTTGATGACGTTCGGAAGCATCCTTGCAAATGAAGATCAACTGTTGAATTTTTTTTTCCTAAACTGATGCTTAGTTGTAGTTGCAAATCAAGATTGAGTGTTGATTTTTTTTTTGTGGACTCCACGTTAGTTCATTTTGAGATTTGCTTTGATGGTTTTTTTTGTGATACTTAATGGATTATTATTAAAGTTGTTTGATGGATATATTTTGATTTATAAAATTGTTTAGTGAATTTTTTTGTGGAGTGATGTATAATAGCTAGTGGATTTCTTAGTACAATTAAAAGGCTATTGGGATATGAGCAGGGATATTTGTGAAATAATAATTTAAATTGAATATAAAATATGGAACAAGTTTAGTGACGAATTTGTTTCGTCATTTGTATTTGTTATTATGACAAAGTGATTATTCGTCACTAATAAACTTTTTTTGTGACAAAATTTACTGCAGTTTATATATGAAAGTTTTTATTTATTTTGTTGTTTGGTGACTAAAAATTTTGTCACATATATATACATATTTGTGACAAAATATATTTCGTCACCCATGTATGACTTTTGAAGACGAAAAAGTTCGTCACCTTTACATCTTATTGTGACGAAATTATTTCCTCATCAATGATCAACATGCGTAACAAATTTATTCGTAAACTAAAGTTATAAATATGGTACTGAATAACTATTTGGTGGCGAAAATGAGAATTTTTGGCAACAAAATATTATTTTATTGGTGAAAAAAAATTATGACTTTTGAAGACGAAAAATTTCGTCACCTTTACATCTTATTGTGACGAAATTATTTCCTCATCAATGATCAACACGAGTGACAAATTTATTCGTCAACTAAAGTTATAAATATGGTACTGAATAACTATTTGGTGACGAAAATGAGAATTTTTGGCGACAAAATCTTGTTTTATTGGTGACAAAAAATTTCGTCACTGAAGTAATTTCATTGGTGACGAAATTATTTTTCGTCACGATGGTTTTTAGTGACAAACATTCAATGACGAAACCAGTGACGAAAATATTTCCTCACAAATATCTATAGTGACGAAATTAGCTCTTTGGAGACAAAAAAAATTTCGTCATTCAAGACCCAACTTGTTGTAGTGAATATCTGCAAAAACACACAAGTGGCGGCAGGCCACTAATGTTGGCCAGCAGGCCACTAATGCTGGCCGGCAGCCTACACTGGTGGCCGGTAGCCCACAGTGATGGCCGGCAAGTCCTAAGGTTTTTTAGGCTTGAAAAACTTTGGTTTTGGTCCGAAAACAAGGCAAACGGTGTGTAGGGTTTGAAGGCTCAAAGCTGTGGCATTCTGCTGAGGACTTCGATCTTTTGACAAGCATATACAATTCATCATTAGGTGCACAAGCAGTGGCGTCCAAGTCGTAAGGGCGGTCAAAAATGAGGTGTCTACAGTTGTCTCTCTTTGACAGAACTCGGAGTCATGAAATGACGTGAGTGAACGTCAAAGCCCGAAGATGACCCATTTTGACAAGGCCGTAAGACTTGGGCAAACAATCAAGACATAAATTAAATGGTTACGCTCGCAAGCTGCTTATGTATCGCTTTATAAGGAATCAAACCAGTGTAGTTTTGGGGCAAGATGCAAATGATATGCACAAAGATACTTTGAAAGCTGGACTAACATGCTTCGCGAAGCCAGTTATTTTGAAAACTTATGATCATGCAAGATGATGCGATAAGCAATAACAGATGCAATAAGTAATAACACAAGATGATGCAATAAGCAATAACAAGATAACAACATATGAATGAGCAGCTTCAAGCTTAAAACCAACACAGGTTCCATGCAAAAAGATCTAAAACACACTCTAACCACGCCAAAACGTAAGACAAGGAAAGCAAATGCCTCTCAGGGTCGCGTTTCACATGTCCTGAGAAACTGAGAAACGAAAACCGCTTGGAAGTGCGTTTCACACGTCCTAAGATAAAAGCAAAACTGTTCAGGGTCACATTTCATGCGTCCTGAGATAGGATAAAAAACCTCTCGAGGTCGCGCTTCACGTGTCTCGAGATAAAACCTGCCTAGGACCGCGCTTCATGCGTCCTGAAATAAAACATGCCCAGGGCCGCGCTTCAAGCGTCCTGAGATAAACAACAAAACTGCTTGAGGTCGCACTTCATGCGTCCTTAGATAAAACACACCCAGGGCCGCGCTTCACACGTCCTGAGATAAACAACAAAACTGCTCAAGGTCGCGCTTCACGCGTCCCGAGATAAAACACGCCCAGGGCCACGCTTCATGTGTCCTAAGATTAACAACAAAACCGTTCGAGGTCGCACTTCACGCATCCTGAGATAAAACACACCCAAGGCCGTGCTTCACACGTCCTGAGAGAAACAACAAAACCGCTCGAGGTCGTGCTTCACGAGTCCCGAGATAAAACACACCCATGGCCGCACTTCACGCTTCTTGAGATAAACAATAAAACCAGTCGAGGTCGCGCTTCACGCGTCCTGAGACAAACAAGCAAAGGTACAAGACTGTACCACAAAGACACATTAAAATGAAAGTATGCGATAGATGCATAAAGTGAACAAGTGCGATAGATGCACAAAGTGAACAAATCAATACAGTGTCAACGCATGTTCCATGCAAGATAGACAACCGACATATAATGGTAACTAAAGGCATGTTCTATGCAAGAAACAAAAGCATATTCTATGCAAAACTAAAAACATATTCTATGCACGGATCATGAATGATGCAGGACATGCGTGCAACATATGTATCTGTGAAAATGCACATTCTATGCAACAAAAGAGAACAATTATGTAATTTGACAGAATGAATGAAAAAAACGTTCAGTGATAACCTCTGATTTACCTCTCAGAGACTTTGCAACATACTTAAAAAGGATACACCTTATTCATATTGGCAAGTGGAGAACACTCATGCACCGGAATGCGGTTTCGAGTTCCCTAGAATGAATCTGGACCTAACAGTGAACCTCTCATACACTTCTCGGGGAGCAGAGGCACAAAACAAATCCAGGCCATAGATGAGGACCACCAGCCACCTGCCGGCCACCAAGAAAGGGCGCCAGCCACCTGTCGGCCACCAGTAAGGCTTGTCGGTCACCAATAATGGCCTGCCAGCCACCAGTGCCAGTTCGGGGACAGAAAGGTCCTTTTGCCTCGGGTCTTTAAATATACACATCCACACTTTATTTGCACACACACCCAAGTCCGAAAATTCTCCCTCTAGGTGCTTTCTCTCTCTAGATTTGCACTTTATGCGCGTTTTCCAACGCCCCACACAAACTTCATTTGTAAAACCCTCTTGATTCTCTACACTTTGAACTGATCAGATTTTGATTTTGTCACTTTTCTTGAGTTTCCACCACTTTAGGCTTGTTCTCCTTGAGTTTCTCTCGGATTTTGTGAACTTTCTCGGGTTTTGACTTTTTCTCCCATTTTCTCTCTCCTAGGGTTGACTTTTCCAAGTTTACCCTATTTTCTCTATTTTTCTTCATTTTTCACCTATTTTTTCACCCACTTTCTAGATGGCAGATGATATTCCTCCTGACAGCACTCCTTTCGAGGTTCTACCTCCATTATCACCCCCTGTTGAGCTTGAGGAGCCGGTGATCGCTCAGGCCGGTGTGGCGGCAGAGGGCATTGCAGCTAATCTTGAGGCGATGTTCGCTCTAGAGCTTGAGCCTGAGGCATTACCATTGAGGGTGCGCTTCTTTGTTCCCATGACTTACCATCCTCGAACACACATACTACCGCCTGGAGCCATCAGGCGCTTCAGTGATTTCATTGGTGGCGTACCGGAGGATCTTATGCTAAGGGAACCAGACTCCCATCTTTCTTTCAGCGCCGCTGAGGTACGAACTCTATTTACATGCTTTCATGCTTTTCCTTTTACCTTCATTTCTTGCACTACCTTTTATCTGAATGCTCTTTTATCACTATTTTTATTTACTTCACCCTTTTCTCTATCACAGGGGGACTCCCGTGCTTATAGGGGGTATGGGGCAATGACTGCGAGAGACTAGTCTGATGAGCTCCCCCCGAGGTCCGCGACCATGTTGACGAGGCTGGCTTCAGCCTATTCTACTCTGGGCTTTCATGGCACATAGCCAGTAGGGCTCTTCTTGGAGCGTTGGTGGAGAGGTGGTGGGACACCACCAACTCTTTCCACCTCTCTTCCACTGGGGAGATAACGATGACTCCCTACGACTTTGCCATGCTCACAGGCTTAGGGGTAGGGGCGATTCGATCCCCTTCGACATAGACATGGGCGAGTGGGAGGCAGCATGGATCCACTTATTGGGAGCGCACCCACCTTTATACAGACCGACGATGGTGAGGTATAGCTGGTTCACCGAGTAGTTTCGCAGGAGCGAGTTTGAGATACCAGAGAAGGTGGAGCAGTATGCCCGGGGCTTCTTGATGTTTCTCCTCGGTACCACCTTGTTTTCGAATAGGTGGAACACCGTAACCTTATATTTACTGAGCGCTCTCGTGACCCTGTCCCGGGTTCGATTTTATGATTGGAGCGGAGCTGGCCTCGCCACCCTTTACAGCTACATGAGCTCCACTTCCCAGATGAGGGGGGAGCGAGTTTGAGGCAACTGGAGAGCCTAGGAGGTATGCACCACACCTTTTTGCTTTTGCACTTTTCGTTTAATATCTGTTCATATATTGCGCTTTCTACTTTGCACTTTCTGTATCTGTTCATGTATTTATGCTTTCTGCTTTGCACTTTCTGTATCTGTTCATGCATTGTGCTTTCTGCTTTGCACTTTTTGTTTCATATTTGTTCATGCATTAACATCACTGCTCTCTTCTTACAGTTGTGGGTTTATGTCTATGTCCCAACTTTGGCTTCAAAGCCTATGGAGGAGATTCCCCTCATGGTGCCATACTCACGACGGTATGATGGTCGGTGCCAGTGCTAGTGCCAGAGCCGTGATGACACGACCTTCGCCTTCTTCCGTCGATGCTTCGACCCAGTGGCTGCTGGCGAGGTATCTTGAAACTCACAGTCATGTTTCTTTACTACATCTCTAATTCATACTTCGGCAACGGATGGAAACTAACAATCTGTACATTCTTTATTTACAGATCACATGGCAGCCTTAAGTGACGATGCCGGCTGGTGTGAGGGACTAGCACGTCGGGGCTTGGGCCATGTCCCGATTTTGAATTTTGCTAGAGGGCCTAGTCTGCTGGGCCTGGTTTTTGAGTGAGCGGTTTGTACGCCAGACTATGGGCTCGCCCGATCTGGTTGTTCCCATGCCACCCCCAGCGTCCATGAGGGCAGTAGATAACCTGCCTGTTGAGGCGATCATCCAGTTCATGGTGGGTCTAGACACTGACTTCTTCAGAGTGGAGGGTGACTACGTGATGTTCATCCAGACTCATCTTATGCCCCCCTTGGTTTGTGTTCGCGTGGGTGAGGCAACAGGTGCTCTCGTAGCAGGTTAGACTCACATATTGGCGGTCGACCAAGATAGCCTACTAGATTTTGATCGAGCTAGCATAGGCAGGGTACAAGTATGTCAGAGCTTGAGGCGCACCTCAAGTATGGATCACACTTTATAATTTGCACTCCACATTTTCCATTACATTGATTATTCGGGATATTAATCATTCAAACGCACTTGCAGGCACCTACAGAGTATACAGAGGGCCTCCTCGAGCTAGTTGTCTCTCTGATCGGCATGGTGCAGAGGAGAGAGACGTTGCTTGGTCTCCATGGTATTCAGGTAGCTTCTCCTATTTTAGCATGCATTTTGCTACTAACTCTGTTGAGCACCACACTATCATATTCCCACTAATACATTGGCACTTCCACTGTAGTATTCTCTACACTGCACTGAAACATTGCATTGGCACACTGTACTCATATGTATCTGGTTTCTGCATGACACTCATTCTGCATACTATGTCTGTATCTGATACACACACTGTAATTGATATGTTGACAACTATTTTTCCAATTTCTGAGGGCACCAGCGACAGCAGCAGCACCAGTACCGGTAGTACCTCCTCCAGCAGCAGGGAGGAGAGAGAGGCAGGCCCCAGCACGTGGCTGAGATGTACGCCGCGGTCGAGGTAGGGATAGGGGTACCCGAGGCTGGAGCAGTCCCTTGGAGCTCGTTTTGAGTGATGATGATGCCGAGACCAGCGACTCCGAGGAGACAGCGAGTCGACATTTCGAGTTGTAAGCGGGGGTGATAATGTCGGTTCAGGGTCCGAAAGCGGAGATGACGCCGAGGCTGGCTCTGAGGCAGGGAGCGGAGATGATATCGACTCTGGCTCAGAGTCTGATTCTGACAGCGGTGTAGATGGAGATAGTGCCCCTAAGTCCTCTCCGAGGAAGAGGACAAAGAGAGCCTCTCAAGCTTGAGATGACTGGCGCCGATTTTTTATACTTTTTTCTTCGTTTCTTTTTGTTTGGTAGCTTAGCACATGTATAGCTTCAGATAGGTTTTAGTTTTTGCTTTTGAAACTTGTACTCCCTTTTGTAAAAACCATGATTGGAATAAAACTTCACAGTTTTTATGAAAAGTGTTATTATTTTTGTATCATGAGCACCATATTTGCATAAAATGGACATGGAATCAAGTTTGAAAATGAAAACTTATATTGGCACGATGTTCCTAATTGGGTAATGAGACAACCAATGACCAAAATACAAAATCCAACTCGATAAGCAAAGCAAAAACAACTGAAACACAGATACACATACTTGCTAAAACCAAAAGACTCAAAACAAGACCTCAAAACACAAAGATCAAGACAAAAAACAGGCTGCCACCACTGCGAGATCTGGAAGTGGATGGCAGGCCAGAAAAAGTGGGCTGTTGGCCACAAAAGTGGGATGCCGGCCAGAAGAAGTGGCCTGCTAGCCACAAGAGGTGGCCGGCAAGAACCACCAGAAGGTGACAGCTGGTCTCCACTACAACCTTATCTTCTATAAAAGGTCCTCCTTCGTGATTTCTTCTCCAGAACCTCATTTTAGCTGTTGTTTCTTCCACAAATTGAGACATTTCTTACTAAAAAGCTTACAGATTGGATAGCCACTTTAGATGGCCCGGGAAAGGTGAATTTTTGAGGTTTTGGCATAAATGCGCTTTTTTCGTTGAGCTACACTCCACTTTGTTTTCTATTTCTTCATGCCACGGTCTGATGCTGGGACCCGATTACACATGTATTTCGCTTCGAAACACAAGAAATGTGCCCAACTCTTGAAGAATTTCAAGCATTGATGGAAACCTGGTGTGATGAAGAAATCATGCCTTAGCCCTATTTTGGCCACGCCCAAGCTTTGGGACAGATGTGTGGGCTCACTTTGCATGAAGCTCGATCTTTGACCCATGACAGAGAGCTAGACATACCCAGCTTGGTTCATCGTTTTTCTGACATCGGCGATAGCTGGCAAGGTTTTCGGCAACATGCCCTCTACTTATGTATGCTTGCGCATTTCCTTCTTGTCCCTAGTTACGGCGGGGCTAGCATCCGGTTGATCGAAGTGGCTCAATGTCTGAAAGAAGGTAAGAGTTGTATTGGTTTGATGCTAGCTGAGACCTTGATGGGCCTAGATGCTTTTCATTGGCACAAGACTACTAGGTTTGCGAGGAGTCCACTACTTCTTCTGGTATTGTTTCCCACCCTTTCTGATATGTATTTCTCAGATCACTCGGCACTCATACTCTATTTTCTCTCAAAGCCCTTTCCTTACTTTTCTCTCCACGCACATCTCTCTATTCTGTAATCTCTCTTATTTTTCATCCCTTCCCAGGTATGGCTCATGGATAAGCTAAAGGTAGTGGACTCTTGCCCCGAGTATTCAGCTCGAGCTTATTTCTTCTGCCAATGACTAGTGGATTTTCCCAATGAAGGATGGTGGTGCAACTGGATGTGCAGCAGATCTATAGCTGATATAGCTTGGCGTTGCCCTTGGCTTCATTTGACCGAGATGAGTCACAACATGACTCGGCAGCCTGGCATACAGCTGATTGGGCTCACGTACTGCATATTCTATTTCTCCTTTTGATTCAAACGCCAGTTCGGGTATGATCAGACCTGCCTAGAGGAGGGGGTAAAATACTCGGCTTCATTCCCGATTTGTGCTTCACACTTGGCTAGATACCTCACTGCTTAGAGGACGAGAGAATTTTTGGTCCTACCCCTAGTTTCAATTATGCCCTTTCTAGCAAGTGCTTGGATTGGCTTGGCTTGAGGATGAAGTACAAATCGGGCCCACTTTGACTTCAAAAGCTTCCACAAGCATGAGTAGAGAACACAGGAGCACTGACTAGCCTATGCCCCTAGTTTATTGCTTTGACCTTTCTTTTCAAGTTTTATGATGTAAAAGCAACTTTGATTTGTATCGGAGAGTTGAAGAACTTTATGTTGAAATCAATGGAATTAAAGTTGTGAGTACTAAAAATTTTCCTTTTGGTCTAAAAATCGTCTAAGTTGTAAAAGGTAAAATTTTGAGAGAAATCAACTTTTGTTAAAACTTTCCAAAACCATTTTTGAAAATGATCACTGCTTAACATGCATAGAATCAATCCTCAAGATGTACAACCTCAAATCAAAAGATCATAACTGCCCTTGATTGCATACCACTGCTGCTCTGCATTGTAACCAGCTTTTCTTCCCAGAATGAAGATCACAACCGAACTCTCAGATAATGGACAAAGATGACCTGATCAGGAAAACGGACCGGACAGTTGAATTGGAGATGGTTACGACCGAACTTCAGAATGAAGTTGCCTACGTATCCCAAAGATGGGAATCAGGCCTTACGTAGTTCGGTTCAGGTTCACTCAAGTATTAACCCTCTCCTTTTACGCTCTAACTTTTGCCAAGGTCGCCCTTTAGGGTTTTCAACCTTGCAAACTTAGTTTTTCTTTATTTCTAATTTTTCATGCTCTAACTTTTGCCTAGGTCGCCCTTTCGGGTTTTCAGCCTAGCGAGCCTCTCAAGGGTAGTATTTCTTCAACTTCTCCATGTTAATCGACTGTGAAAAATCCAGGCCATCTAAGTCCATGAGAATAACCGCTCCACCTGACCAGATCACTTTGATGATGTAAGGACCAGTCCAATTGGTTCTAAACTTGCCCCTAGGGTCATGAATGAGAGCTCAGTTGTCTTTCAGCACCATGTCTCATTCCTTGAGATTCCGGGATTTAACTTTCTTGTTAAAAGCCCTAGCAATTCTGCGCTAGTAGCCCTAAACATGATACAATGCCTTTAACCTCCTCTTATCAAACAACATTAACTCCTCAAATCTGCTCTGTTGCTAGTCTGCCTCCGCTATCTGACACTCTGCCATAACTCACAACGACGGGACTTCAATTTTAATTGGCAAAATGACTTCCATCTCGTAGACGAGAGAATAAACGGTTGCCTCTGTAGATGTTCGGATCGAAGTTCTGTAGCCTCAGAGTGCCAATGGCAATTTATCTGGCCAGTCCCTGTAAGTCTTAACTATCTTCTGCAAGATGTTCTTGATGTTCTTATTGGCAGCTTCAATAGCTCCATTGGTTTGTGGCCTGTATGTGGATGACTTATGAAAAGCCATATTGTATTTCTCCAGTAAGTCTATCACCTCTTTCTTAAAGTGGGAGCCACTATCTGATATGATCTCGTTCGGAACTCCATATCGGCAGATGATATTGTTTCTTATAAATTTGGCCACATACAATGTTTTCAACACTGCATAGGATTGAGCTTCCACCCACTTTGTGAAGTAATCAATCGCCACCAAGATATATTCATGCCCATTCGACCCTTTTGGCGTGACTGCACTGATAACGTCGATTCCCTAAACTGAAAACGGCCATGGCGAAGTCATGTTGTAGAGTTTTGACAGCGGAATATTTATACGATTGGCATGAATTTGACATTTGTGGCATCTTCGCACAAAACCAATACAATCCTCCTCCATGGTGGACCAGTAGTAACCTTGCTTGAGAATCTTTCGGGCTAGCATCACACCATTCATATACGCCCCGCATTGTCCGCCGTAGATAGCCTCCATAAGGCACTTCGATTCCTCTTTTTCCACACATAACTTATGCATTCCTAGATGACCTCTTTTATACAATTTACCCCCGCAAATGATAAATTGGACGGCCATACACGTATTCCCCGTTTGTCCTTGGCATTTGCCTCGGGTGGATACATCTCATTTTCCAAGAAGTTCCAAATATCGTAATACCAGGGGTTTTTGTCTTGCACTTTAACTATCGCAGCAATAGTTTCATAAGCCGACGTATATTTCTGTTCGATGATAATCGGACGCATCCGGACTCCAAGTGGGATGTCTACCATAGAAGATAGAGTTGCTAAAGCATCAACGAACCTGTTGTTCTCTCTCAGTAGATGCGTGAATGTCAACTTTTGAAACCGCGGAATCAGAATATCCAGGGTTTGATGGTAAACCTTCATCTTTTCTTCTTTGACTTTCCAGTCTCCATTTGCTTGAGAAACAACTAAGTTCGAGTTCCCGATGACATCCAATCTTATTGCCTCTAGTTCTAGAGTGACTTCTAAACCAACAATACACGCTTCATATTCTATTTCATTATTGGACACCTTGAACTGTAGTTTGAAGGCTAAATGTATATGGGAGTCGTCAGGTACTATCAGCAACACATCTATCCCATAATCGCACTAATTGGACGCTCCGTCAGAGTACATCGTCCAAGTTTCTTCTTCAACTTGCAAAATGTCTTCATCTGGGAATAAGTATTCCACTGCCTCATCTCCTTCTACTCGGTGGTCTGCCAGGAACTCCACTACAGCTTTTCCCTTGACTGACTTGCGGTGACATATTTGAGATCAAATTCGGAGAGAAGAAGCAACCAACGGGCTAGCCTACGCGTAAGTGCTGGTTTCTTAAAGAGATATTTGATGGGATTTAATCTCGAAACCAGGATTATGAAGTGAGCTAACAAGTAGTGCCTCAACTTCCTAGTAACCCATACCAAGGCTAGGTAAGCTTTCTCCAAAGGGGTATAGCGGGTTTCGTAATCTAGCATTTTTTTGCTTAAGTAGTAGATGGCTTTCTCCACCCTATCTTTAGATTCCAGAGCGAGCATGCATCCCACGGTCGTGTCTGTTACTAACAGGTATAGAATCAAAAGCTTCCCCAGCTCTGGCGGCGACAACATAGGCGAATTCTGGAGGTACTACTTAACCTGTTCAAAGGCAAATTGACAGCGATCATCCCATCGAAATTTTTTCCCTTTCTTCAAGAGACCAAATAGTAGTTCACAAGTCAAGGTTAATTTGGAAATAAACCGTCTTATGAATTACATTTTACCGAGAAAGCCTCGCACCTCCTTTTCAGTCCTTGGTGGTGGCGTTTCTAGGATGGCCTTGATTTTGGAAGGATCTACTTCAATGCCCCTTTGTGTGATAAAAAAGCCCATCATTTTTCCTACCGTTACGCTGAAGGTTCATTTTTGCGGGTTTAACCTCAATCTGTATTCCCTGATCCGTTGAAAGAATTTCTTCAAGGCGGTGTAGTGGCCCTCTCGTTCTTTGGACTTGACAATCATGTCGTCCACGTACACCTCGACCTCTTTGTGGATCATGTCATGCAGAATGGTGGTCACGGCCCTCTGATAGATAGCTCTAGCACTTTTCAACCCAAACGGCATAACCCGGTAGTAGTAGGCACTCCACGGCGTAGTGAATGCAGTTTTCTCTCTATCCTTGGGGCGCCATCAGAATCTGGTTCTACTTGGAAAACCCGTCCATAAATGATAGCAATGCATGGCCCACAGTGAAAGCCTCATCAATGTCCGGCAGAGGAAAGTTGTCCTTCGGACTGGCTCTTTTCAAATCCCGGAAGTCTACACACACTCAGATTCTACCATCCTTCTTCGGTACTAGGACGATGTTGGCTAACCAAGTCGGGTACTTAGATACTAATATGAAACTTGCCTCGATCTGCTTGGTGACCTCTTCCTTGATTTTTAGCGCCCAATCTGGATGAATTCTAGGCAGCTTCTGCTTGACTGGTTGAGCCTCGGGGTCAAGAGGGATCCGATGCTATACAATCTCAAGATCGATTCCAGGCATGTCTTCGTCGGACCACACGAAAACATCTTTGAAATCTTTTAACAAAGCAATTAAACGCTCATGCTTCTCCGAAGACAACGTGGACCCGATCTGGACCAGGCGCGGATCCTTTTCAGTACCCACATTAATGGCAATGATTTCATCAGCACAAGGTTTAGCAAACCTCTCCTCCTCTTAATTAATCAAGTTTTTCAAAGCTAGGGAAATTTCTTCCCCTTCAGTTTCATTAAAATTTGAAAATCCTGGTCAATACAATAAACCAATAGTATAGAAAAGTACATAGAATTTGTAGATTTTTCATTCAAAATGTCTAGATCTTCGGTTATAAACTCAAAAGAAAAGTTGAATGAAGAGCTAGATAGGAATTGGTATCTGGGTTACCACCTCCAGAAATACCAAACTCAAAAGAACTTGAATCTAATCCCAGCCCACAGACTCAATGGAATCAGATTCGAGCTCATCACCTGATTCAGAACTGGATAGATAGCCTTCCTCTAGCTGTCAGGTAAGAGATTGTGCCACTGATACATCCAAAATGCTCCTGGTTAGGTTCACACCTTGTTCTTTCCCGATCATGGAAACGGTAAGGTTATCTCCCAAGTTCTTTAGGTCGGCCACAGGATTTGTCAGAAGACTAGCTAGTGCTGCCCCTACTCCAAATTCGCCGCCTTCTAAGTCACCTTCTATGCTCTGTTAGTCTTGATGTTTGGTTCAGCCCTTTCCTCATCATCACTATCCTGTAATTGCAGATCAAAGAAGATCTCGAACCCGGGAACACGCTACTTCAAGGAATTCACCCAAGGCTCGGGAAAGCCACAAAAAGGGAAGTCTTCTCCCTTCTGAACAAAGCAGCGATTCAGTGTCCCCTGGATTGGCTTGTGGATGAGCTCATAGTGTTTCCCGACTTGCTTGGCCTTGGCTCTGCTCTGATTTTTTCTCCCTTCCTTATCCAATCTTCTTTGGTGGGCACGTAGCCCAGTCCAAAGGCATGTAGGTTGTGTGGCACATTTGTCAATGCTGCAACACCTTTCCGATCACTCCTTCTGAGCCCCATTCCTGGAACATGCTGCAGTTTGTTCATAAAATAGATAGACTAGGCAGTGACATACATGCCTTCGTCTGTGGCCAGAAAAGTCTGCACTAACCGGGCTTCAACCAGAGTGAATCCCAAGAGGAATACATCCTCTTCGCCATGGGTGATTTCCAACACTGGCGTAGTTACCTCTGGCGGTGGATGGATAGATGAATTCCCAAAAACAATTGCCACCCCTCTCCCTTGAGGGTACTTCAACATCTGGTAGAGAGTGGAAGAGACAGCCTTCACATGATGCAACCACGGCCTCCCTAACAGCAAATTGAAGGTAGCCGACACATCTGAGACATGAAAATCAACCTCTTGCTCAGCTGGGCCCACTTGGACTCTAACTTGCACTGTGCCCATGACCTCTCTGCTCGTGTTGTCATATGCTTAAATTACTTGGGTTGTGGGAACAAAGTCCGCTGGTTTGAGACCAATTGCATAGGTAGTGCGAGAAGGAAAGAAATTGATGGCCGAACTGGTATCCACGAACACCACCGGCACCCATTTCTCCTTGCACTCAACAGATATGTACAACAATTTGTTGTAAGCTGAGCCTTCTGGTAGTAGCTCTTTGTCAAAGAAAGTAAGAGTTGGCCTGGCACCACTTGGAAAGACCAAACTCACAAGTTGTTCAGGCGTAGTGTCAATGGACAATTTAGCCTTGTCTATTGCAGACAACACTGCCTGTCGGTGTACCTGGGAGGCCATAAGATGACCCCAGATTGAGATGTCATCTCGGATTTTCTTGAGTTGTTTCAATACTGTAGACACCCCATTTTTGACCGACCTTAAGACTCAGACGTTGCCGATTGAGCGCTCGGTGATGATGCATATTGTGCTCGTTCTGAGGTCACAGAGTCTCGGCAGAGAGCCTTGCCTTCGGACTTCGGGACTCTTTTGTGCTTTGCCTCGGTTTGCGAACTAGGTCCTGTTTTCTCTGTTTTCTGAAGGGAAGGAGAGGTCTTGTAGACCATCTCTCAGTGGCCGTAGGCTACGTTTCGTGGTCGTAGGCCATTTTTCCCGTTTGGAGATCGGTTTCCGATTTTCGGAGCCGTCGGCCGTGTGCCTCGGTTCGGGACCGCTTAACTACCTCTGTTTGCTCCGATTTTTGGCACACACCTTATGTCCTCTCCTTAGAGGGACACTGTGGCTTGGGAGACCACCTTCGTGGTCGTACGCCACCTCCGGTGCTTAATAGTCAGTTTTCGGGGTCCCCCGGCTGTGCGTTTTGGTCCCCGAACCCTCGTTTTGCATCCGTCTTGGCTCATTTTTGGTGTGGACCCTAGTTTCATTGTTAGGAAGGTGGTATGGGGGTGGGAGACCAGCAATTCTTCTTGGAGACCACCTTTCTCTTCGCCATCCTATTTTCTTGGCAGGTAGGCGGTTTCCCTCACTTTTGAGCCACAATTTCGGGTCTCCCATACCACCATTGTGTTGCATTCATCTAGGAGGCCACCAATATGGGTAGGCCGACCAGCTTTTCTTCCTGACCCTTTTGAACCTTACTAGAAAGCTGGTTTTTCTCTCTCCTGGGTCACATTTTCTGGTCTCCCATACCACCACTGTATTGCATTCACCTGGGAGGCCACCTTTCTAGGTAGGCCGACCAGCTTTTCTTCTTGACCTTTTTGAACCCTGGTCGGCCGACCAGGGCAAGTGGTCGGCCAGCCATCTGCTTTTTGCCCTTCCTGAGTGCAACACAGCTGTGCCAGCTGGGAAGCATTTGACCTATCCTCCGAAATTTAACCCCTTTGTTTGTCTTCTTAAGAAAGCTTTGGTCCTTTTGCTTAGCTTCTAGGAGAAGCTTGACCCTTTTGTCAAGCTTCTTGAGGAAGCTTGACCCCTTTGGTCTAGCTTCTTCAAGAAGCTTGACCCTTTTGGTTAAGCTTCTTTTAGAAGCTTTGACCCTTTGTTGTAGCTTCTTAGAGAAGCCTTGGCCCTTTGTCTTCTATAAGAGAGGGTCTCCTCTCCATTTGCAAAGGTTAGAACTTTTTGGCTGAGGCATACACACATTTCCTCCATAACTCTCTTCTTCAAGCTCTAAACTCCATTGTTCTTGCATCCATTACACTACACCTCCTAGCACAACACCTCCACCATCCATCCAAGCACCTTGGAACTGATTTGCAGAGGTTGAAGGCTCATCATCTTGGTCCAGAAGTTGCTGGAGGTCTTCTCTACAAGGGTAAGTCTCTATTTCCCCCATTTTGACATTGTTTTTCTTCATTGTTTAGCCTTATTTGCAAGCATTTTTGAGCTTTGACATGAACTGAAAAGTATCTTATTTTGAGCCCCTCTTGAAGTTTGTTTAAGGACATTTTTCTGTTAGAGGTCATTTACCCCCTTGTATGCTCCATCCCTCTTTTAAGGCTTATTTTGCTTCATATCTTAGCCTTATTTCAAAGCATTTTTAAGCTTTGACATAAACTTAAAAGTGTCTTATTTTGAGCCCCTCTTGAAGATTTTTTAAGGACATTTTTCTGTTAGAGGTCATTTACCCCCTTGTATGCTTGTTTGCATCTTGTTTTGAGCTTTGCATCTAGGCCTTTGTATCATGCTTTGTTTGGCCTTCTGGCCACTGAAATCCAGTGGATTTTCAGTGGCTAGCATACTGTTTTAAGAGCCAAAATCAGAGGGGGGTGACCCCCTCTCTCTTTGTCTTGTTTGTTGGCCCTTTTGGCCTTCCAAAGGAGCTCCTATTTGCAAGCTTCCAAGCTTTGTTTCAAGCATTTTTCAGTGGGTTTTAGGACCCCCATAAGTCATTTCCAGAGCTGGTTTTTCCATGTTGAGTGTCCTTGTTGCATGTGTAGAGTAACCTCTCTTGTAGCTTATCAAAGGAGCACCCCATTCTAGCATGTGTGGACTTTGTTTCAGTGGGTTTTTGGGGTTTATTTGACATACCATGTTTCTTTTTTGGCTGGTTTGGTGACCTCTCTTGTGGTTCATATACATGTAGTGTAAACCATGCTTACTAGCCTATGTTGCATGTTGTTTTGGCCCTTCATGTTAGCACTTTTTGGCCACGCCTTAAATTGATCTTATGCATATTTTGGACTGATTTAGCTCTATTTTTGGGTCTCATGGTTGAATGATGTTTTTTTTGCATGCTTGTAGTTCAATACCCATGCTTAACTTTGAGTTTTGAGGCTCATTCCATGCATATACTGAGGTGTGTTCATGTTTTGGGTCCATCATACATCATATTTCAGAGCTTGTATCAATGCCATATTGCCATGTTTTATACTCCTTAAGTGCGTTTGAGAGTCGGGCTTGTATGCCTCATTTACCGACCATTGAATGAGCTCCATTTCTTTGCATTCCGAGCCATCATCTTAGGTCATTTCCCCACTGTTTCAGACCTGCCTAGGGTTTGTTTGGGGTTGGTTTTACCACTGGTGCATTGCTTTGTGTACCTCTAGTGTGACGCACTTCACTAGTTTTGGTATTAGGGCCATCTAGCTTGCATTGTGTGACATACTTGCATGTTTCGGGACCATCTTTTATGCCATTTCAGAGCTGTATCATGTGCCATCCTATGCCATATTTCATTCCTTGCCATGCCTTGTTAGAGTTGCATGTTGTGCCTTAGGATTGGTCCTTTGTATTCGTGCATGTTTGCATGTATTTCGATTGTCTCATTTTCATGTATGGCCACTGATGTGAGTGTGGCTGAGGTCCACTCATATTGGTGTAAGTCCATCTTGCATTGTGTATGCCATTTTAGTCCATAGCATTGCGTATGCTAGGTTGCATGTTAGTGCATTGCGCATGCCATGTTGTGTCACGTGCATTGTGTATGCCATTTTAGTCCATAGCATTGCGTATGCTAGGTTGCAGGTTAGTGCATTGTGCATGCCATGTTGTGTCATGCGCATTGTGTATGCAATTTTAGTCCATAGCATTGCATATGCTAGGTTGCATGTTAGTGCATTGTGCATGCTATGTTGTGTCACGTGCATTGTGTATGCCATTTTAGTCCATAGCATTGCATATGCTAGGTTGCATGTTAGTCGCATTGTGTATGCCATCTCATTGCATTGTGTTTGGGATAGGAGTTTGCCCAAACACGGGAAACGAGGAACGTTTCATACCCGAAGTGACGGAACGTGCCTCAATTCCTGGTTGCCGACACTCCGGATTACCCATGATGGAGTCTAGGCCTTGTTGTGTTGTCATGTGCATTCATATCACATCGAGTCGTGCAATTCGACTCCTCGGCCATCATGCAGCGAGATGCGTGATTGGTGGCACGAGGATCGAGGTGTGCATACATATGTGAAAATACTTTGCCATGCCCCTTTCTTGCTCTCTGTTGCAGCAAACCAGAAATCAGCAACTTTCTAAAGCCTTGCACAGCATTCCGGGATCAATTGCAAACAGAGGCAAATCGGGGCATCGCGAGGAATTTTCCGACGAGGCGACCCGAGCATGCATGCATCTTTCATCATTCGGAGCAGAGCTGAGGCAGTCCATAGGCTTGCATGCTAATTTATCTGCTTTCCTAGTTAATTTGTTAATTAATTAGGGTTTTGTAATATTTAATTATTTATTCGGACTGTATTATTATTCGGACCTTCGAGCGAGGGCACAATTGTGTAATAAGTGTGCGTGTGTGTGATGCATGTCTTCCAACCCCACGTCTTTCTCCCTTTTACTTACCTGCTTACGATGGTTAGATTAGGGCATGTTTCATTTAGCATACTTATGCTCGCATGTTTGCATTCATTCATATGTCTTGCATGCACCGTGCTTGGCGCATCATACTAATTGCATTGTATTTCAATTCCAAGTTGAATACATGTTATCTGTAGCATTTCACATGCCATCTTAGAATAGCCGAGCCTATCTTAGTTGCATTTTTGCGTGTGATGCATTAGCCATCTTAACATGAGCTAGGATCATGCATTTGATTACTAACATAGCTTCTGTTTTGGCTTGGAGTACTCGGTAAGTGTTTATGCTTTAGCATCCTTACATGTGTGTGATGACTGCCATGATAGTATGCTTACCATGAGGCTATGTGCTTATGTGATATAACTGCCTGAATACCTGTGGGTGGAGGTTGGATTATCTGAATTAGAACAATTCATTGATTGCGAGTTTTAAGCCCACTAGATAGTGGCAAACCATCACGTTTTCTAAGCCCACCCGAGGGTGGCAAATCCACGTCTTAGCCTACTTGCGAGTAGCAAACCGCTTTAAAAAACAAACACGAAATGTTTTGTTCCAATTCAGGCGATCGACTATATTTGTATGCTGTGCGCATCACGTAGTAAATCTAGGCTAATAACCGAAATAAGAGCACATAATGTTTTCAAAACTCGATATCATGGTTAATAGAGGCCGATCTTTGATCGGGCGAGCGGGGTGCTCACGAAGTGACCTTCCCCAATCGTACCCAAGTTCCCAAGCCGAGGCAACTTTGGTGATGACGGACATGTGTCCTTAGGCAACGAGTCAGGGTTTCCTAAATTCCCCCAAAACAAAATATTTAGGTGGCGACTCTGTATCTGGCAAAGCAGTCCATGTTTGGCATTTCTTTCAAAAAAATCTGTTTTCAAAAACGATTTGCTGGATTTGGACTCTTTGATGATTCATCGGTCTTGCATTGCACTCTGCGAGATTAGATACAGGACCGTGACATTGAGTCCTGAACTGTAGTGAGCTTAATGAAGAAAACGAGATTTCTCCCAGGACGTTCGGGGATGTCTACAAATACTGCCTCTTCTTCTAGTTGTTTCTCTTTCTGTTTCTCGGCCTCTCTGTCTTTTCCAGATGCTTCTGCTTGATCCAGGTGCGGCAGCTTAAAATACCACCCATTTCTTATCAGATGGTTTATTTCTTCAGCATACCATGTATTGTCCAGAAGGCACTCACCCTAGTCTTCATCAGTGTGGGCCAGATGTAGATCATTATCGTCCCATCATTCACCCTCAGCAGCCGACAAACAGTTGTCCGGCTCTGCTTGTATCACTTTCACATCATAGGAATTCCCCACAGGGTATCTAGTCGTTACAGCTTCCTGACTGTCTCCATCCCTTTCTCGTTCAAACTACTTCAGTGCAGCTTCCTGTTCTGTATCCGCAGTGCTCACAGCACCCACTTCTTGGGCTGGGTTTTCCATACCAACGTTCTCTGGTAGCTTTCCTTTCTCATCGGCCCTTTTGGCCACTACAGCAATCCCTGCTTCCTTTCCCTCTGGTTTCATTTCAGTTCTTTTCTTCTTATCTAGCTCATCACTCAGCCATCCAGAGTTGTCAGTTGATCTGTTCAGGTTGAACCACTCTATTTGCACATCTTCTTGGTCCTGCTCATCAAAGAACTGTCGGTTGGCCAAATCCTCCTCGAGTTCTACTAGATCATCCAACCCTTGGCTCGGGCCATCTTCTCTGACTACATTGATGTCTACCCAGGTTGGCAGAACCAATTCTGGCTTATTTTGGACAGTTGACACAATGTAGTAACTCGGATCATACACCCTATCAGGTAAGTCCTCAAGGGACTCTAAAAACAGACTAGTACCTTCCTCCAAGGTCGACTCCCCTTCCACTGTAAGTCTCATCGCCACAGGCTTGGGTTGAGGGTTGGACGTGTCCATCATGCACAGATCTGTACTTTCCGGAATGAACAACGTCAATTTTGGTAGGTGGGAGGGAGTAATATATACGCTGGGGTCATAGGGGATGGCCAGTGTATGGATCAGGTTGAGATTTTGAGGTGGGTGAACTTGATTATGGACTGGAAGAGGATTTGTGGTTACGTTCGATTTTTGAGGTGGAGCAATCACCTTGTTGTCAATGAGATCCTGAACCTCATGACTCAATCGAAAGCACTGGTCGGTGTCATGACCATGCTATTGGTGAAACGCGTAGTATTTTGCGGGGTTGTGTTTGGGTGGGAGAGGATCAGGCAATGGGCGAGGTTCTAAGGGTTTGAGGTGCCCTTTTTTGACTAGCACCTTCATGGTTTGAGAGAGAGTCATGTATAGTTGGTTGAAAGTCCTCTGGGATCGGGTAGAGTTAAGGCGGTGTTTGTGAGCTTGTGTTGGCAAATGAGTCGATAGTCTTGGTTGTGGTGACAACACTTACATCTGACGGCCTCGCAGCTGTGCTACCCCCGGTAGCATTGGAACTACGAAGAAACGACCTTTTTGCCAGCTCCTTCTCATCTATAATAAGCCCCTGCTTTATAGCATCCTCAATTTGCACTCCTATTTCATGGAGTTCTGTAAATATGAGTAGAGGTAAGACAATCATCTTTTGCAGCAACTTGCCATGCAGATTCCGGACAACCATCCTAATCTGATCCTTCTCAGAAGGCCTCGTGGTCATCATTGAGGCTTCAGCTCTCCACCTTGTCACAAATTCAAAGAAGCCCTCCTTTGGCTCTTGGCGTGTTGCCTCGAGATCACAAGTTGTGACATCGATCTGTGTATTATACGAATACTGAGCAATGAAGGCCTCGCCATCTCCTCCCAATTTTGCTTAACAGAGTCTTCCAACTTGGCATACCATATGGCCGCTATACTAGACATGGTACGGCTAAAGAGAGATAACTTCTGTAGTCTAGACAGGCCCATCGGCCGCAAGATGTCCAAAAATAGCCATAGGTGAACCATCGGATCTCCAGAATCGTCAAAACAGTCAATGTGCGGCATTTTAAACCTATCTGGCAAGGTCACTGTAGAATCGGTGTATCCGTCCTCTACATCCGGGATGGAATTAACCCCTTGTGCTCTCTTGAATAACTTCTCCAGTTTATTGACCTT
This sequence comes from Camellia japonica, assembly GCA_030407325.1. Taxonomy (NCBI): domain Eukaryota; kingdom Viridiplantae; phylum Streptophyta; class Magnoliopsida; order Ericales; family Theaceae; genus Camellia; species Camellia japonica. The sequence goes on along the minus strand of JAPPVO010000014.1, from coordinate 99,679,622 downwards.
AAGTACAGTCGGGTCAACCTCAAACTTAAACAGAGCCTCAGTCTTACAAACAGGGGTTTTGGAGTCTTGTGCTGGGATTGGCTCCGCTGGATTGCCTTGATTTTCTGAGACATTGGCAGTTTGAGCAGTGGTTTCGGGCGCTAGGATACCCACGGGAGGTGCATGGGATGCAGAGGCCGCAGCCGACTATGGTTGCTATTGTCGTAGCCTGGTTATAACCTCGGCTTGACGGGCCGTGACCTCGGCTTGAAGGACCGCATCCTGTTGTAGGGCCTCAACTGTTTGCTGCAGATGATGTATCAAGTCTTCTAGTACTGTGCCATTGGAATAGGCGTTTGATCTCGTACTGAGCTAGAAGCAGATGACTGTTCTTGAACTGGACTAGACACAGGTGAATTGAGGGGTGACTACTGCAAAAACTGAACTAGTGAACTCTGCCTGATTCTCCTCCATCTTGTAACTGGTGGGAGTGAGGTAAACACGAGCTGTCCCCGAACAAGATCCCCGGCTTTGCAAAGTCTTCTGACTTGGGTCCAGAGTACTTGGGGGATATTTGAACTTTCTAAAGCTATGGTGTTAAACTACGTAGCAAAAAAAATAAAGCTAAAATAGGAGTAATCTGAAACCGCACAACACCTCAGCTAATGATTCTATCAACACAGACATGATTACAGCTATGAGACTGTACTCCACACTGAATTCTGTCCCCAAAACAGATATCAAATTTGTAACTGATATGCACATCCCTATACAGTTTCACTATAAAGCACATACCAGTTAAGCGAGAGTGAAAACGCCCCTATGAGGGGGTAGGGTTACCCTGTCCAAGTTTCGTCAGGAACTAGGGTTCACTATTCAAACAAAGTAGTTTCACGCAAGCCTGTATTTCAGGGTGAGCATCCTATCCTAGTTTGGAACAGTTACTAAGGCTTTACTATATGCAACTAGTCCAAATGGCTAAAAGGGGTACCACAGCAAGACTACCTAATATACCTTTCACACCTAACACCGAGAAGTGAAAGGAGGATCAAACGGTACAGTGGTAGTACAGATCCAAGGGTTGTGTGCCCATCATGGCAGAGCCCATGACTGGTCAACCTTTAGGCAAGCTTTTGGGCAAGCCTCCGGCAAACCGTCCAGGAATAGCAGATGGCAAACATAGTGACTTAGGCGCACCAATGCAAATTCAATGCAAAGAAACATATAAGTGTAGATAAAATTTCACATCATGAATTCCAAGTCAAGTTCTCTAATTCCCAAGCAGAGTCTCAACTTTTCGTGCTCCTTTATAGTTCAGACTCCCGCGGTTCTGAATCTGATCTCACAAGTGCAATGTGAAATAGATAAACACCAAAGAGTCTAAATCCGACAAATCTTTTGGAAAATTGATTTTGAATCAAAATGCCAAACCTGGACTGCTTTGCCAGATACAGAGTCGCCACCTAAATATCTTTGGGCAATTTAGGAAACCCATGACTCGTGCCAAATGCCACGTGTTCGTCATCACCAAGATTGTCTCGGCTCGGGAACTTAGGTACGAGAGGGAAATGTCATGAATTGAGTACCCCCGCTTGCCTGATCAAAGATTGGCCTCTACTAATCATGATGTGAATCTTATTTACATTATATGCTCTTGTTCCGATTATTAGACTAACTTCACTATGTGATGTGCACATAAGTATAGACTAATTTGCAAAAAATTGGAACATTTGATTTCATGTTTGTTTTTGAAAAGAGTTTGTGAATGTGCCACTTGAAAAAGTGGGCTTAAATGTACATTAATCAAACTATCCCAATTCAAGCAACTAGCCTTCATTCACATGCATTCAAATAGTTAATCACTTAAGTACTTAGCCTCATAGTGAATATGTTTTGACATGGCAACACTAACATACAATGGAATATGCTAAAGCAAGTAAAATCTCACCTAGTACTCCAAGCCAAAAAGATAAAAAAGTTAGAAAAATGCATGATCCTAACTATGCGATATGACTAATGTAACGTATACGATATGCAATTACTAAGCTCGGCTACTAATATGGCATATTAATCAATTTGATAACATGCGGCCTAAGTACGTATTCAAAGAAGCATTAATTAACAATGCAGGTTAGAATGATGCGCTGAGCTCAATGCATGCAAGACAATGGATGGAAGGCATGAGAGATGCTAAATGAAACATGATGCCCTAAATTAACCATCATAAGCAGGTAAATAAAAGGAAGAAAGACGTGGGGTTGAAAGACATACACATTATTACAACTGTGCCCTCGCGCAAGAGGGTCTGAATAAACTAACTAGCTAAACTAATTAACTAGCTGTTACAAAACGAATTAACTAATTAACTAATTATTACAAACTGAATAAACTAACTATTCTAGCTAGTTATTACAAAACCAATAACACTAACTAATTAATTACACTAATTAATTAATTACAAATTAGAACTATCTAATTAATTACAACATGAACACAACATGAAATAAATAGCTAAACTAATTAATCAGCCCCGGGAAGTGAGGAATGCTCATGCATGCGCGGATTTCCACCCAAAAATCCCATTGTTTTGCTGCCAGAATGCTTCTGTTGCACAGTAGAACCTCTTTCACCTTAGCCTCTGCTCTGTTCTACTCCAAAAAGGTTGCTGCTCAATTTGATGAAAGTGGCGGACAGGCCAGAAGTGGTGGCCTGCCGGCCACAAATGGTAGCCTACCGTCTAGAAACAATGGCTTGCCGGCCACTGATGCTTGGTTCCTCCTGCTGTAACAGAAAGCCTCTTGAAGAGGAAATTTTTTTGCAAGTGTTAGACCACCACTTACACACCCTAAAGAGCTCAAAGTATACTCAAAAGTACCTTAGCTCAAAGATCACAAGGTTTGGTTTAGAGTGTATAGGCAAAAGCTTGCAAAAGCTTAGGAATTTGCAAGAGAGAGAGAGAGAGAGAGAATTGTATAGAGAGAGGGAGATAATTTTGCTTCAAAATGTTCAACCCCCAAAAATGGAAGGAGAGGTCTCTTATATATAGAAAAACATCAAACTCCCTCAGAAATATCAATACATACACGTGTAGGCAAGTGCATGCATTAGTGGAAATAGCTGGCACAACTGGCAGAAATATCTACAAAATCACACAAGTGGTTGGCAGGCCACTAATGCTGGTTGGTAGGCCACACAAGTGGCTGCCAACCTACATTGGTGGCCGGCAGCCCACAGTGGTGGCTGGCAAGTCCCAGGGTTTTTTTGGCTTGAAAAACTCTGGTTTTGGTCCAAAAACAAGGCAAAAGGTGTGCAGGGTTTGAAGGCTCAAAGCTGTGGCATTTTGCTGAGGACTTCGAGCTTTTGACAAGCATATACAATTCATCATTGGGTGCGCAAGCGATGGCATCCAAGTCATAAGGGTGGTAAAAAATGGGGTGTCTATAGGAACACATCAGAAAACTCTTGCAATAATGGTTGTACCAGTTCAGGTATAACTTCTTCGTACTTTTCTACTAAATCCTCCTTGCAATGAGCACAAATGCCACATTTATCTCATCAATCTCTGTTTCAAACTACGCCCTTGTCAATAGGTTGGAACCCTTCCTAGATTTTGGTTTAAGGATTGACTCATTTGAAGGAAGCAAAACAATTTTGGTGGAGTTAAACATCAAACTATAAGTGTTGTTGTGGCCATCATGTTTGACTTGATGGTCATACTGCCATGGCCATCCTAAGAGAAGATGACATGCATCCATGGCTACTATATCACACCATACTTAATCCTTATACTTTAATCCAATGAAAAAATAAATTAAACAACATTCAGGATGGCCATGAAGTACAAGGAAATTATGCCAAAGAAAGATTGGACGTGACACATGTGTGTTGACAGCCAGGCCATCAATAAGATTATATAGTGAAATACCGCTTTCCTATTCTGTGGTTAGATGACAATCAACTGGTCGGGGCCAAGGTATTTACCAAACTGGATCTCAAGAGTGGGTATCCTCAGATTCGAATTAGACCTGGTGATGAGTGGAAGACAGCTTTTAAGACTAGAGAGGGCCTTTTCAAGTGTCTAGTCATGCTTTTTGGGCTATCCAATACCCCAGGAACTTTCATACGAGTAGTGAACCAAGTCTTGAGACCATTCATCAGTAAATTCACAGTTGTTTACTTTGATGATATTTTTAATTTATAGTCCTACTCCTAAATTACATATGCAACATATTCGAGAGGTACTAATAGTGTTGCAATGAGAGAAGCTATTTGGGGCCACCAACAAATGTTTGTTTATGATAGATAAAGTTCTGTTTCTTAGATACATTGCTTCCATAAAATGAGATTTCTGTGGATGAATCCAAGGTAGAGACAGTCAAGCAGTGGCCTCAGTCAAAGACTTCGTTCAACATGTGAAGTTTCTATGGGCTTGCTTCTTTTTCTAGTAGATTCATTCTCACTTCAACACCATCATGGCCCCAATCATAGATTGTATTATGTGGACTGACGACGCTAGCCAAGCTTTTGAGGTCATCAAGCAGAAGTTAACAACGACTCCAGTGCTGGTTCTACCAGATTTCACATAACCTTTCGAATTGCATTACGATGCATCCAAAGTGGAAATTAGAGTTGTCCTTAGCTAAAATTCCAAGTCCGTGCCGTATTATTGTGATAAGCACAACAATGCCAAGCTAAAGTATAGCACTTATGATATTGAGTTCTATGCCATTGTGCAGTCCCTTAAGCTCTGTATCACTACCTTATCCATAGTGGATTTGTCCTATATTTTGACCATCAAGCATTGAAGCACCTCAACAACTGAGACAAACTTTCTGATCACCATGCCAAATGGGCTGCCTATGTCCAACAGTTATATTTTGTTATCAAGCACAAATTTGGTGCTTTAAACAAAGTTGTTGATGCCCTTTATCGCCAAGATTCATTCATCACTCTCACGCGCACAAAGGTACTTGGGTTTGATAGTTTATTGGATTTTTTTATCCTCTAATCCATTCTTTTCTAGTGTACTAGGGAATATGACAGCAGGTGGGTACCATTACTATCATGTCCAAGATGGGTTCTGTAGACACCTAATTTTTGATTGACTATTAAGACTTAGGAGCTTGAAATGCTTCTTGATGATGAAAGGTATCATAATTTTAACTTTAGAGATGCTTGAAGTTGTTAGGACTACTGTATTTACCATTTTTGTGCCAAAAGCCATTTTTAGCCAAAATCACTGTTTGTTGGTTTGTATCGAAGGCCTAATTTGCCTAGAAAAAGTTAGAATTTGGAAATTACTATTTCACAAAAAATTATATCCCTTTGAATTATCTTTCCAACGCAGCTTGATTCACCTCAATTTGATGTCAGATGAGAGACATATGACCAACATACGAAAGTGCAGCTGCACAAATTGGCACGTGTGGCTACATTTCCATTTTCAACATTTTTTGGTTGTGCAGCCGCATGAGCTATGTACAGCCACACTTTCTCCTGATGCCCAGATTTTAAGTTTTTAACAAGGCTATAAGTGCGATTTTTAAGGAGGTGCAAGAGGGAAGTGATGCTCAACCCTAGCAACCTCCTTTTGCTTGTTCCAAGCTCTATGTGCCTATAAAAGCACCCTCTTCTCCCCTTTTCAAAGGGTTGAACATTTTAGCCAAGTTTTGACTGATTTAGAGAGAGAACTTTTGCCTCCACTTCTCCTAAACCCTAAGCTCCGAAATCATACAATCCTACAATAGCTTTAACAACTAAAAGTCAATCTGGGGTTTGACAACATGAACTAAATCAGAACCTAAACTTGAGGGAAGCATTCAAGCAATAAAACTCCCTATTCTTCGTGTGTTCTTTGGTTTAATCAAACGAGCGGGTACACTCTATTATTTTCTTTATTTTAGTACTTATTTCTCATCTCTTTTTAATATGTAATCATCTAGGGTAATTAGGATGACATGATCATCATGTAGTTTCTTCATTTTATTCACTTCCTCGCATTTTCTTGTGTGTTTTGCTTATTTCATTTAGAACAACATGTTTAGGACAAGATGACCATGTAATATTCATGCATTAAGCCTAGTTTGAATCATGTAAATATTCTACATATTTTTTTCTTCTCTTTTTACTCATTAAATGTTATTTTGTGCATAATCATCATTTTAGTACCCTCGAACCAGATTTGGGAAAATTATTAGCATGTTTAGTTGCATATCTAGGGTTCATATTTAATTTAAACAATGCATGAAAGAAGTTGAAAGTGGGTATCCAGGTAAGTCCGTTTTATCTCCATATCATATAGGTACTCTGTGTATCATCCTTTTTGAATAATCCAAGTTCTATGCTTTCTTTGTGCAAAATTGAATGTTTTGAATTTATTTTATTATTATTTTTTTATAAATATTGTTAGCCTTAGATTGAGTTTATGGCCATGGATTAGTAAAAATCTTATTTTATTAAAAATCATCTTCTTTTTGGAAAGATATGACTATATTATTTTAATCTAAAGTTAATGATATTTATTTTATTCAAATCACCTAATTTTAGGTTAGTTAAAGGTTTTAGGCTTAAAATGAACTGCATGAAATAATTAACTACTAAAATCATAAAATAAAAAGTTCGTAGAGGCCAATCTTCGGATTAGGCAAAAGGGGGTGCGATCATTCAATGACCTTCCTCTTTCGTACATAAGCTCCCAAACCTAGACAATTTCTAGATATGATAGATTGATCCTGTAACATTGCCTGGGGGGTACCTATGCGCGTTAAATAGTTCAGACCCTCAATTTCTTCGATCTAGTCTCATGAGTGCAATGTGAAACATAGATGAGAGTCTAGATTCGACAACTTTTATAGAAAATTCATTTTATTGCAAAACCATTGCCAAAAATGGGCTGCATCACCAGATCTTAGAGTCACCATCTAATATTTTAGAAAATTAGGAAACCCGTGACTCATGCCAAGGCCACTGTTTGTCGTAACCAAAGATGCTTGGTTCGGAACCTTAGGTATGAGAGGGAAAGGTCATCAATTGAGCACCCTCGCTTACCTGATCAAAGATCGGCCTTTACCAAACTATGATATGAGTTTTATTTGCTTTATATGTTCGTGTTCCAATTATTAATAAATCCTAAAAGTTACTATTGAAGCATACAAGTATAGACTATGTCATTCATTTTGGAACAACTTGATTTCATGTGTTTTGAAAAAGTTTTGAAGATGTACAACTCAAAGAAATTGAGTTTACAAACACAAAAATTAACATCATTCCAAATTAAGTGACATAACGTCCATCCACCGGCATTCATACAGTTATATCAAGTAAATGAGTAGCCTCATGGTAGGATGTAAAACATAGTAAGAAAAACACAAACAAACGGGATGCTAAAGCATAAAAACTTACATGTTTACCGACGTCCCACGAATAGCTACAAAATAAAGTTAGCGAAATATGCATGATCTTATATACAAAAGCCTAATGCAATTGACACATGAGATGCAACTAAGATTCGGCTTCTAAGATACGACATGTGAATCATTTCAAGAACATGAGGTAGCGCACATAATCACATAAAAATTGATTAAATCCACAAATGCAAACTTAGCCAAATCAAAATGCATGAAACACGGATACAAAGCATGGTGTAGACACCCCATTTTTGACCGTCCTCAAGACTTGGACGTCACTGCTTGAACACTCGGTGATTATCCATGTTTGTGTTTGTTTGGAGTTCCCGGAGTTCTCGGCTACGCACCTTGCCTCAGGATCTCCGAACTCGACTCTTTCGTGTCTGGTTTCGCACCAAACACTTGTGCTTTGCCTTGGAGGGGCAGGGAATGCCTTTTGAGGCATCCCCACACACCACCGGCAGTGGCTAGAGGCCACCGGCTGGTTGGTGTTGACACCGGCACTATATTGTGCCGGCCGGCTCTCTTTTGTGCCGGTCGGCAGTAAATTTTGTCAAAATGACAATTTTGCCCTGCCGACTACTGTGCAGCTGCTTTTTGAGATATTTTTAAGCAGCTGTCTACCACTTTCTTCCCCTCCATACACGTGTATGGAGGGATGAGCCTCTTGTTTGCTTGGTTGCTAAGCTTACAAGATTGCCTCCTCTATAAGAGGAGGCCTTGTCTTCTTGGCTGGGGGTTAGCTATTTTAAGAGATCAAAAACCAGAGCTTATACATTCTCTCTCTCTATATCTCACTCTCTCTCATCCTTGTGTGTGTATTTTGTGGCCAAATAGTGCACTTTTACCTTACTTTTGCACCATTACACACACTATTACACTTTATTTCGAGATTGAGGGACTTGGAGGGTTGTTTGTTGTGATTTTGGACTGATTTTGACCACTAGAGAGTGGCTGGACCACCTGTTCTTCAAGGGATCTTCAAGGGTAAACTCTTTACTTTAGTTTCCCCATTCTTGCAACTAGTTTCTACCCCTCTTGCTTTGTGTTTTAAGCTTTGTGTATAACATAAAAAAATCTTGTTTTTACTTGCTTAAGAACTTTCATCGAGGTCACCTTTTGATTTGAGTAAGAACTCACCCTCTTAGGCCTTGTTTTGGCCCTTTTAGTGCCTTTTCTTTAGGCTTTGTTTGCTTGGTGTTTTTGGCCTTCTCACCACTGAAAACCAGTGGGTTTTCAGTGGTGAGGAAGATGGTTTCAAGTCTCATATAGGGGAGAGACACCCCTCTCCCCTTTGTCCCTTGTTTGTTTTTTTTTTTTTGACCTAAAAAGTAGCATGTGTGCATGGTCGGTTTTAGCTTCATTTCAGAGTTTTTTTGAGTGTTTTAGAGCATGTTTAACCTCTGTTTTTGGTCGGATTTATGACCCTTAGCATGTCTCTCATACTTGCTTTGAAATGCTCTCTTATGCTTAAAAGTATGCCATGCATCTAAGCCATGTTCTTTGCATGTTTTAGCATAGTTCCATGAGGGCATTAGCATCATATTGCTATGTATAAGGGCTGTTAGTCACTGTTTTGCCATGTTTGGCATGTTTGGTATTGTTGTCTTGCTTGTTGGCTTGTAAGCCTTGGATGTGTGAGCCCCTAGCGTGTTCAGCCTACCTTGGTCTCATGATTTGGCATCATTTTAGATCACCTTTCAGTCCTTATATCATGCCTATAAGTTTCTATTTACCATCTCATTCATGCTTTGAAATGTTGTAATGTTATACCTAGAAATAGGCCATTTGCACGCTTCCATGTTTCAAGGCATTTTGGGACTGCCATATAAGGGGATTAGGTGTAATTTTGCATGCTAAGAAACTATTTTTGGTTGTCCAACATGTGCCATGAGTGGTCATATGATGGTAGTTAGATGCTCTCTTTGGTGCCCTTGGTTTTGGGCCTATTTACTTGCATGTTTGTGTAGCATTTTGCTCATGTTTTGGGGCACCTTTTGCCACTGTTTTGGGGAGATTTGAGGGCTGCCCCATTGTAGTTAAATCCACCATTGTATGCTTGCGTCATGTTTGTTGCATACTTGTTTCATTAAGTGTTATAGCATGATGAGCCTATGTTTGATTTGTCCATGCTTACATTGCATTTGCACCTTGCATGTTGCATTACATTTAGCATATTGGCATTTTAGCATTGGATCGTGTTATGGAGTCATGCTTGTATAACATGCATTGCATTACTTGGTTTGGGGTTGTCAAACCAAGCATAAGGGTTGAGGGAAGTTCACACTACAAGTGGTGCAACTTGTTTCGACTCTTGGTCACCAAGACCTTTGATCCATACATGATAAGGTTTTGGTCTCATTTGTGTGTTGCATGCATTACCATTAAAATGCAACCTTGGTTCCTTAGGCCATCATGCATCAACATGCATAATTGATGGCCCAAGAACCAAGGGTCATGCTTCCTTGAGTTCCCAAAAATGATAGGAGGCAATGGCCGTGCATAAATATGCCTAAAAACCTATGCCATGCATTGCTGGTCTGCTGCTGCTGTCAAACTGCCCCCTGCAGGAACTTTCTGCCAACCGGCAGTATAATGTGCCGACCGGCACTTTATTTTAAGCCGATAGCCTCCAGAGAAGCCGGCGGTCAATTTGAGCAGCCGGTGGCCATTTCCTCTAGCCGATGGTGTACTGCAGTGCATTTGGAAGATGTCCTGGGACTTTGGGAGTATTTCAGAAAGGCGGGGCAATAAAAACAGAGGCAGCAGTGGCATGGTGCGGGTTTCTGGGCAAAGCGAACTCGAGCATGCATCATTCACGCATCCCGAGGCAGGGCTGGGCCCCTTTTCTTTTATGATTAATATTAATTTGATAATTAGAAAGTTTTGTAATAATTAATTTATTTATTATTCGAACTGTAATATTTATTCGGTCCCTCCGTGTGAGGGCATATTTGTAATAAGTGTGGGTGAGTGTGTGTATGTCTTCCAACCCCCATTTCTTTCTTCCCTTTTATTTACCCGCTTATGATGGTAGATTAGGGCATATTTAAAATTAGCATACCTTATGCAATGCATGCGTGCATCCATGCATTTGTTGACATGCATCGGGCTCGGTACATCATACAAACTGCATTGTATTTCAAATCTAACTTGAATACGTGTTACTCGTGCATTTCACATGCCATGTTTAGGATAGCCGAGCCTGTCTAATTGCACTCTGTATGCGTCGCATTAGTCATCTTAACATGAGCTAGGTCATGCATATTTTGCTAACCAGTTTATTGTTTTGGCACGGAGTACGATGTAAGTATCTATGCTTTAGCATCTCGCATGCGTGTGAATGTTAACATGACAGCATGTTTACCATGTGGCTAGTTGCTTATGTGATAAACTGTTTGAATGCCTGTGGGTGGAGGTTGGATTGCTTGAGTTGGAATAACTCATTGAAATCCGTATTTTAGCCTACTTACGAGTAGCAAATTCCAAAGCATTTTCAAAGAAAACGGATATGCAATGCTTATTTCCAAATTAGGCAATCTAGTCTATACTTGTTTTGCTGTGCGCATAATATAGTAATTCTAGGCTAATAACCGGAATAAGAACGTATAATGTTTTCAAAATCGGATATCACGGTTAGTAGAGGCCGGTCTTCGAACCGGGCGAAAGGGGGTGCTCATAGCTGACCTTCCCCGATCGTACCCAAGCTCCCGAGCCAAGACTACTTTGGTTATGACGGACACGTGGCCTTCGGCACCGAGTCAGGGTTTCCTAAATTCCCCCATTAAAAAATATTTAGGTGGCGACTCTGTAATCTGGCAAAGCAGTCCATGTTTGGCACTACTTTTCAAAAAATCTGTTTTTTCTGCAAAATGATTTGCCGGATTTGGACTCTTTGGTTCAGATTTAGAACTTTGACACAAATTGAGTCCGAGCTGTAGCGAGGTCCCACGCGGGCGTTGTTACACATGGATATAATGAAAAATAAAATATGATGCTTATGGACAAATAAGGAAAGCAAGTAAAAGAATGGGATAGAAAGAAGCAGGGCAAGAAATTATTATAACACTTGAAAGAATAATTACAAAACAAATGAGAGAGAGAGGAGGAAAATATTACAACAAAATAAAAATCTCACAAAACACTCAAATAAAAAAAAAACAAAAATAGAAGCTTCATGTGTCTTGAGGATTGCCGAAAACTAGTATGCTTAACGCCAGAAGACTACTCCGTTTCGTCCAAAAGAAGCTAATCGGCCGGCCAACTAGGCCTAGCAAAACCTGTCTTGTTGCAAAAATGAGAAAATGAACAAACAAGGAATATGTAGGTGGCTCAACTAACCACTTCCGGTTAGATTACAACAAAATTAATATGAAACTAAAGCAAAAAAACAATTATGGGATAGAAAGTGCAAGAAATTGAAGGAATTAAAACTTAATCACTTTACAACAAAACAATATGAAATAAAAGTAAGAAAACAAAAATGAAATAGAAATGAAAGAATTAAAAATTCAACTTCCAAAGAAAGAGTGAACTTCTTGATTTCCATACTTCCTTTTGATCACCCTCAAGTTTGTGAATTATGTTCTTAGTCCTCAATTCAAGAGCTTAGAATTTAAACTAGAAAAATGGTTTTGGAGCAAGTGTATGATCACTCTTTAATCTTCTTTAACTTGGCAAGACTACTCTATCTTTGATCAAGGCTTTAAGACTTGGTTCTTGAGTGGTGTTTGCAAGGGAAGATGAGATGTATAGGCTTGGTAACTTCACTATTTCAGCAGGACAACTCTCTTGTTTTCAAGGCTTTCTTTTCTCTCAAATCTTAACTCAAATTTAACATTCTCTTTACATTTCTCTTCTAATTCATCTTCTCAAACTCAAGACTAGAGCTCTTATTATATAGGCAATGCTAGTGGAGAAATGGTGGAAGACAAAGTGGAGCAAAGTGGAGCATTTAGGGAAGATAATGGAGCTAATGGGGCACTAAAATGGAGCATTATCCTTAATGGCTCAAGCAATAGTCAATGAAGGATGAATAGGCAAGCATTTCGTGCAAAAATGGGTCAGAAATAACATCACAAAGTGCCCCACACATTAAAAAAACTTGCCCACTATGAACAGGTCACAGCCGCAGTAAGACAGGTCGCGTCCGTGGTCACACTGGTCTTGCCTGCATTGGTGCTTCTGGTTGACTGGTCAGTCGACCGGCTAGGGTGGGATTTTGTCATTTTTTGCTCTGGTTTGGTCTTGTTTCACTTCGGTTTGGTCCCACTTCACTCCAGGTGTCCCACGAGGCTTAAAAACTTGGCCAACATAGGCTTAGGATTGAGAATAAAGCTCAAATTCCAAGCTCTCTTATTGAGGATTTTGTGAGAAACACATTCTGATTGTCATCATCAGGTAATCAAAAGAAAGCATCCAAGTCTTAAGGCCAATCAAAATGGGGTGTCTATAGTTGCCCCTCTTTGACAGGGCTCGAAGTCATTTTATGATGTGAGTGAATGTCAAAGGCCGAAGATGACCCTTTTGACAAGGTTGTAAGACTTGGGCAAATAAACAAGATGCAAATGCAGTTGATTGAACCTAAGGGTTGCCTACGTATCCCTTTGCAAGGAATCAAAACAGTGTAGTTTAGGGGCAAGATGCAAATGATATACTCGAAATACAATTTGAAAGTTGGACTTCATGCTTCGGGTAGCCTTTTTTTTTCTTCCCCTTTTTGAAACTTCATAATTTATGCAATGCAATGCAAAAGGTAATATGCGAGGCAAGTCTCGTGCAAATGATATGAAGCATAACAAGGGGTACAATCCAGACACATTCACATGAGAGGAGAAAAACGGGTTTTAATCAACAAGCGAGACCCAAACCATAACCCAATACAAAATAGGGGATTGATTTCAATCGAGCAAAGGAGAAATGGGTCTTAACCACCATGTGTGTCATGACCCAAACCCGCCCTTATAGGTTTAGCATCATAATCGGCCAGTAATCCTGGGATTACCAAAGGCCTCTGAACAAATAAATAACGTATAGGGGCTAGTGAAAGCTAATACAACTCAGATAACTGTAACAAGCCCGCGGGGGACCTCGCTACAGTTCGGACTCCCTTTTGTTTTGTTGCGGTTCTTAATCTGAACCAAAGAGTCCAACTCTGGCAAATTGTTTTGAAGAAAAACAGATTTTTGAAAAGTAGTGCCAAACATGGACTGCTTTGCCAGATTACAGAGTCGCCTCCTAAATATTTTTTAAAATGGGAAATTTAGGAAACCCTAACTCGGTGCCGAAGGCCACGTGTCCGTCATAACCAAAGTAGTCTTGGCTCGGGAGCTTGGGTACGATCGGGGAAGGTCAGCTATGAGCACCCCCTTTCGCCCGGTCCGAAGACCGGCCTCTACTAATCGTGATATCCGATTTTGAAAACATTACATGCTCTTATTCCGGTTATTAGCCTAGAATTACTATGTTATGCGCGCAGCAAACAAGTATAGACTAGATTGCCTAATTCGGAAATAATCATTGTATATCCGTTTGTTTTGAAAGCGTTTCGGGTTTTGCTACTCGCAAATAGGCTAAAATACGGATTTCAATGAGTTTTCCAACTCAAGCAACCCAACCTCCACCCACAGGCATTCAAACAGTTTATCTCACATAAGCACTCAGCCGCATGGTAAGCACACTGTCATGGCAACATTCACACGCATGTGGTATGCTAAAGCGTGAAATACTTACATCGTACTCCGTGCCAAAACAAGAAACTAGTTAGCAGACATGCATGTCCCTAGGTCATGTTAAGTGGCTAATGCAACACAGGCAAGGATGCAATTTAGAGTAGGCTCGGCTAACCCTAAAATGGCACGTGAGATGCAATCATTTGATGCACGTATTCAAGTTGAAATTTAGAATACAATACAGTTTGTATGATATACCGAGCTCGATGCATGTCAACAAATGCATGGATGCACGCATGCATTGCATAAGGTATGCTAAAATAGACGTGCCCTAATCTACCATCATAAGCAGGTAAATAAAAGGGAAGAAAGAAGTGGGGGTTGGAAGACATACAAACCACTCACCCACACTTATTACAAATATGCCCTCGCTCGGAGGGACCAAAAGAATAATACAGATTAATTAGCTACGCAAACTAATTAAAATATTACAGTCCAACTAAATTAATCAAATAAATTAATTAATCTAATTAAAGCAGTAAACCGCCTCGAGATGAGGGCCGGATGCAACGCGTGCTCGGGACTTGCTCGGAATTGCACTGCCATGCTTAGATTGCCTCTGTTTTCCCTGCTTTGCATCTCAGAAGACTGCCAAAGTCTCAGGAGTGTCTCCCTGGACACTGAGGGACATCATCGGCTGAGTAGGACTTCCACCGGCATTAGCATGAAGTCGCCGGCACAAAATTCATCCATCGGCCATCGATAGACTGCCGGCCGGCACTGAATGTCTGCAGAACCTGCAACTCACAGCAGCAGAGGGCAAAAACTTGCATGGCAATGTAATTCCAACAATGTGTGCACCAATCATGCCCCTTATCATATTTGTGACTCAAAGGGGGCATGTGCCTCGATTCTCGGGCCACCAATCATGCATTTCCATGCATGATGGCCCAAAGAACCAAATGTGCAACTTCTATTTCAAATGCATGCAAACCAAACAAACACACAAGGGTGCTAAGCCTCTATCATGACTTGGTCAAGAGGTAGAGCATGCATGTTTATGTGATGCAATCCTAGACATGTCAACTAGTATGCAATCATGCCAATGCAAAGGAGCATACAAGCTAACAAACATACAAGACATGAAACACCAATGTCAACCATCAAGTATGCAAGGTGTAATGTGGGTGTCCAAGCATGCAAACAAGCATGTGACTTCATTCAATCATGTTAGTCCTAACATGCATTTACTTACCAATACATTACAACACTCAAGGAGCATATGCAAGCAACAAGAGGATGGACTTGCACATAGGTTAGGCAGCTCTAAATAAGCCTAAAATCAGTGGCCAAATGTCATAGAAGTGAAGTCTAAGATATATGCAACACATGTACACATGCAAGCATACATAATCCAACACTTAGGCATAAACAAGCAACTCTTAAGAACACTTAAAAGAGGCTAACATGGACATATTAACATGCATATATAAGCTTTATAATCATGTTGGACATGGTGCCAAACCAAGCAACAAAATAGACTAAGCATGCAACAAATGGTCCAAGCATCCAAGGCAAGCCAAAGGAGACCTAAACCATGGCTAAGCCAACCAAGCCTCACAAGGCCAAGAAGGCTTAAAACAGGTCTAAGGAAGCCCTAGACCATACAAAAGGGACCTCCTAGATGGCATCTAAGTGGCTCTAGAGCAAGGCACGCACAATGACCAAATCATTAGGCATACAACATATGCTTTTAAAACTTCAAAGAGGCATGCAATGCAAACATATGAGCATGTTAAATGGACTGAAATAACATGGCAAATGGTCTCAAACCATTGAGATGATGCAAACAAGGCATGCTACACATTCATGCTCAAGGCTAGCAAGCCTAAAATGCAAAGAGGCTATACTAAGCATGCCAAGACCAACCCAAACACTTATGGACAGACCTAAAACATGTCAAGATAAGCACAAAATCTTCATGAATCTAAGCCTAAAGCATGCTCAAATTAGGGCTAACAACCTAAGGCATGTTAAGGCAATACAAGGCATTACATGGCAACTATGCTAAGCATGCATAAGAGACCAAAACCAACTTAATACAAAGTTATAATATGGCAATATGAGCACAAAATACAGCCATGTCATAACCAACAAACAACCAAACATGGGGCTCCCTCAAGAGGCAAAATAGGTCCTTTTCAAGGACAACAAGGAGAGGGGGTGACCCTCTCCTTCTTGGGACTTCAAGGCATCATCTTCACCACTAAAATCCCTCAAGATTTCAGTGGTGAAGAGACCCCAACACCAAAATCCCGGAGCTCTCACAAAATAGCACAAAATGAGGCCTTTTCAAGGCCTAAGGGTGGTCAAACCTCCCCGAAGCACAAAACACCCTTAATAAACTATCAAGAGGACTAAAAAACAGAAATTTTTTGTATTAAACACCAATCACAAAAACAGTTCAACGATAGGTAAAAATGGAGTGCAAGAATGGGGTAAATAAAGCAAGTTTCTCACCCTTGTTGACCTTCTTCACAAGTGTTGATGTTGTTGCTTCCTTAAGCTCAAATCCAACCAAAAACACCAAGAACAACCTCTTGGAACCTCAGTAGCCAAGGAAGGTGAAACACTAGGTGCTTGTTTGCAATAATATGGATTAAAGCACCTAGTATAGAAACAAGAGAGGAAAAGAGAGATAGGATAGATACACAAGTTCTAACCTAGAACCAGAGCTTCTTCTCTGTCTTTTCTCTCTAAAAATGTCTAATTTTTCTAACCCTTGAGCCAAGAGAAGAGAGCCTTCTCTTATAGGCAACAAAGCTTACAAGCTAAGCAAACCAAAGGCTCATCCCTCCATACTGTATGGAGGGGAAACAAATGCTATACAGCTGCTTCAAAATATCTCAAAAAGCAACTGAACAGTAGTCGGCAGGGCAAAATTGTCATTTTGACAAAATTGACTGCCAACCGGCAGAAAAGAGTGCCGACCGGCACAATATAGTGCCGATGGCAACACCAACCAGCCGGTGGCCTCTAGCCACTGTCGGTGGTGTGTGGGGATGCCTCACAAGGCATTCCCTGCCCCTCCAAGGCAAAGCACAAGTGTTTGGTGCAAAACCAGACACAAAATGGTCAAGTTCGGAGATCCTGAGGCAAGGCGCGTAGCCGAGAACTCCGGGAACTCCAAACGAACACGAACATGGATAATCACTGAGTGTTCAAGCGGTGACGTCCAGGTCTTAAGGAGGGTCAAAAATGGGGTGTCTACAATAACGTCCAAAGAGCTGTGTAGACTTACATAGGACTGAAAATTTAAAAACTTAATTTACATAATCAAGACATTATACCCACATCACTATCCATACATACAGACAAACAAAAGGCATGTTCAACTAACAAAAGAAATACAAAAATCTTTAACATGATTTACAAAAACTTGACCACTGCAAATGGGAACCCCTTCAGAAGGCACCGTGGCTAATTGACAAAAGAAACTCCAGGCCATCAACTTTGAGCTCGATCATGCGCCTGGTCACCTACATACATACATAATAATACGGTGAGCTGGAGCCCAGTGAATAACACATAGTAAAGGATTTATGAATGATGTCTGAACAATTTCAAGAACCAGAGTTCATATCAGAAACAGATTCAGATTCATATACATAACCAGAAGTCATAAGCAGTTATATGTGGTATATCCATTAGCTGACATATCATCTTGGTCCTAGGACCCATATGCATAGTCGGTACTGACAACCCCAAAGGTCCATATCTTGTGCACAAGTAGCCATGGTATTGTTTCCCCTGGGCAAGGGCCATGTATAAACCACGGTATTGTTTCCCTCGGGTAAGGGCCATATGATCATAAGCCACGGTATTGTTTCCCACAGGCGAGGACCATATAAACATATGCCACGGTATTGTTTCCCCAAAGCGAGGGCCATGTGAACTAAGGATACCACAAATATATTTCAGAAAATTGGACACTCATTCACTATTCATAAAATAGCATTTTAATAAAATAGATCATATCTTAACATTTTGGAAATACTTATAATCAAACATAACTTTACAGAGTTGTTACTCACTGATAGCTCTGATAGCAAAATGGACAAAGTAGACAGATCAGATATCCTATAGCGCGTGACATACACAAACACATAACAAATGCACATTGAACTCACGCCCAAAAAACACATAACTCATTCATTTTCTATCTTGGTGTGTTTCTAATCCTTATCCTCATTATTATGTCTTAATTAAGGCCTAGGAATGCCTAAGATGCAATGAAGATACCAAAATATAAATTGAAACACTTAGTCAAATTTTCAAAAACCGAGCAGTCCGCTTGAGTGCAACTTCGGTCGCTCGAGCGGTCTGCAAAGTCTACAAAATACTGGTTGCTTGATTTTTCTACTCGACAGATGCTCAACAGTTGCTCGAGCCAAAGACTGAGTAGAAAGGGTCTCCGGTCGAGTGCAACTTTGGGCGTTCGAGCAATCTGTAAAATTTTGTAAAAATTTTCGGAGCATGAATTTTAAACTCGAGCTTAGACTTATTCGCTTCAGCGGAGGTACAAATATAAGGGTGGTCGCTCGAGCCAACCCCCAAACTCTGCAAAAGTATTGGAAGCTCGCATTCTCTACTCGAGCGTAGACTCCACCGCTCGAGCGGAGAGTACAAATTCTGGAATTTGTAGATTGTTGATTCAAGTCCAAAACTCAATTTCAAAGCTTCAAAACACAACCTTTTGGGCCAAAACTTGGTAAAACATGGAGAAACTCATATTATATGATGAATTACAAACCATTTCGCAAAATCAAGCCCAAAATTTTTGCCAATTGTACAAAACAAAACTTAAAACTTCCAAAACATAACATGCATGTAATGACTTGGATACAAAGCCTCCAAAACATGAATAGATGAAGCGTTTAAGTCCAAAACCACCATGAGCTCCCAGAGAAAAACAAAAATAAGCTCTTGCATGTAAGAATTGTTGATGTCAAAGCTTGAAAATTGATGAATTATGCATGCATGTGTGTTATGATCTTATTTCCTACCTCTTAGCTTGATTCTTGCATTTCCTAGATTAACACTCTTGAATTCATGCATTAACTAACTCAATTACAAACTTAAAGGCTCGAATTCTTACCTTAGGTGTTCAATTGTGTGCTAAGTTGTTAATTCTTTGAGTTTCAAAGTTGAATCCTCTAATTCTCTATAATTCCTTTGCTTGATCTCAATCTCTCCTTCTCTCTCTCTCTCTCTCTCTCTCTCTCTCTCTCTCTCTCTCTCAATTTTAGTCTCAAAGATGATGAAATGAGGGTGTAGTGGGATAGTCTAGCATCAAATTAGCCTTATATAGGCCTAATTAGCATTTGTTAATTAAGTTGAGTTAAGGCTGATCCAATGGTACTATTTAATCCCAATTAAATTTTTCCAAATCAAATTTCAATTAAGCATGTCATAAAATTCTAAAAATTCTAAATAACACCTATACCGAGTTGATTTAGTGATCGAATGCCGATAAGGCTTTCAATTCGCATAATGAAACAAAAACACAGATAGATCTTTCTACAACAGACATATATAAATGCAAATAACATATAACACATGCAATTAACGTAGAATTTCATCTTAGTTACGTATTAAACAATCTTAATCAAGGATCATGGGCTAATCACAGATCGGGGTTGTTACAATGTGAGACCTAGATTGTACCTCAATACGAAATAGATGATGGGTTTTAACCAGGTAAAGGAGAAATGGGTCTTATCTAACAAGCGAGACCTAGACCATACCTCAATACGAAATAGGAGATGGGTTTCAACCAAGTAAAGGAGAAATGGGTCTTAATCGACAAACGAGACCTAGACCATACCTCAATACGAAATAGGGGATGGGTTTCAATCAATAAAAAGGGAAATGGGTCTTAACCAACAAGCGAGACGTAGACCGTACCTCAATACGAAATAGGGGATGGGTTTCAACTGAGTAAAGGAGAAAAGGGTTTTAACCAACATGCGAGACCTAGACCATACCTCTATAAGAAATAGGGGAATGGTTTCAACCGAGTAAGGAGAAAAGGGTATTAACTAGCATGTGAGACCTAGACCGCACCTCAATACGAAATAAGGGAGTGGTTTCAACCAGGTAAAGGAGAAAAAGGGTCATAACCAATATACAAGACTGTAGATACCCCATTTTTGACTGCCCTTAAGACTTGGGCGCCACTGGTTGATCACTCGATGATGAAAGTTATGTCGTGCAAATGCTCAATTTCTTCAGGAAGAAGAGCTTCTCAATCCCAACCTTACACCCCATTTTGGACCAAAACTATTTTTGACCAAAACTATTTTAGACCTCAAAACCCTCTCTTTCAAAATATTTTTGAAAATGTTTCTACGATGTTCCGAGACTCGCATTTCGTAAAAAAATGAATTTTTTGGTAAACTGAGCAAAGACAAAGTGGAAATAAATGGAAGAGAGGTGAACTCTTTGAAAAATCTATTAAACCTCTTATTTATAGGTTTGGAGTTGAAGAACATTAGAGGAGAGTGAGGAAAACTAGTTCGGCTTGAAACTGTTAAGAGAGAACTGGGCGGACTCACTAAATCAGGCCTACCCTTTTGTACACTTAGACTTTAGTTGTGAGGACACTACCATTGGAAAGTGGACTTTTGAGGCTTCAATTTAGACTCGAGAATGACCTGAAAAGAAGTCCGAATGAAGGAGTTATGCCCATTTGAAGTCGGGTCTGAAAGTAGATTTTTCTTGTGGCCGACAGGTAGCCGGCAATCACCATTTGTGGATGGCCGACCACCATTTCTGGCCTGCCGGCCACCTACCAACCAATTGTGTCCAAGCCGGCCATTGGTGACCAAAAGTAGATTTTTTGTAGATATTTTCCTCCAGCTATTTCCACACTGCTCCAGCTATTTTTGAATAGATATTTTTGACCTAAGGCTCATGTTTTCTATATATACATGACCAATCTCTTATATTTCAAGGTTAGAAAAACTTTTGGAGCAAAAAATATCCTCTCTCTATAATTCTCTCTCTCTCTCTCTCTCTCTCTCTCTCTCTCTCTCTCTCTCTTGCAACTTGCATAGCTTATGCCTAAACACTCTAAACCAAACCTTGAGAACTTCTTGCTGAGATGATTTGAGTTTGAATTTGAGCTCTTGAAGCACTTGAGAGTGTGAAATTGGTGTTTTTGACTTAAGGGTTCATTCCTCTTCAAGAGGTATACTTTATCTTGCTTTTGTACCATCTCTACACCACTTCTTTTCTATCTTTTCTTGCTAATTTTGAAGTGTTTTTCAACTATTTTTATGGGCTGAAGCTTGTGGTTTAAGGCCATTAAAGGTAGAGTGGTTAACCACCCTTCTTTGAACCTTGTTATCTAAGCTTTTCCACTTGTGTTTCCCATTTTTTCATCAACTTTTTTTTGAGCTTTTACCACTGATTTTCAGAGGTTTTCAGAGGCTAAAAATAGTGGTTTTGAAGTCCCAAAATTGAGGGGTTAGCCACCCCTTCTTTGGCTTATTTACTAGCTTAAATTGCACCATGTTTTAACTTATTATTTTAGCTACTTTTGTCTTCATTCCAACATATTTTTGAACTTTTTTTGGGCTGTAAAAACTTTGTATTTTTGGGTTGAAACTTGTGGTTTAAGGCCAATAAAGGTTGAGGGGTGGTTCACCCTTCTTTACACCATGTGTTTAGGGCCTTTCCCCATGTGTTTCCCACCCTCTTACTATCTTTTTCCAAGCTTTTGAAAACTAATTTTCAGAGCTTTTTTAGTGGCCAAAATCATGTTTTGAAGTCCAAATTTGGAGAGGTTAGCCTCCCCTCCTTGTGTCTTGTTTACTAGCCTAGTTGGTGCCATGTTTTAGCATTTTAATCTAGATTGTTTTAGCTCAATTCCAGCATGTTTTAGAACATATTTGAGCTTGCTTTAGAACTATTTTTGGCTGTTATTCACATTTGAGCTTTTCTTTGCATGCTTCTAGTGTAATAGTCCTCATAAGCTTGATGTTTTAGGTCTTAGACATGACTTATTTGAGTTGGGAGCACTTATTTTGGGCTTTTCATACTTCATTTCAGCACTCATAATCTCTGCAACCTCCCTCCATTCTTGACTTTTTATTTTTCTTTGAAAGCGGTTTCAAGTCACTTGTTTGCCCAAGTATGAAATTGAGGTTTCATACTTAAGGTTTAATCCCTTAGGGGGTTTATTACCAATGGTATGAGGCTTCTTTCATACCCAAAACAACTTATGTTTTGAACTCTCTTTCCATTAGATGACTTTAATTCACCGTTGGATTTAATTGAATTAAAGGATGGCTGGTAAATTAAAATGAGTAAACTTGGGACTAAAAGTAAGCAAGATAATAATTTGGTTGTGTTCAATCGGATGTTAATTGAACAAATGGAAGCTTGAAGCATTTCATACTCATTAGTGATGAAATGATCCAAGTCTCCAAGGTCCACCACTTACATTGATCATCCATGATAGGGAGGTGGTCTTTAGAGTCTCTTCTTGTTGCATTTATTGAACTTGCACATCTTGAGTCACAAGCTATCATGTAATGAAATTGCTTGAGTTGGCGGTTTGTGGCTTAAGTTTACCACTCCTTGCATTTGTTCATGAATAGAGGAGGGTGAATTATGCAAACAACCCTTGAAAATACCCTGTATATTCTATACTTGTCCTCTCTTGCAGCAAGATGAACCTGTGCATCATTTGCTGGCAGGTGGCCGGCAACCTTTATCTTTGGCCGGCTGGCCACTAATGCAAAACTCAGCAGAGTGTTCGTAAGGTGGAGCAAAGTTGTTCTGGAAATGTTCAACTGTGCAAACATAGGCATTCAGAAGCAAAACAACGGCGTTTTCCGGTGGAAACCAAGCATGCGCATGCACATCCCTCTTTTCTCGAGGCAGAGTAATTAGTTGCTTAGTTTAATTACTTATTTTAATTACACTTGTGTTGTAATTATTTAATTAGATGAGTTATTTAGTTAATTAATTCATGTTGTAATTAATTAGTTAACTAGTTTAATTAGTTACTTTGTAATTAATTAGTTAATTTATTTCATTCAAGCTTTGTAATAATTAGTTAAGTAGTTTGGCTTAGCTAGTTTATTCATTTGGACCCTTCTGCGCGAGGGCATCAATGTTGCAATAATGTTTATGTCTTCCAATCCCATGTATTTCTCCCTTTTATTTATCCTCTTACAATAGTTAGTTTAGGGACATCATGTTTCTATTAGCATACTTCATGTTTGCATCCATTCATATTAGATGCACTGAGGCTCAGTTCATCATTCTAACTGCATTGTAGTTTAATACTTCTTTGAATACGTGCTTAGGACCGCATGTTATCAAATTGATTTATATGCCATATTAAGTAGCCGAGCCTATTTTAAATTGCATATCGCACGTGTTGCATTAGCCATATTGCATAAGTTAGGATCATGCATTTTTCTAACTAGTTTCTCTTTTGGCTTGGAGTACTAGGTGAGCCTTTTACTTGCTTTAGCATCTTGTATGAAATGTTGATGTTGCCATGTCTAGCATGCTTTCCATGAGGCTAAGTGCTTACTTGTTAAATTGTTTGAATACCTGTGGATGAAGACTTGTTGCTTGAATTGGAATGATTCAATGAATGCACGTTTAAGCCCATTTTGTTAAGTGGCAAAATCAAACCCTTTTCGAAAAACAAACATGAAATTGAATTGTTCCAATTCGGGCAAACTAGTCTATACCTTATATGCGCACGCATCACATAGTAATGCTAGCTTAATAAACTGGAACAAGAGCATATAATGTACATAAGATTTATGTCATGATTAGTAGAAGCCGATCTTTGATCGGGCGAGCGAGGGTGCTCAATTCATTCATGACCTGCCCCTCTCGTACGCAAGTTCTCAAACCGAGACAATCTTGGTGATGACGAACACGTTGCCTTTGGCACGAGTCATGGGTTTCCTAAATTTCCCTAAAATAAAATATTTAGGTAGCGACTCTGTATCTGGCAAAGCAGTCTATTTTTGGCAATTTGATTCAAAATCAATTTTTCAAAAGATTTGCCGGATTTGGACTCTTTGGTGTTTATCAATTTCACATTGCACTTGTGAGATTAGATTCAGAACCACGGGAGTCCAAACTGTAAGGCTTATATTCAAACTTCAAAAGGGGGCATGAAAAAGTCGAGCTACAGTTCTGGCGACCCAGCTGGGGATGTTAGAGAACTTGACTTGAAATTCATGATATGAAATTTTATTTACACTTATATGTTTCTTTGGATTGCATTTGCATTGGTGCGTTTAAGTCACTGTGTTTGCCATCTGCTATTCCTGGACGGTTTGCCGGATGCTTGCCAAAAAGCTGACCGGTCACAGGCTCTGCACGATGGGAACTCAATCCTTGGATCTGGACTACCACTATACCGTTTGATCCTCCTTCCAATTCTCGGTGTTAGGTGTGAGAGGTATATTAGGTAGTCTTGCTGAGGTATCCTTTTTTGTCCATTTGGCCTAGTTGCATATCGAAAAGCCATAGAGACTGTTCCAAACTAGGATAGGATGCTTACCCAATGCAGGATTGCGTGAAAACCGTTTTGTTTGAGTAGTGAACCCTAGTTCCTGACGAAACTAGGACAGGGTAACCTTACCCCCTCATAGGGGTGTTTTGGCTCTCACTTAACTGGTATGTGCTTTACAATGAAATTGTACAAGAATGTGCATATCAGTTGCAAGTTGGTATCTATTTTGGGGCAAAATTCAGTGTGTAGTACAGTCACTCAGCTGTGATCATATCTGTTCTAGTAAAATTGGGCTGAGGTGTTGTTTGTTTTCTTTTTTGCAAGGTAGTCCTGGAACCATAGCTTTAGAAGGCTCTGATATCCCCCGAGTACTCTGGACTCGTGTTGATAGACTTTGTAAGGTTAGGGACCTAGTTCAGAGGCAGCAGTGTTTGTTTTACTTTTGTCGATGGCAAGACGAAGGAGGGCCAGACAGGGTTCACTAGTTCCACTATTCTGACATTCACTAGTTAGATTACCTTCTTTCAGCTCATCCCGGGCATCTACCCCTATCATGGCTCAGCCTTTGACAAATTTAGAGGGATTATTACTCCATCTGCAGCAAACAGTTGACTCCCTCCAGCATGACGTGACCCATCAGGCCGAGGTTACGGCCCGTCAAGCCGAGGTTATAACTAGCCTACAACAACAGCAACTGTAGCTAGTAACAGCCTCTGCATCACATGTACCCACCGCGGCTATCCCTGTGCCCAGTATCACAGCTAATGCAGCCACTGCTCAAGATCCACAAACCAAGAGTGTTTGGGTTCTCCCAGTCCAAGCAGAACCCATCCCAGCACAAACTTCCAGAGCCCCGGTGTATAAAACCGAGGCACCGTTCGAATTCGAGGTTGATCCAACTGCGCTCAAAGTCAACAAGCTGGAAAAGCTGTTCAAAAAGGCACAAAGGGTCAACTCTATTCCAGACATAGAGGATGGGCACACTGAATCGGCAGTTACCTTAACCGGAGCAGTTTGAGATGCCACATATTGACCGCTTCAATGGCTCTGGAGATCCGATGGTGCATTTGCATCTATTTTTTGATATCCTATGACCAATAGGTTTGACCCGAGTATAGAAGTTGTCACTATTCAGCAGAACCATGTCCGAAATAGCTTCCATTTGGTATGCTAAATTGAAGGACTTTGTGAAACAGAGTTGGCAGGAGTTGGCCGATCCTTCGTTGCCCAATATTCCTACAACATGCAGATCGAGGTCACAACTCGTGATCTTGAGGCAACGCGTCAGGAACTGAAGGAGGGCTTTTTAGAGTTTGTTATTCGATGGAGGGAAAAGGAGGCTATGATGGCAAGCAGGCCTCCAGAGAAAGAGCAAGTTCGTATAATTTTTAGAAATCTGCACGAAAGGCTATTGTAGAAAATGATAGTCCTCCCATTATTCAACTTTAAGGACCTCCATGAAATTTGGGTTCAAATCAAGAATGCCATCAGGCAAGGGATCATTGTGGAGGGTAATGAACCTATGAGGAGGAATGTTTTTCATAGTTCCAATGGTAGCACAGCTGTCAAATGCTCAGAAGTAAACACTGTCACCACTCCTGGCAATAGCCAAAAACCCACCACTTCAACTCGGCCCCGAACCCGAAATTTCCATCATCTTTACATGAGTCTCTCTCAAGCCTGCTAGAAAAAGGGTACCTAGAGCTCCTAGAACCCCACCCCTTCCAATCCTCTTCCACCAAGATATGACCCCGCTAAATACTGTGCCTATCATCAATAGCACAGTCATGATACAAACCGTTACATCTGCCTCCGTTATAAGATTCAGGATCTTATTGGCGAAGAGATCATACTTCCACCAAAAAGACCTCAGGCCACCACTAACCCATCATCTTCACAACTCAACCTAACCCAAACACTACCATCCACCTACAACCCCAGCATATACATCACCCCGACCCATTTACCCAAGCTTGAGGTGTTCATTCCAAAAGCACGAACTTGTGTATGATGGATGCACTTGAACTCCAATCATCTCAAACCCATGAACCCACTACTTTTGAGTTAATGAGCATGATTGAAGATCTTCAGAGAACAGTGGCAGATTTAGCCTTTGGGATTTTGGCTTCATCATCGACCACATCACATGCCAGAAATTTCACACCAAAAGGCTCCCTAATCTTGGGGCGGGCTGCAATTGAAAATGGCCAACCTGAAGCTATCTCAAGTCTGGGTGATGGCATGTTAACAACAATTGGGCACTGCTCCAATATAGCGATCCAATCCCTTAGCAAAGTGGAGGCAAGGGGCAAGAATAAGGTCGGGGCAAGCATTGATCCCTATAAACATCTTCAGTGGGATGTTGAGGCTTTGAAGGGCAAAGGGCTGAACAAATAGCAAGTTCTTGTAGTTGTTGCAAAAACTATGGATGACACTTTTGTCACTTAGGTTAGGAGCATTTCAAATCAAGGGGCAAGCCAGGAAACGGGTTGCCGTACCAAAAACATCTCTTTCAGCTCCAATCCTACACCTATCAAACCCAGTGAATATTTGCCAACCCCTCTATCAACCATGGCAGGACTAGTAACCACACCTTAAATCCCCTTTACATGACCTTGTCCAAAGCTCTCTAAATCCTCATAGGACAAGGCCATCTCAAACCCCTCGACCCTCGGCCTCTCCTTGATCCCCTTCCATCCAGGTACAATGTTGCCAAGTACTATGCCTTCCTTCAACAAACTGGCCATGACACTGACGGTTGTTTTCGTCTTTACCATGAAGTTCAAGATCTGATTGACAATAAGGTCATCACTCCACCGGGTCCTACAAAGTCTATTGGCACTAGATCGATGAACTGGGGGGATAATGTGACTACGTGATCGAGGATGAACCACCTTTTGATGGCGATCATTTTACTCCAGATGTGGTGGATGGCACGCACTTTTTAGCACTTTGAAAATGCTGTTTATTTTACTTTCAGACTTGGGTATTGAGTCAATCTTGTTGTTTTAAGTCAGTCTTGTTATGTTAGAGTCAGGTGATTTCGCGTGTGTTAACTTGGACATCACATCAATGTCTTGTTTTGTTTGTCTTTTTCACTCTTTGAGTCTGTTTCTACCATTGAGCTAGTTGCGCCAGAAGATCTGAATGAAATGACAGTACTTTTCCACTTACTTCTACTGTGCCTTTAAATCATTGCATTAACCAAAGTTTTTTTTCAAAACTGTTTCTGAAACTGTGGTGAAAACAAAGAGGAAGGAATTCCTTAAGATTTGCAAAAATTTGATCGATTGAGAGGAAGAAAGGCATGCGAAGCCCTTAATGAATGAGTTCATGTTTGTTAATGTGAGTACTGAGAAGGATCCTAGCTTGATTCAGATTGGTTCTACATTTTCTTTAGAAAAGCATGAGCGACTAGTCGCTTTATTAAAAGAATTTCAAAAATGTTTTATGTGGTTTTACGAAGACATGCCTAGAATTGATCTTAAGATTGTACAGCATAGGATCACTCTCAGCCTCAAGACTCAACCCCTTTGCTTGCAAACCTTGAACCTTGATTCAAAATGTTCAACAATCAACCACAATGTGAGGCTTGCATGGCCGGATTCGAAGCAGCCCTTGAACTAGGGGCAAGAAGGTCAGATGTGATGGAAGGAAGCTTGCAAAGCTGGAAGAGAAGCATCCCTTGAACTAGGGGCAAAAAAGGTCAGATGTGCTCGAAGAGTCAAAATTAGGTCATTTCCCAAGCCAATGGAGATCAGCCAGAAAGCCAAATCCCAGAATCTGAGAGAAGAAAATTTATTACTGAAGGACAATCAAGTTCCTATCCATGACACTAGAGGAAAATTTAGACCTAATTGGATGGGCCCTTACATCATCAAGACTACATCATCAGCGAACAGCAGCCATTCTCCATGATTCAGATGGCTTAGAGACCCTACGAATGATCAACATGGACAAGTTAAACTTTTCTATCCTTGAGAGGCTCGCTGGGCTGAAAACCCGGAAGGGCGACCTAGGCAAAAGTTAGAGCAAGAAAAAAAGAAAAAGAAAAAAAAATGAATGAATGAAAACAAAGCAAAAAAAGAAGAAGAAAGAAAAAAGAAAAATAAAAAGGAAAAATAGAGCTCGCAAGGTTGAAAACCTAAAAGAGCGGCCTTGGCAAAAGTTAGAGCACAAAAAGAGAGTGTCAACACCCGAGTGAACCTCAAATCCGGAACTACGTATGGCCTGATTCCCATCTTTGGGATACGTAGGCAACTTCATCCTGAAGTTCGGCCCCTACTATTTTCAACCTGCTGGTCTCATCTATGTTGATTGTCTTATCCTTATTCAAACTCGGCTATCCTCTCCATGTGCAAATTGGCTCATCTTCGTGCTCATCTTTGTTCAAATTCGGTTGTCCTATTCTGTTAGAAGATTCAGCTGCAAGACAATTTAAGTTCAGATATGGGGTTGTGCATGTCGAGAGTTAATTCCACGTTGGTTGAGCAGTGGCCATTTGATGAAATAGTTTTTGAGGATTTTTAATGAGGTTGACTAATTCTCTTGAAAATTATTCCATTTTTCCAAAACTAGACCATTTCTTGGACCTAAAAAGGAAAATTTTTAGTGCTCACAACTTGACTTACATGATTTCAAAGCAGAAAGTCGAACAAGGATGTTAATCTAACTCTCATGTTGGTCAAAATTGTTTTAACAAAAAGCCAAAAAACAAAAAATGGTCAAAATGATGAACTAGGGGCATAGTCGAGTCAGGTTTTTTGTCTTTTTCCCTATTATCAATGTACTCGCCAGGAAAGGGCACAACTGAAGCTAGCAGCAGAGGCCAAAAAACTCTCTCATCCTCTGAGCAGTGAGGTATCGAACTAAGTGTAAAGCATGAATGCTGGATATTCGACCCCCCTCATAAGGTCCACAACTTCCAGCTTATCCATCAACCACACCTGGGAAGGGATAAAACAAATATGAGAGATTAAAGAATAGAGAGATGTGCGGTGAGAAAAAAAGTAAGGAAAGGGCTTTACCGAAAAAATAGAGATTGAGTGACAAAGTGATACGAGAATCACAAATAAGAAAGGGTGGAAAACAATACCTGGAGAAGCAGTGGGCTCCTCATGAACTGAGAGGTCTCCCACCGGTGGTAAACATCCGAGTGTTGTGTTATTGTTTTTGTTGTTGTTTTTTTTTTTTTTTTTTGTCTCGATTCTTGTTTTGAGTCATTTTGAGTGTAAATAGATGTGTTTAGGTTGTTTTATTTTGCTTTTCCTTTGTTGAGTCATTTTGACTGTGGTCAATCGTAGGCTCAATATTCGGTTAAGAATTCATTCTTAGTTTTAATTTAAAAAATAAATTGTTTGTGCTCAGAGTGCTGTGTCATTCCTAACATGATGTACAAAATAGAATTCTTTCTTTTTATAAACCGCAGGGTCCACCCTTTATCAAAAGAGAGAGCAACCAAACAAGGACCTATCTGAAGCTACATATGTTCCGGACTGCAAAGCAAGAGAAAAGAGAGAAAATTGGAGCATTTGAGCTTGTTTCAACTTCAGCAATTTCCGAGATTACATTTCAGATGCATCTTCCCAGGCCTTGTCTTTTTTCCTTGTCTTTTTTCGGAGTATAAGTGTACCTCTACCTCAAGCTCAAGCTCAAGCTCAAGCTCAAGCTCAAGCCTGCTTCAAGCCAAAATGGCAATCAAAGTGTTATCCTCGAACACCATTCCCTGTCAGAGGCATCTTGGCTGTGTTTGCAATGAGTTCCTAGGAGACCAACTGTGACGGTGGAAACTAGAGTTTGAATGGCGATGCCTAGAACACAAAGGTTTGGAATTTTTGAGACTAAAGTCTGGTTTAAATACCCAGGGGTGTACCCCGGCTTGAAATCTGTATGGCAGCCCCCTTGAAATCTGTATGGCAGCCCCCTTGAAATCTGTATGGCAGCCCCATAGATAGAGATAGCATGTGTGCACCTCAATTCTGGATACTAAACTAACCTAGTCTGTCACCCTGTTGGAGAATAGGGAAAGTTGTGAATATGATCAGGAAGAAAAGCGGCATCCATGGCTTCTATATGCAGAGGTTACCCCTTGTCAGCATTTGAGGGCCTTTGAACTGTGAGTTGACGGTAAGAGTTCGAAGAACACAAGGGGGAAATCCCCATCAGAGTAGAGCGGTTCATCGCCGCTCACCCCATGAGGTACTTTCTAAAGTGCCGCTTTGTTTGTTTATTGCATTTCCTGTGCATCTATCCCACAATCTTATCATACTCTTTGCATCCATCGCATCATCTTAGGACCTCTTCTCATGATTTCAGTGTGGTTTGAGTGTTCTTTTCTTCACACGATTTCAGCGTGTTTGGAATTTATCTCAGGACGTGTGGAACGCGCCCTGAGTGGCTTTCTTAGGACCTCTTCTCACGATTTTAGCGTTGTTGGAGTGTCCTTTTCCTAACACGATTTTGACATGTTTGGAATTTATCTCAGGACACGTGGAACGTGCCCCTGAGTAGTTTTCTTAGAACCTCTTCTCACGATTTCAGCGTGTTTGGAATTTATCTCAGGATGCGTGGAACACGACCCTGGGCGGTTTTCTCAAGACTTCTTCTCACGATTTCAGTGTGGTTTGAGTGTCTCCTTTCTCACACGATTTTAGCGTGTTTGGAATTTGTTCTTCCTCCTCTCACGATTCCAGTGTGGTTGGAGTATGTCACCCATATTCATCTGCTACATTATCCATTGCATCCATTACATCATACCATTTTATCGTCTGCATCCTTTCCATGTTAAGCTTAGTTTGGCATGGCTCATACATTTCCCTCGTTGAAACATGGTTCTGTCACGTGTAAGTACCCATGCTGCGCTAAGGCCAGTATTGAGGGTGTCAACACCTTTTCTATGTTAGACGTGGTCTGTTTTGTGTCCATGCCTTTTCTAGGTCAAATGTGGTTCGGCCTATGCCTTATTCACTGTATCCATTGCATCCATTGTATCGTACTTTGTTTTGTTGCATTCAACATTTAGGATCATTATCTTTCCCCTACAGATCATTCCTCACTTATACCATGCCACCCAATTACTTGTACTCTTTCTCTTTCTACGAAACACATAGTTTTGCATGTGCTCCCATCCTTTCACGTTGAAACATGGTTCTATTATGTGTAAGCATCCATGTTGCACTGAGGCCAATATTGAGGATGTAGGCACTTAGCCTGTGTTAGGCGTCGTTTGGTTGTGCCCACTTCTTTTCTGTGTTAAACGTAGTTTGTTTTGCATCCCCATCCCTTTATGGTATTTGTGTGGTAAGCATTGCTTGTGGTTTGATTATTTCGTTACATTGTATATCATTGTATTATTGCATTACATTGTGTATCATATTTGCATCCTGCCCCTAAACTACGCTGGTTTGATTTCTTGCAACGGGATACGTAGGCAACCCTCGAGTTCAACCAACTGCGTCTGCATTTTGTTTATTTGCCCAAGCCTTACGTCCTTGTCAAAATGGGTTGTCTTCGGGCTTTGACATTCACTCACATCATTTCATGACTTTGAGGGGCAACTGTAGACACTCCATTTTTGACTGCTCTTAAGACTTGGGCACCACTGGTTGATCACTCGATGATGAAAGTTATGCCATGTAAACGCTCAATTTCTTTAGTAAGAAGAGCTTCTCAATCCCAACCTTACACCCCATTTTGGACCAAAACTATTTTTGACCAAAACTATTTTAGATCTCAAAACCCTCTCTTTCAAAATGTTTTTGAAAATGTTTCTACAATGTTCCGATGCTCGCATTTCTTAAAAAATTAAAATTTTCAGTAAACCGAGCAAGGACAAAGTGGAAATAAATGGAAGAGAGGTGAACTCTTTGAAAAATCTTTTAAACCTCTTATTTATAGGTTTGGAGTTGAAGAAAATTAGAGGAAAGGAAGGAAAACTAGTTGGGAAAGAAGTTGGGCTTGAAACCGTTAAGAGAGAACTGGGCAGCCTCATTAAATCAGGCCTACCCTTTTGTACACTTAGAATTTAGTTGTGAGGCCACCACCGTTGGAAAATGGACTTCCGGGGCTTCAATTTAGACTCAAGAATGACCAAAAAAAGAGTCTAGATGAAGGAGTTACGCCCATTTGAAGTCGGGTCTGAAAGTAGATTTTTCTTGTGGCTGGCAAGTAGCCAATAATCACAATTTGTGGACAGCCAGCCACCACTTTTGGCCTGCCGACCACCACTTCTGGCTTGCTGGCCACTGGTGTCCAAGTCGGCCACTGGTGACCAAAAGTAGATTTTTTGCAGATATTTTCTTCCAGTTGTTTCCACACTACTCCAGCTGTTTTTGAATAGATATTTTCGACCTAAAGCTCATGTTTTCTATATATACATGACCTATCCCTCATATTTCAAGGTTAGAAAAACTTTGGGAGCAAAAAATATCCTCTCTCTCTCTACAACTCTCTCTCTCTCTCTCTCTCTCTCTCTCTCTCTCTCTCTTGCAACTTGCATAGCTTATGCCTAAACACTCTAAACCAAACCTTGAGAACTTCTTGCTGAGATGATTTGAGTTTGAATTTGAGCTCTTGAACCATTTGAGAGTGTGAAATTGGTGTTTTTGACTTAAGGGTTCATTCCTCTTCAAGAGGTAAACTTTCTCTTGCTTTTGTACCAACTCTACACCACTTCTTTTCTATCTTTTCTTGCTGATTTTGAAGTGTTTTTCAACTATTTTTATAGGCTGAAGCTTGTGGTTTAAGGCCATTAAAAGTAGAGTGGTTAACCACCCTTCTTTGAACCTTGTTATCTAAGCCTTTCCACTTGTGTTTCCCATCTTTTCATCAACTTTTTTTTGAGCTTTTACCACTGATTTTCAGAGGTTTTCAGAGGCTAAAAATAGTGGTTTTGAAGTCCCAAAAATAGAGGGGTTAGCCACCCCTTCTTTGGCTTGTTTACTAGCTTAAATTGCTCCATGTTTTAACTTATTATTTTAGCTACTTTTGTCTTCATTCCAACATATTTTTGTACTTTTTTTGGGCTGTAAAAACTTTGTATTTTTGGGTTGAAACTTGTGGTTTAAGGCCAATAAAGGTTGAGGGGTGGTTCACCCTTCTTTACACCATGTGTTTAAGGCCTTTCCCCATGTGTTTCCCACCCTCTTACTATCTTTTTCCAAGCTTTTGAAAACTGATTTTCAGAGTTTTTTTAGTGGCCAAAATCATGTTTTGAAGTCCAAATTTGGAGAGGTTAGCCTCCCCTCCTTGTGTCTTGTTTACTAGCCTAGTTGGTGCCATGTTTTAGCATTTTAATCTAGCTTGTTTTAGCTCAATTCCAACATGTTTTAAAACATATTTTAGCCTGCTTTAGCACTGTTTTGGGCTGTTATTCACATTTGAGCTTTTCTTTGCATGCTTCTAGTGTAATAGTCCTCATAAGCTTGATGTTTTAGGTCTTAGACATGACTTATTTGAGTTGGTAGCACTTATTTTGGGATTTTCATAATTCATTTCAGCACTAATAATTTCTGCAACCTCCCTCCATTCTTGACTTTTTATTTTTCTTTGAAAGCGGTTTCAAGTCACTTGTTTGCCCAAGTATGAAATTAAGGTTTCATACTTAAGGTTTAATCCCTTAGGGGGTTTATTACCAATGGTATGAGGCTTTTTTCATACCCAAAACAACTTATGTTTTGAACTCTCTTTCCATTAGATGACTTTAATTCACCGTTGGATTTAATTGAATTAAAGGATGGCTGGTAAATTAAAATGAGTAAACTTGGGACTAAAAGTAAGCAAGATAATAATTTGGTTGTGTTCAATCGGATGTTAATTGAACAAATGGAAGCTTGAAGCATTTCATACTCATTAGTGATGAAATGATCCAAGTCTCCAAGGTCCACCACTTACCTTGATCATCCATGATAGGGAGGTGGTCTTTAGAGTCTCTTCTTGTTACATTTATTGAACTTGCACATCTTGAGTCACAAGCTATCATGTAATGAAATTGCTTGAGTTGGCGGTTTGTGGCTTAAGTTTACCACTCCTTGCATTTGTTCATGAAAAAAGGAGGGTGAATTATGCAAACAACCCTTGAAAATACCCTGTATATGTTCTGCTTGTCCTCTCTTGCAGCAAGATGAACCTGTGCATCATTTGCTGGCAGGTGGCCGGCAGACCACCTCCATGGCTGGCTGGTGGCCGGCAACCTTTATCTTTGGCCGGCTGGCCACTAATGCAAAACTCAGCAGAGTGTTGGTAAGGTGGAGCAAAGTTGTTCTGGAAATGTTCAACTGTGCAAACATAGGCATTCAGAAGCAAAACAACGGCGTTTTCCGGTGGAAACCAAGCATGTGCATGGACATCCCTCTTTTCTCGAGGCAGAGTAATTAGTTGCTTAGTTTAATTACTTATTTTAATTACACTTGTGTTGTAATTATTTAATTAGATGAGTTATATAGTTAATTAATTCATGTTGTAATTAATTAGTTAACTAGTTCAATTAGTTGCTTTGTAATTAATTTGTTGTAATAATTAATTAATTAGCTTAGAATAGTTAATTAATTTATTTCATTCAAGTTTTGTAATAATTAGTTAAGTAGTTTAGCTTAGCTAGTTTATTCATTTGGACCCTCCTGTGCGAGGGCATCAATATTGTAATAATGTGTATGTCTTCCAACCTCACGTCTTTCTCCCTTTATTTATCCGCTTACGATGGTTAGTTTAGGGACATCATGTTTCTATTAGCATACTTCATGTTTGCATCCATTCGTATTACATGCACCGAGGCTCGGTTCATCATTCTAACTGCATTGTAGTTTAATACTTCTTTGAATACGTGCTTAGACCGCATGCTATCAAATTGATTCATATGCCATATTAAGTAGCCGAGCCTATTTTAAATTGCATATCGCACGTGTTGCATTAGCCATATTGCATAAGTTAGGATCATGCATTTTTCTAACTAGTTTCTCTTTTGGCTTGGAGTACTAGGTGAGCCTTTTACTTGCTTTAGCATCTTGCATGAAATGTTGATGTTTCCATGTCTAGCATGCTTGCCATGAGGCTAAGTGCTTACTTGTTAAACTGTTTGAATACATGTGGATGAAGGCTTATTGCTTGAATTGGCATGATTCAATGAATGTACATTTAAGCCCACTTTGTTAAGTGGCAAATTTGCAAACTTTAAGCCCACTTTGTTAAGTGGCAAAATCAAACCCTTTTCGAAAAACAAATGTAAAATTGAATTGTTTAAATTCGGGCAAACTAGTCTATACCTTGTGTGCGCGCGCATCACATAGTAATGCTAGCTTAATAAACTGGAACAAGAGCATATAATGTACATAGTATTTATGTCATGATTAGTAAAAGCCGATCTTTGATCAGGCGAGCGGGGGTGCTCAATTCATTCACGACCTTCCCCTCTCGTATCCAAGTTCTCGAACCGAGACAATCTTGGTGATGACGGACACATTGCCTTTGGCACGAGTCATGGGTTTCCTAAATTTCCCTAAAACAAAATATTTAGGTGGCGACTCTGTATTTGGCAAAGCAGTCCATTTTTGGCAATTTGATTCAAAATCGATTTTTCAAAAGATTTGCCGGATTTGGACTCTTTGGTGTTTATCAGTTTCATATTGCACTTGTGAGATTAGACTCAAAACCGCGGGAGTTCGAACTGTAAGGCTTATATTCAAACTTCCGAAAGGAGGTGCAAAAAAGTCGAGTTACAAAGACCTAGATCGTATCTCAATACGAAATAAGGGATGGGTTTCAACTGATGGATAGTTTTAACCAACAACCCAAGAAAAGGGAGGTGTTAACTGATGGAGGTTTTAACTGACAACTCGAGAAAATAGATAGTATCATCATCCCGAAGAGAGGCCAGTATTAACCGAGTGGTTTTAACCATCAACCCAAAAGAGGGTCCAGTAATAACTGATGAAAGAAAGGTTTTAATCCAACGTCGATGTGAATGGATTGTAGCCAAGTAATGCAACATTGTGACAATTAGAACATGCATGATAGATGTGATAGATAATGCAAGTGTGATGGTGAATGCCAAAACCATGAAGAGGCAATGTGAGATATGCAATATGCAATGTGATGATATGATGCAAAAATAATATGATGGATACACAAAATGATTTTTTTTTTTTTTTACTTTTCCTTTGGTTTTTTTTTCTTTTTGTTTTTACAATTATCTCTCTCTCTCTCTCTCTCTCTCTCTCTCTCTCTTCTTTGATTGTTTTGTTTTTTTTTTTTCCTTTGTTTTTTTTTTTTTGAAAATTTACATATATACATATACAAATACAAATAATATACAAAATACGTACTGCGTACATACACACAGACAAAATATATATACAAACTATATACATATACAGATACATACATATACATATATAAGGAAACATACGAACACAGACATATGGGTACCCCACATACGGATACATATATATTATACAAATATACAGACAAACAATATACATATACGAATACACACATATATGTATACGTACATATTATGTACATAGTTTATGTCTCTCCCTTGTTTTTAGTCTCTCTCTCTTTCCCTCGTTCGTCTTTGTCAAGCTCTGTGTCTGGTGCACGATTTCAACAATCACGGCGCACTTGACCGACAACAGCTGGAGTGGCCCCCATTGTCAAAGATTGCCTCGGTAATCCCTCTTCTCCGGCTCCTTCTTTGCTTCTAATTTCTTGTTAAACTGAGGCATGTGAGAGAGCAAAGTAGAAAGCTTCAAACTCTCCCTTGCCATTACTCTACCAATTCTCTCTTTAGCAGCATTACTCTATTCTGTCATGGCCTCACCCTGCCGTACCGTTTCCCTCTTCCCAGACCTTAATAAATCCCTAATCTAGATTACTAGCTCCTTTGAGCCTCAACAAAGTGCCCTTGCCCTTGCCCCTACCCCTGTTCTTAGCTTTCTTGTGCTGTCAGTCGAGCAACTAATGGCAGCACAGTCTGACATTGATGCCAACCATTACACATTGAAGTCATGCGTGGAGACCGTGACCGCCAATTTGTCCCACCGGCTATAAGGTAGCACAAGTGAAGTGCATCGGCTAAACGCCCAACTCTCCTTGCTCCAGTGTATGTACAAGGATGCTCAAGTAGAGCTTAGCATATTAAAAAAACAGAACAAAGAGCTGAAATGACAGGCCACCTCCGTGGCCCGATTCGGAGTTTCTACATATTCTGCATTTGAAGGCCGGCGGGGAGTAATTTCTTTTGGAAGCTCTGCCATTGTCGAGGTTGAGTCTTCAAAGGCTTCCAAGGAGTGAAGATGTAGTGAGGAAATTGACAATGAAAGCGGGTGGCGAAACTAAAGTATCATGCTGTAACCTTTGCCGTTAGAAACACAAGTCGCCGAAAATCGAGAGCAATGCTTGCATTCTCTGTTTTTTTTTTTTTTTTCCTCTATATTTTTGCTTGATAGTGGGCACTTAGCTTCAACTCTTTTTATAAAATTTTGATCGGGATTGATCCCTGACATTAATAAAAACGAGTTTGTTTTGCACATCCAAATGGCATGAATGACACAACACTGATTAGGAAAATCATTTTGTTTTGAATTTTGAAATTGGAAATGGTTGTGTTTCAATGAATTCTGAACTGAATATTGAGCCCTCAACAGAACAAAAATCAAACTCAATAATAGAAAAACCTAAACGAAACAAACCAACTGACACTTGCCGGAATAGAAAGAACATAAAATTTCATCACGAGCATGATGAGAAACATTGCGGGCGTAACAATCGCGGGCGTGGTTAGAAACATCGTGGGCGCGATACTCGTTGGTGCGATGTTTGCAGGTACGACGTAAGAATATCGCGGGCGCGGTAGAACAAGAGTCAAAACCAAAAACAAACACCGTCGATCCACCGCCTAGACAACCGACCGACCGACTGAAAGGGTTCTATACAACGATTACGCACGTTTTGGTGAATGATTTGACAATGTAAATGGAGACTGTCAATAATACGGGGAAAGATTGAAACCTGACTTTGATTGTGCCCCTAGTTCATCGCTTTGACTATTTTTGTGATTTTCTACTAAAAAGATTTTGACCAACATGAGAGTTAAATTAGCATGCTTGTTCTACTCTCTGTTTTGAAATCATGTATGTCAACTATAAGCACTAGAAATTTTCCATTTTTAGGTCCAAAGAATGGTCTGGGTTTTGGAAAAAAAAATAAAATAATCTTTGAGAAAATCAGTCAACATTAAAAAGTCCTCAAAATCTATTTTTACAAATGGCCACTACCCGACCAACATGAAATCAACCCTTGAGATGCACAAACTCAAAACCAGACAACCCGAGTAGGATATACTGCATTACCAGTTGATGTGTCTTGCAATATCACAAAGAAGAAGTAGGACAACCGAACCGAATGCAGATAACCTATTTTCAACATGGACAGGACAACTGAGTTGAATAAAGAATCACCAATCAAACATGGACGAGACAAAAAAGTTGAAAATGGTTGGGGCCAAACTTCAAAATGAAGCTGCCTGTGTATCCCACAGATAAGAATCAGGCCTCACGTAGTTCTAGCTAAGGTTCACTCAAGTATTAACACTCTTCTTTTGTTCTCTAACTTTTGCCAAAGTTGCCCTTTCAGGTTTTCGACTTTGCGAGCTTTTTTCATTTTTTTGATTTATCATTTTCTTCATTTTCTTTTTTTTTTTCTTTTCTGCTCTAACTTTTGCCTGGGTCGCCCTTTCGAATTTTCGGCCCAACGAGCCTCTCAAGGGTAGTACCTTTGTAGCTTGTCCATGTTGATTGGTTGTGAGATTTCTAGGCCATCTAAATCCATAAAAATGACTGATACTCTTGACCAGATAGACGTGATGATGTAAGGATCTGGTTAATTGGGTTTGAATTTGACCCCAGGATCGTGGATAGAAGCTTAATTGTCCTTCAGTACTAAATCTCCTTCTCTCTTATTCCGGGATTTGACTTTTTTTTTTGGTCTCCATTGGTTTAAGAAACGACCCAGTTTGAATCTCTACTCACATTTTTTTGGCCCTAGTTCACGGGCTACTTCCAATTCGGCTATGTAAGTCTCATAATCTAGTTGATTATTTGAACACTCTGAATCAAGGTTTGAAAGTTAGGGGGGCCAGACCTTAGGTCGAGAGGGATCCTATGTTGTACAATATCAAGATCAATTCCAGACATGTCTTCATAGGACCATGCAAAAACATTTTTTGAAATCTTTTAATAAAGCGACTAATCGCTTGTGCTCTTCTAAAGATAATGTAGAACCAATCTAGACCAAGTCAGGATCCTTATCAGTGCCCATATTAACAAAAATGATCTCATTCATCAAGGGCTTAACACACCTCTCTTTCTCTCAGTCGATCAAATTTTACAAATCTCAAGGAATTTCTTTCTCTTCGTTTTTATCAGAGTCTTGGAAAAAGTTTTTGAAATTTTAAGTCAATGCAATGAACCAAAGGCACAGAGAAGTAGGAAGAATTTATGACACTTTTATTCACAAGAAACTCTGACTCAATGATGACTACAGACTCAAAAACAACAAAGAAGACCTAGACAGGACATAGATGTCTAGGTTAACACTCCCGAAATCAACAGATTTAGACTCGCACTAAACTCAGACTCAACATTAAATTCAAAACTCAGAATAAAAACATTCTCAATAGTTAAAGTGCAGGCCATCATCCACATCTAGAATGAAATTTGTGCAATTCACAAGTGGTCCATCCCCTATTCCAGAAATGATCACAATATCCCATGAGTTTACTGGTTCCGCGCTAGTCTCAAGATCTATCACAGATTTAGCCAGTGTCACACCCAAAATTTCTTCCGTTCTTCTTTGCATCATGATCATTCCATGGCTTGAGAAAACCATAAAGAGGGAAGTGCATGCCCATGAGAATATCTGTCGTAACATCTAATTCTGGCTCCAAAGTATCTATCACTACAGGGTTTTGGGATTTTGGTTGGGATTGAGGTGCATATATCATGAATAAATTACACCTCGGGCTTGGGCAAATGGGAAGGTGTGATGTATATGTTGGAGTTGAAAATGGGTGGTAGTGTATGGATGAGGTTGAGCAGGGACGACGGTGGGGCTTGGTCATAGGGTGGCAATGGGTTGGAGGTGGCCTTGACACTTTGGGGTTGAAGTCGAGCTATGGATTTACTGTCGATAAGATCTTGAATTGCATGGCGTAAGTGAAAACAACGATCAGTCTCATGACCAAGTTGTTGGTGAAATGCACAGTATTTCTTAGGGTCATGTCTAGCTGGTAGAATATCAAGGAGAGGTCGGGGATCAAGGAGCTTGAGGTGCCCATTTTCTATTAGGATTTCCATGGCACGAGTTGGAGACATGTGGAGCGGATGAAAGGGTTTATTTGGGGGTCGTGCTGACTTGGCTGTTTGTGGGCTAGTGTTGGCGGAGGGATTGGCTATTTTGGCAGTGGTGGCAATGACTGTGTTAACTTCTAAAGGTATAGATTTGGCAACTGTGCTAGCATTAGAACTGCAAGTGAATATTTTTCTCACGAGCTCATTTCCTTCTGTAATGATTCCTTGTTTGATAGCATCCTCAATTTGAACCCCAATCTCATGGAGGTCCTTGAAGATGAAGAGTGGGAGAACTATCATCTTCTGCAGTAATCTTCCATGCAAATTTTTGACAACCATACGGACTTGATCTTTCTCCAAAGGCTTGTTTGCCATCATGGATGCCTTGGCCCTCCATCTGGTGATAAATGCCATGATGCTCTCACTGGTCTCTTGTCGGGTCGCCTCCAGTTCCTGAGTGGTTACTTTGATCTGTGTATTATAGGAGTATTGTGTGACAAATGTTTTAGCTAACTCCTCCCAGTTTTACTTCATCGAAGCATCTAACTTGGTGTACCAAGTAGCAGCCACTCCTGACATGGTTCTTTTGAACAAGGAAAGCTTTTGAGGTCAAGATAAGCCTATGGTCTTCAGAATGTCTGGAAAGAGACAGATATGAACTATAGGGTCACCAACCCCATCAAATCTATCTATGTGTGGCATTTTGAACTGCTCAGGTAACCTCACTGTTGTTTCCGTAAGCCCATCCTCGATGTTTGGAACAGAGTTGATCCCTTGTGATGTTTTGAACATTTTCTCTAATTTGGATATTTTCAGCATGGTCGGGGGAAAAGTCCTCCCATTGGCTGTGTAGGAACTTTGAGATCTTCTTGCAGCTTAGGTTCACGGAGTTCCTTAACTTGTGGAACTACTGGAGGTGGATGAGATGTAGATATCACAGATAGGCATTACAATTCGGTAAGAGCCTCACTGTTGGCGAAAATTTTGGTGGTAAGAGCATCCATACTTTGTTGAAGGGACAAAAATAGGTTTGCAATATCTACCGGAGGTTTGTCATCTATCACCACTGGAGGTGGATCCATCATAGATTTCTAGAATTTTCAGTTGGAGAGGTATTGATAGTTAAAAACTAAAACTGGTTGTCCTTGAACCAAATCTATCTACCAGCGCAAGCCCACAAAACTTGGGGGATATTAGACCATTTTGAAGCTATAGTGCTACGACTTCCTAGCAAAAACAAAAATAGAACCTCCAATCGAAATTTCGGCAGCACTTTGGCCCAATTTGCACAACTAACCACTATATACTCCACCGAAAAACGGAAGTTAACATCACAAACTAAAATGCCTGAACTACTCATTCAAATTTGAGAACCCCTAAATAGATCCCAGACATTACACATAAAAAATATTGAGAAAGAGAACAAACACCCCTATGGAGGCTAGGGTTACCCTATCTTAACTTTGAAATGATCTAGAGCTTCACTATTCAAACAAGTGGTATCATACATCCTAGAAATGGCAGAGCATCTTGTCCTAATTTTGGAAGGTACTATAGCTCACTATACACAAGGTTGGTTCTACTCTAGGGTTGAAGTCAATGTGATGTTACCAAAGAGTCCTTTGGGTAATAACCAATGAAGATCCTAGGACATCAGAAAAGTCAATATAGCCTCTCTTTGAAGTCTGAGAAACTTAGATAGCAGAGTTACCTTTTTGATAGATCTCAAAAGATTATAACACAAGGCCTCAAAAGTAATGTAGATATAGATATAGTGTCACAAAAAGTTTGCCTGCGCTTCCACCAGTATCCAGGCAACACAGGGACTTTAAGTGCACCAATGCATACAATGCAATGAACATATAATTGAAAATAAGAGTTATATCATGGAGTTTGAGTCAAGGTTTCATAATATCTAACAGAGTCGCCAAAAATTATAACATCGCTCGGGGGGCATCCATGAACATTAAACAGTTCGGACCCTTGATTTCTTCGATCTAGTCTCACGAGTGCAATGTGAAACACAGATGAGAGTCCAGATTTGGCAACTTTTATAGAAAATCCATTTTATTGCAAAACTATTGCAAGAAATGAACTGCATCATTAGATCTTAGAGTTGCCACCTAATATTTTGGAAAAATTAGGAAACTCATGACTCATGCCAAGGCCACTA
This sequence comes from Camellia japonica, assembly GCA_030407325.1. Classification (NCBI taxonomy): domain Eukaryota; kingdom Viridiplantae; phylum Streptophyta; class Magnoliopsida; order Ericales; family Theaceae; genus Camellia; species Camellia japonica. Next base: position 99,636,495 of record JAPPVO010000014.1, on the reverse strand, counting down.
TTCGTCATAACCAAAGATGCTTGGCTCGAAATCTTAAGTACGAGAGGGAAAGGTCATTAATTGAGTACCCCCGCTCACCCAATCAAAAATCAGTCTCTACTAAACCATGATATGAGTTTTATTTGCTTTATATGTTCATGTTCCAATTATTTATAAATCCTAGAAGTTACTATGTGAAACATACAAGTATAGACTATGTCATTCATTTTGGAACAACTTGATTTCATGTGTTTTGAAAAAGTTTCGAAGATGTACAACTCAAAGAACTTTGGTTTACAAAGATGAAAATCAACATCATTCCAAATTTAATGACATAACCTCCATCCACCGACTTTTATACAGTTATATCATGTAAGCAAGTAGTCTCATGTAGGATGCAAAACATAGTAAGAAAAATAAACACAAACGGAATGCTAAAGCATAAAAACTTACATGTTTACCGGCATTCCACGAACAGCTATAAAACAAAGTTAGCAAAATATGTATGATTTTATATACAAAATCCTAATGCAATTCATACATGAGATGTAAATAAGATTTGACTTCTAAGATATGACATGTGAATCATTTCAAGAACATGATGTAGCTCACATAATCACATAGAAATTGATTAAATCCACAGATGCAAACTTAGCCGAATCAAGATGCATGAAACATGGATACAAAGTATGGATATAATAAAAAAGCAAAATATGATGCTTATTCACAAATAAGGAAAGCAAGTAAAAGAATGGGATAAAAAGAAGTGGGGCGGGGAATTATTACAACACTTGAAAGAATAATTACAAACCAAATGTGAGAGAGAGAGAGGGAGAGAGGAGGAAAATATTATAACAAATTAAAAACCTCACAAAACACTCAAATAAAAAAAACAAAAACAAAAACAAAAATTGAAGCTTCATGTATCCTAAGGATTGCCGGAAACTAGTATGTTCAACATCGGAAGACTACTCTATGTCATCCAAAAGAAGCTAACTTGCCGGCCATATAGGCCGGTCGGCCAACTAAGGCTAGCAAAACCTGTCTTGTTACAAAACCGAGAAAATGAACAAACAATGAATATGTAGGTAGCTCAATTGACCACTTCTAGTTAGATTACAACAAAACTAATATGAAACTAAAGAAAGAAAATAATTATAGGATAAGTGCAGGAAAATGAAGGAATTAAAACTTTATCACTTTACAACAAAACAATATGAAACAAAAGTAAGAAAACAAAGGTGAAATAGAAATGAAAGAATTGAAAATTCCCCTTCCAAAGAAAGAGTGAACTCCTTGATTTCCAAACTTCCTCTTGATCACCCTTAAGTTTGTGAATTATGTACTTGTCTTCAATTCAAGAGCTTGGAATTTGAGCTAGAACAACGGTTTCGGAGCAAGTGTATGATCACTCTTTAATCTTCTTCAACTTGGCAAGACTACTCTCTCTTTGATCAAGGCTTTAAGACTTGATTCTTGAGTGGTGTTTGCAATGGAAGATGAGATGTATAGGCTTAGAAATTTCACTATTTTGGCAAGACAACTCTCTTGTTTTCAAGGCATTCTTTTCTTTCAAATCCTAACTCAAATTTAGCATTCTCTCTACACTTCTCTTCTAATTTATCTCCTCAAACTCAAGACTAGAGCTCTCATTATATAGGCAATGCTAGTGGAGCAAAGTAGAGCATTTAAGGAAAATAATGGAGCTAATGGGGCACTAAAATGGAGCATTATCCTCAATGGCTCAAGCACTAGTCAATGGAGGATGAATAGGCAAGCATTTGGTTCAAAAATGGATCAGAAATAACATCATGAAGTGCCTCACACATTAAAAAAACTTGCCCATTGCAGACCTGACAGGTCGTGGCCGCGATAAGGTAGGTCGCGCCCACGATGGTGCTACTAGTCGACTGGCCAGGGTGGGGTTTTGTCCATTTTTGCTCCGATTCGGTCCTATTTCGCTTCAGTTTGGTACCACTTCGCTCCAAGTGTCCCACGGGGCTTAAACACTTGGTTCGCATAGGCTTAGGGTTGGGAATAAAGCTCATATTCCAAGCTGTCTTACTGAAAATTTTGTGAGAATGACATTCTGATTGTCATCATCAGGTAATCATAAGAAAGCGCACAAGTCATACGGCTAGTCAAAATGGGATGTCTACACTTCCTTAACTTAGTTTTCATTATTGAAGGTTTCTTAATTTCTCTTTAAAAATTAAGTGGCGACTCTTTGTTGTTTAAAGTGAGTTAGTACAACAATTTGTGTGGGAACGGGCCTTAGACTCGAAAAATGCACGACACCCACATGTTCTTTTGCAAAAACAACCGGTTGTGCATTCTAGAATCAAGTTTGAGACTAAAGATCATAAGGAGCTGCATAATGAGGGGTTTGTGGAAAGAGACAAAACCAATGAACTAGTGGCAACATCCTACTTTTGACCAACAATGCAGAGGGAAATCTACAAATTTGAAGAAGGATGCCATACTTGTCAAGTTTTAAAAGGGGTCGCCAACAATACTGGGATGTATCTACCCCTACCAACCTATTCCTTCTCATCCTTAGTTAGATGTCACCATGGACTTTGTTCGGCTTGCCTCGAACCCAAAAAGTTAATGATTCCATTTTTATAGTTGTAGACCAATTTTCTAAAATTGCCCATTTCATTTCTTATAAGAAGATTGCAGATGTAGTGATGGTGGCACAATTGTATTTTCAAGAAGTTTATAAATTACATGGGTGTAGACACCCCATTTTTGACCGTCCTCAAGACTTGGACGTCATCGTTTGAACACTCGATGATCATTCATGTTCGTGTTCGTTTTGAGTTCCCGAAGGTCTCGGCCGCGCGCCTTGCCTCAAGATCTCTCAACTTGTCTGTTTTGTGCTTGGTTGCGGACCAAACACTTGTGTTTTTGCTTTTAAGGGAAGAGGGTGGCTTGTTGGCCATTTCCTCAACCCATCGGCCAAGGCATGAAGCCATCTGCCCCTTTTTCTCGCCATCGGCCAAAGGTGTTGGCCGATCAGCACTGTTTTTGGTCTACCGGCCACCTTTGTTGGTCAATCGGCCATAATTTCCAGCTGACCCTTTTCCATCTGCTTTTGGCAGATATTTTATGCCAGCTATCATAGCTGGTATGCACAATTCCTTCCCTCCATATACGTGTATGGAGGGATTTGCACCTTGTGTTAGCTTCTCCAAGAAGCCTTGGAATTGGATTCCTATAAGAGGGGAGGCCCTTCTCCCTTCTCAGAGGTTCTAAAATTAGGGTTAGAAGAAGTTGTATCTCTCTATCTCTGTATCTCCCTATCTCTATCATTTGTGTGTGTATTTGTGACCTAAAGTGATTTTTGTTCACACTATTGCACACAAACACCTAGCATTACACCATCCTTGGTTGCTGAGGTTCTAAGGAGTTGTTGTTAGGGTTCTTGGAGTGGTTTTGATCAGAGAAAGGTACTGGTGTTGTGTTCTTGAAGGTGTTCTTCAAGGGTGAGCATTCTTGCTTTAGATACCCCTTTCTTGCTTAGGCTTTTAGCCCTTCTTGCTTATTGTTTTAAGCTTAGCTATTAACTGATAAAAGTTCTATTTTTACTTTCTTTTGAACTTTGTTTAAGGTCATTTTGAGGTTTGGGGTTGTTTACCCCCTCCAAGGTCTTGTTAGGCCTTGTTTTAGGCCATCCCTTTTGGCCCTTGCTTTTAGCTTTGCATGGCCTCTCTACCACTGAAATCCACAGGATTTTCAGTGGTGGAGAGGTGGTTTTGGTGTCTTAAATAGGAGAGGGTCATCCCCTCTCCTTGTCATCTTGAATACTAGCATAAGTGGCTTATGTTGGTGGCTTGTATGACTAGCTTGTTTTAGCTTCATTTCAGCAAGTATTTGGTGTTTTTTTGCCATGATTTACCTCTATTTAAAGTTGGTTTAGTGTTCTCTTGCATGCACCATATACTTACCTTGCAATCCCCTTATTTGCCTTAACATGTATCTAGCATTTAGACTATCATGCTTGCATGTTTTGGCTCAACTCCATGAAGCTTCTAACCTTGTTTTAACATGCTTGAGTTCTGTTTTTCATTGTTTTGGGTCATGCTTACATTGTTTTGTATAGCTACCATGCAATCTAGCTTGTTAGCTTTGGTGTTTGAGTCACTAGCATGCTCTATTCGGATCATTTCAGTGGTTTGGCATCACTTGTAATATTATTTCAGTCCCTATAGTATGCTCATGTACTTGCATTTGTCACTCCTTTAATGCTTTAAAGGGTTTCTGTTTTATGCCTCATGAATGTGTTATTGTGTATGCCATCATGTTTAGGCCTCTAGGATGCCATTTCAATGTGTTTTGGTCTTGTTCTAACATGCCATAACTCTGATTTTGGTTACTTAAATCATACCATGTTTGGTTGCGTTAGGTGTAGTGTAACACCTCTTTTGTGGCCTTGCATGCCCCATGTTTTGGCACTATGTTCTAGCTTGTGTTGGCTAGTGTTGAGTACACTTTTGGTCTTGTTTAGACCTACCTTGGGACTGTTTTAGGTCCCCTTGGCCCTTTGGGGCTTGCTTCATGTAGCCTTGGTTTGAGTCCCTCAGCTAGTTTCAAGTTTTAGGCTTTATTGCATGCCTTAATTGCATGGTTTAGTTGATTTAGCATCATCCCTTGCATGATTTCAGGGCTTAACATGTTTGTCACATGTCTATGTTTATCCTCTCCTAAGTGTACTTAAGAGTTGTTCTACTATGCTTAAGTGTTAGGCCAATTGGCATGCATGTTTGTATGTGTTTTTGTTCTCATTTCCATTGCATTTTGGCCACTGATTTGGACCTATTTGAGAGCTATCCATTTTGGTTTAAGACCATTATCGCATGTTGTTGCATGCTTGCCTTGCATGTTGTTGCATACTTGGCCTATTGCATGTTGTTGCATGCTTGAGTTATATCGCATTTGGCATGCCCCCTTTTGTTAAGTTGCCTTGCATGTTTGCATGTATTGTCCCTTGCATGTTGTTGCATGCTTGTCCCACATGTTGTTACATGCTTGCCTATCCTTGAATGTTGTCACATGCCTTGCATGTTTGCATGCTTGTTTATGTTGCATTGCATTTGGCATGCTTATTACCATTAGTCTTGTATGGCATTGTCCTTGACATGCTTCATGTTGCATTAGTTTTGCTTGCATGATTGCATCCCTTGTCTCTTGATCAACCATGATAGAGGTTGGGGCCCCTTATATGTTTATGTGCATTTCATTTGATATAAATTGCACATTCGGCTCCTTTGGCCATCATGCATTGAAATGCGTGATTGGTGGTCCGAGGGTCGAGGACTATACTCCCTTGAGTTCATAACATGATAGGGAGAGTGGTCGTGCAAATATTGTCTTGCAAATGTATTGCCATGCTCTGTTTGTCCTCTGCTGCAGCAACACAGCATTCTGCAGGAAGATATGGCCGGTCGGCCATCTTCAGTGCCGGTCGGCTAAACATTGTTAGCCGAGAGCCTTACATTTGGTCGATGACCAATTCTCCATGGCTTCTGTAGTAATTGAACAAGTTGACTAAGAGGGAAAACAAGTACAGCCAATTTTCCAATTTGGCTCATTCCCTCCGGTATCAGTGAATATGGTACTTATATTACCACAGGAGTTTCAAGCTGAAGATGAAAACCAAGGTCAGGAGGTTGACCCAATTCCAGTCGCCAGTGAAGACTCATTAGTAAGTACGGTGCAAGACGAATCCGAAGCAGCCACACCAATGGAAATTGAAGATGGGAGTGAGGAAGAGGTAAGTATTAACCTCTCATACCCTTTTGAGTATCCCACGGCGTCCATGACACAGCATGTCAAACCCTTGTATATCAAGGCCTTTTTCGATGGAATATCGATGAATCGGGTGCTGGTGGATAACGGGCCAGCAGTAAACCTGCTTCCAAAATCTTCGTTGAAGAAACTAGGAAAGAAGAACCCCAGGCTAATCCCAACCAGTACAGCCATTGCTGGTTTTGCGGGAGACAAACAGATGGCCCAAGGTATTCTGCCTATCAACCTGAGTGTGGGAACCAGGGACTGCATGACAGCATTCTTCGTTATCGACAGCAATGTTAAGTATAATGCTTTACTTGGAAGAGATTGGATTCACACCAACAAATGTGTGTCTTCCTCTTTACATCAGAAAATCATGATGGCCTTGTGCAATGGAAAGACGGAGGAGATCAATGCAGATCCTCAACCCTTCATAGCTTGTGCAGATTTCGCAGAGGCCAAATTATATGTTGAAGGAGTGGCACTACTCAGTATAATGAGAAAGCCTGATGGGTCAGCCGATGTGACGGCTAATGAAGAATTTGTACATCTAAAGCACTTGGTCCAGGAGAGTGCTGATGACGAGTTTGTCGTTAAGAATGACAATGATGCCTGGTTGTAGGCAAAGAGATGAAGCCCAAGAAGCCAAGTCTTTGGCTTTAATTAAGTTCTCAATATTAGATGTAAAATCAATAATCTAGAAAGTGCAGGAGCAAAAGAAAGAAGCCATGATAATTGGCTGCAAGCAGGAGCAGCAACAGGCCAGAGTTTTGGCCCTTGATAAATACTGTACATTGGACATTGAAACAAAAGTCCAGGAGATATAGGAAGAAGAAGCCTTATGGACAGACTTTGTCTATGAGGAGGAGGGTAAAGATGTTGAATCAAAGAACCTGGGAGCAGAACAAAGCAAGAAGATTGCTTCGAAGCCAGAAGGAATCAAAGAAGGAGCTTCAGTAAGTTCTCAGATATAAGACCCCTTAGAAGAAGTAAATTTAGAGGAAGGTTCTATACAACAGCCCACCTATATAAGTGTTTGGTTGAATGCTTTTGATAGGGACCAGTTGTTGGTTGTTCAGAAGAAACATAAAGATTGTTTTGCATGGTCTTATAATGAACTACCAGGATTGGATAGGTCATTAGTAGAACATAGGCTCCCTATGAGGCCTAATTTCAAGCCATATAAGCAAAAACCAAGAAGAATGAGTCTAGAAGTGATTCAGAAAGTTAAGGAGGAAATTCTTAGACTACTCAAGGCAGGCTTTATCAGGACAGCCAGGTATGTTAAATGGCTATCCAATATTGTGCCTGTAGTTAAGAAGAATGGTAAAATGAGGGTATGCATCGATTTCAGAAACTTAAATTTAGCAACTCCAAAAGATGAGTATCCTATGCCTATAGTAGATTTATTGGTAGACAGTTCAGCAGGGCATCAAATTTTATCAATGATGGATGGGCACTCTGGCGATAACCAAATCTGCATTGCAGAAGAAGATGTCCACAAGACAGCATTCAGATGTCCTGGGAATATTGGCACCTTCGAATGGGTTAAAATGCCATTTGGCCTGAAGAATGCTGGGGCTACATATCAGAGGGCTATGAACACTATCTTTCATGACCTCATTGGAAGATATTTAGAGTGTTATATCGATGACATTGTAATGAAATCCCAATCCATGGAGGAGCATTTGTTTCACTTAGAAGCAGCTTTTGAAAAAATGAGGAAGTTTAAGTTGAAACTCAATCCTCTTAAGTGTGCTTTTGGCGTATCATCTGGAAACTTCTTGGGCTATGTAGTACACAAGAAAGGAATATAGATTGACCGAAATAAAGCCAAAGCCATCATTGAAGCCAGACCTCCATCAAGTAAGAAAGAATTACAAAGGTTCCTTGGACAAGTTAATTTTCTTCGAAGATTCATTTCTAATACTGCAGGGAAAACTAAAGTATTTTCTTCCTTGTTAAAGCTAAAAGATGAAGAGGAGTTTGTGTGGACAGCAGAGCATCAAACTGCTTTCGAAGGAATCAAAGCCTACTTGGCCAACCCTCCAGTGCTGATGCCACCAAAGGGTGATAAGCCCTTGAAGTTGTACATAGCTGCAGCAGAAGATTCATTGGGAGCTTTCTTAGCCCAGGACAATGAAGAAGGCAAGGAATAAGCTGTTTATTACCTTAGTAGGTTTCTAAATTCTTGTGAATGTAAATATTCAGCTGTAGAAAAGCTGTGCCTTGCATTGTATTTTGCTGCAATGAAATTAAGATATTATCTTTTGCCTACAACTGTCTTGGTAATTGCAACCACAGATTTGGTTAAGTATATGTTATCTAGACCCATGTTGAGGGGAAGAATTGGCAAATGGATACTAGCTTTGTCAGAATTTCATCTAGAATATGTTCCCCAAAAGGCAGTAAAAGGACAAGCTTTAGCTAATTTTTTGGCAGACCATCCATGTCAAACAGAAAGCCAAAAGATAATGGAACTTGGTATGGCTAATGTTGAACCATGGCAAATGTGGTTCGATGGATCAAAAGCCAATGGTTTAACTGGAATTGGTATAGTAATCAAGTCACCACAAGGAGTAGAAACCACGCATGGTTTCAGAGTAGATGAAATTACTTGTTCCAATAATCAAGCTGAATATGAAGCCTTAATAATGGGACTGGAAATACTTATTGGATTACAAGCTCATGTAGTTGACATATTTGGAGATTCTCAATTGGTAGTTAACCAGGTGAATGGGATTTTCAAATGTCAAAGTATAAGCATGTTGCCATACTATGTTGTTGCATTACATCTGCATTCTCAATTTCAGATAGCAAATGTAACTCATGTCCCAAGATTCTTGAATAATAAAGCTAATGATGTAGCCCAGAAAGCTTCGAATTTCAAGAGAAGGGATAATACTGGAAGAGATATAAGCCAGACAACATATCAGAAAGTAATACTACCCTTGAATAAAAGGAATGTGGTCCTGGAAGTCAATTATAATGACTTACAAGAGCAAGATTGGAGGCATCCAATAATGCAGTATCTGACTGGCCCAACTTCGAAAGCCAGTAGAAAAATTAAATTGCAGTCTATGCAGTACATAATGTATGGTAATGCTCTCTACAAAAGAGAGGGAGATGGGTTACTGTTGGAATGTTTAGGTCCAAATGAAGCATTAACAGCTATGGCTGAGGTTCATGAAGGCATCTGTGGTGCTCATCAGCCTGGTGTGAAGATGAGATGGTTGCTTCGAAGGCATTCCTACTATTGGCCAACTATCCTTAAAGACTGCATAAAGTATGCAAGAAGTTGCCAGGCATGCCAAAAGCATGGCACAATAAGGCACGTGCCCATAACTGACCTGCATGCAGTTGTAAAACCTTGGCCATTTAGAGGATGGGCTATGGACATGATGGGGAAAATACACCCACCCTCTTCGAAGCATCATTGTTTCATCTTAGTGGCCACTGATTATTTCACTAAGTGGGTCGAAGCTAAGCCATACAAGGCTGTAGACCAGGTTGAAGTCATTGGATTCATTAAGGATTTAATCCATAGATTTGGCATCCCACAGACTATAACTGTTGATAATGAGACTGCATTTGATGGGAAAATGGTGAAATCTTTTGTGGCAGAATTTGGAATTAGCCTTGTTAATTCCACCCCTATTATGCACAAGCCAATGGTCAAGCTGAATCATCCAATAAGTCTTTAAAAAAGGGAATACAAAAAGTTGTAGAAGACAATCCAAGGGATTGGCATAACTTATTGTTGGATGTTTTGTGGGCTTATAGAACTTCTCCAAGGTCAAGCACAGGAGTCACTCCTTATGCCTTAGTATATGGGCATGATGCAGTGTTACCTGTGGAAATTAATGTTAAGTCCTTGAGGGTAAGATGCCAAGACCAGTCAGATCTTGAGCAATACCATCAGAGTATGTGCTTGGAGTTAGAAAGTATAGATGAAGCTAGAATTCTAGCATTAAATAGTATTCTTTTCCAAAAGAAGAAAGCAGCCAAAAACTATAATAAGAAAGTCAAACACATTGGCTTTGATGAAGGTGATTTGGTATGGAAAACAATACTCCCAATAGGGATCAAAAGCTATAAGTTTGGTAAATGGTCACCTAACTGGGAAGGACCATATCAAGTTCATAGAGTCCTGCCTTTTGGAGCATACCATTTGAGAAATTTAAATGGGTATGTACATCCCAAAAAGATTAATGGCAGATATTTGAAGCCTTATTTTCCAACCATTTGGGAAACACAAGGAATAGAATAAATGCTAAGTAAAAGAATATAAGAATATTCAAATGATAAATAATAATTTGCTTTTCATAAAGAGTTGAATACATTTTGCCATAAATTGGCCCAGAAATCAGTACAATGCCTCAGTTGTTCTTTTACAACAGATGTTCTATTCTTAAATGATGAAAACAACTGGATGGCTGTGGTCATTTCTTGCTTTCGATCGGCCAGTCCTTGATTGGTAATCAGCAACTTGGTGTCAGTTCGGACTAAGGCCTGATTAACTGCAGATAGCTCCTCCTCAAGTTGAGCTTTCTTCTCCAGTAGTTGAGTTCGAAATTGGGAGACAGAGGAATGTTGTTCCTTTAGCTCTGATACTTCAGTATGTACTTTGAAAACAAAGCTCTGGTCTCTCACTAATTTCTCCTCTGCAGCCTTGGCAGCGTGGCAAATGTTGATGTAAAAGTCGATGGTGGCTGCCGCCTGAGATAAATGACTTGAGACAGTCACGCCAGATTGCTCGACAATTTTGCAGCACTGAAGGAAGCCATTTCTCATTATAGGTCTCTCTAAGGCCTCGAAAGGAATCCTTGAAAAAGATGTCAACAGCTCCAGACAGCTGTCCAAGTCCATCAGAGGTGAAGAAGGCTTACTACTGGAGGAAGAGCTCTAAAAAATTTATAGTAGGGAATCAGCCAAAACTAATGGCTCAGTCTCATCACTAGCCATTGGAGAGGTGGAAGGCATGTCGAAGAGACTGGCTAGTCTTGCTTCGAAGATGTCTACCTCGTTTGTAGACATGAAAGGTGCAGGAAGAGCTTTGGTAGAAGGCACGAAGGACTGCATAGGAATATGAGAAATGGGTGGAGCATCTTCAGCAGTCTCTATAGTTCTATCTACCAATAAGTCGAGGGAAGAGGGGCTGGAACTAGGTAGAGGTGATAAACCATGAGTTGGAGGGCTACTAGTATCCTCTATAGAAGAATCAGCTACCATCAAAGAGGAAGTAGCAGCTGGAGTTTCCTTAGGAGGAGGAGGAAAAGCAAGGCTCGAAAGAGAATTAAATTGAGATGGATCAAAAGTCAAATGAAGGAGATATGGAATTAAGCTAGAGGGGAAAGGAGCAGGAATACTTGGCCTCAATGAGGGTACAGAGAATGTGGGCCTAGGAAGTGGGAGTATTATTTGAATAGACTTCACATTTTGCAATTGATCAACTTCAACCGAAATTGAGGGAGTCCTTATTCGAAGAATAGGCTCAGTAGTTGTCGCTGCAAAAGAAGAAGTACAAAGCAATGTCAAGTCTCAATACCAAGAATTTCACAAGAAAAGAATAGAGGCATGGAAGAAATTACTTGTTTCAGAAGTGATAGCAATGATAGGAGAGCTACGAAGGGAATAGTGCTCAGCAATGTGTTGCCTTCTTGCAGTTTCCCTTTGGATTGCATCAGCAGCAGCAGCTTCATCTCTTAATAGCTGTTGATGCTGTCTCTTCTCAGCTCTTTGAAAAACAATTAGTTCTCTGGAATGTTCCTCCTCTACTGCTTTGGCAACCGCCTCATGAGTGGGGTCTTCGACCAAATCAGAAGGGGAGACAGTCATCCTCTTTCTCTTTCTTTTCGGCAATGGTATTTCCTGCTCTTTCTCAATCTCTCTCTCTCTTCAATCTGGGATTCAGGCTCTTCAGGAGTAAGTTCCTTTTCCACTGCTTTGGCAACTGTCTCATGAGTAGGGTCTTCGACCGAATCAGATGGAGAGACAGCTACCTTTTTTCTCTTTGTTCTATGTAATGGTATTTCTTGTTCTTTCTCAATCTCTCTCTCTTCAGTCTGAGATTCAGATTCTTCAGGAGTGAGTATTAGCTTCCTTTTCTTTTTCTGCTGTTGTTTGTCCTTGAGAGCAGCTAGAGTTTCAGCTCTTTTAGGAGATTCTTCTTGTAGAGACCCTGCACCAAGAGGTATGAGTGTAAAGGAAATAAACAAAAGAGTCTAAAAGAAAAGGAACCTGAAAATACTTACCCTTTTTCGAAGCAGCTCTGGTAACTCTAGCTGGAGGGGGTAAGGCTACAGGAACAGTTTGGGCAGCTGTGGAAAGAGAGGATATGTTTTCAACTGTTGTTGGTTTAGCCTTAGAAGGCACTCCTAGCCTTATTAGCAAATCATGAGGGTGTACTAATAGGCGCACTTCCATGTTGACTATCCACCAGTTTTGAAATCTTTTCAAAGCCAAGCCAGAGGGAAGAAAGGGGACAAATTTGAACTCACTCAATTCTTTCAACAGTTTAAATGTTGCCACCTCTAGTTTTGATTTGGATATTCTCAGGTCTCTGGCCGTAAGATGGACATTCGAGAGGCTGCAAAGGGGAACGGGAATCCCCTGAGTAAACCCAAATTGTCTGGCAAACTGAGAAGGGTAGTATACCTCAGATATACACTTATAAGCTCGAGGGTTTAAAGTACCAATGAACAGCTCCCTCGGTAGCAAAATAGAAGCCCACATATCTTTGTGTGGTGGGGTGGAGCACTCTTTATCGGCCAAGAATGTTTGCCGCCAAGCGGGTCCTTTGTTGGCATCAAAAGGGCAGAAGAATGAGGCAGATGGACAAATAGGAAGTTGATGAAAAAAGGTGAGGTAATAGGCAAATGAGGCAGGATAAAGAACAATTCTAGCATATTTCTCCCCATAAGTGCTAGGATCCTGAACAAGGAATTTTAAGCATTTGGGATGCAAATTAGTGAAGTAAGCAAAGATCCAGAGTTGGAGCACCCAAAGGGGACCTCCTTGGTTAATATCAAGAGGTTTCTCACAAAATTGGGAGCAGGCTCTGTAAACCTGGCCTAAGAGATATGGGGCCAAGGCTATGCGTTTTTTCAAAACAAAGCCTTCGCAAGTGGAGCGAATTCAGGCATAATCCGTTGAGATGATGTACGAAAGAGGAACTTACAAAAGCCAGTATAAAATAAAGGAAAAAAGTTCTCTATCTCTCACAGGGCATACCCTCTTGTTTTCAGCCTTTACAAAGTCACTATAGGAGGAATTTAAGGGTGGAAGGGAAAACTTAACAAAAAAGTCCGGGTAGCTGGGTGTAAAAGGAGTACCAAGGGGTGAAAGCCCTAAGAGATGGCAGATATCAAGAACGGTGGGGGCCATCATGCCACACCAAAACTGGAAAAAATTAAAAGCCATGTTCCAAAAGCAAAGAGCAGCAGGAATCAAAAAAGGGTCTTCAGGAATGATAAACCTGGAAAGACGAAGGGCATCGAGAATACAGAGCTCTTGCAGGTCATCTTCTCTTGCAGGCACAACTCTGTCATACCATTCCTCCCATTCAGCTCTCAATGTCGGCTAGCAATGGTGAGGTCGGGTCATTCTCCAATTTCCCCAGTCGAGCCCTCCTTCGTAGAGAAGAAAGTGGTCCTCCAAGCGAGGGTATAAAGCTGGAAGTTGAGCAGAGCTTCTCGAAAGATGGGACCTAGGACATATTCTTGTTTGTTACTATGGCGAGGAACAAAGAGGCGTCCGTCTATGGCACTTGACCCATCAGCTGTTAACTTGGCGATTTCTTCATCGATACATCTTTTCAAAGCCATGGTTGGGCTTATACGATCGCCGGCAAGTACTTTCAAAGAAGAAGAATCCATTGGTAGCAAGCAGCGAGGAAGAGAGGGTTAATAGAGGAGAAGGGTTTGTGTGTTAAGCAAGCGAGTGATTTCAGAACACGAAATAAAAGGGTTTTAAAAAACCTTTGTGTCTGGAAAATATATCGTGTAATTCGTAAAGTACTAAAGGTATAGATACGAAGAGTTTCCTTCAATATTGATACTTTTGGAGGGAAAAACACATCCCAGATGTTGATGACAGCTTTGAAATAAAACATTTGGCTTCGAAGCCAGTTTTAGCGCCAAAATGAAAGGACAAGCGGCTTCGAATGTCAAAAGCCTGCTTCGAAGCACATTCCATATACATAAGGATGTAAAAATGTTCAAGTATTTGTTTACTTCGAAGGGGTTTAAAGACCTGTTTTAGGTTTCTTAGTGAGAGTAGTATCCTTCGAAGCAAAACTTGAGATCCCTTAAGGATGGGAATTGTTGTTCGAAGTATAATAAATTATTTGGCTTCAAAGCCAGTTTTTGGCACCAAATTGAAATGACAAATGGCTTCGAACGTCGAAAGTTTACTTCGAAGCACATTTCATGCCTCGCGGTGAAGGAATGTTTTGATATTTGTTTACGTCAAAGGATTAAGAGCCTGTTTTCTGGTTTCTTAGTAAGAATAAATCCTTCGAAGCAATGGAAATTGTTGTTCGAAATATTAAAACCAATAGTTGGTTTGGCAATATACAGAAGAGTTTGTTTTTTCGAATTTAAACAATGCAGCCCTTGAGAGGGGCTTCCATATTTTGGAACTTATGGACTGTTGTTCGAAGAGTGGTCAATTTAAAACTAATTGATTGTACTAACCATATGACCATATGTTGGATATGTTTAAAACAAGCTTTAAAGGGCAAGATTGCCAAAATTCGAAGCACTGATTCTAAAACAGAAATCAGCAAAAGTTGTCAACTGTATTCCATAAATTGGAAAAGTTCATGTTGGTTTTTCCAGTGTTTCATTTAAGACAATTGAATCCAGATTCGAAGGATGAGAATGGTTAGTTCAAAGCCCTAAATTTGCTTATGAAGGCAAACAGAGATAAATTCGAACCATGCCAAACAAAGAGAAAAGACTTAGATGTATTAAAACAAAAGCAATTACATTAAAAGTTCCTCTTTGGGTACAAATTCTAGCTCATAAAAGTAAGGAATAGAATAAATAACGAGATCATGGAATTTAGTCCAGCTATAGTCAATAAATTTCTGTTCTTTTTGTATTCTATCCTCTATTTGTTCCAAGCTTGGTTGCTGAAGTTGATGTGCTCTCATTTGATAAAAGAGCTCTTCAGCCTTTATTTCGAACGCCGTCTCTTTTAGCCCTTGTTCCAGCTCGTCCATATACAAGTCATCCCAGTACGCAGAGTCTTTATTCTTGAAATCATTGTATTCCTCGACGAGGTTCTCTGCTTCGTACTAGGTATGAACTCGAAGGGATGAAAGTTGGTCCAAAGATTGGATGGTGGTCAAAGAAGTCCGGTGCCAATGGAGAAGCAATGGGAGTTGGTCCAAAAACATGTGGAGTTCTGCTTGGGCGATGGGGTTGAGGACATGACCCCGAATCAGAATATCACAAGCCCATCGAAGGTTCTTGAGAGGAACATCGTCCTCAAGAACATTGAAAGGCAAGTGAGAGAGGGCCGCAAGCAGAAGTTGGGCTTGCTTTTGTTAAGCTGGAGTAGGAGGAGGTGGAGGCTTGTAAGGAGGAAAAACCTTTTCCGCAGAGAGGGTAAGCTTCAATCTCTCTATCCAGGAAGGTTTTTGCGGAGGAGGAGGTATAGAGGCTTCCATTTCGAAGGAAGGAAGGAACCAAGGAACATTAACACAATCAGGCCAGTCAGAAGGATGAAGCTTCGCCTTCTTGGCTAAAAATGATGGGTTATACCCCTGTGCCTCTTCTGGGCGAAGGGTAGCTCGACTATCTTTGTAGGCATGGATCATGTGTACCATGCTACAAGTAGATTGTCCTCTAAACTACGTCGGCGATCAATGGGCACATAAGGATAGACCACCGAGCTTCGCGCATAGGAAGGGAACTCTAAAGGATCAGTGAACTCAACAAAGTGATGGTTAATTCGCTCCCTTAACTCACATGTCTTAGAGTCCGACCAGCCTCTCCAACTAGAAGCCCCAAAAAAAGAAGAAGCCACGGCCTCATCCCATGCAGAAGATTGTGAATTAGAAGAAGAGCTTCCCATATCTATATTTGCAAACCTCTGAATCAAGGGATTGTGGACAGTATGTTCGTAATCCAAAGGTTGATAAGTTGCGAAAGCTTCCATGACTTGAATATAGGAAAGTGGGTAAAGGTGGCTAATCAATGCATGAAGATTCTTTCGAGGACGAACGGTGTTATCAAACAACTCTTCATATGCTTGAACGAGATAAGAAAAGGTCTGTTTCTCCATTGAATTGGACTTTTCGAATACTGAGATAGTGGGCATGTTTAAGGGATCAAAGAGGAGTTAATGCAAATGATCATCAATGAATGACGGTTGTGTTTCTAAAAATATAAAGCCCACGCACGTTCTAAAACGTGGATAAAAGACTTTGATTCACTAATATCACCAAGTATTGGGTATATTAGTGCGGGGGGTAATGTTGGCTACATATTTTGTATAAGCCAATTACAATTCAACGCGTGGCAGGATAAGGGCAATACAGGAAGACTATTTAAGTTTTCAATCATGATCGAACACGTGGCAGTTAGTATTGGTTTTACGAGATCTACGTAGTATTGGATCAACAAAGAGATATAAAGTGATGTGGCTTCAACGGTTACTCACATTCAAATTCAAAATTAGGAGGAAAGCCTAACTGCAAGTGATGGCATAGTGGAGCTAACTATAAGGCAACATGATCAGCGATCATGGAGGAGCAATTCGACGGTTGGAAGTGCAGTTCGATGGCCATCCTTGAGAAGTATAAATAGCAAAGAAGGCCCCAGAAAAGAACCCCGAACGCAGATCCAGAAAACCAGTTTTACTTTACATTATTTTCCAGTTTTACATTTCTTATTCTTTACATTTTTGTACTTTAAATTCCTGCACTGCATTTCGTTCATAGGAGTAGATTTCAAGTAGATTGTTGCTGTAAACCTCTACGAGGCTGATTCAGATCTTTGTAAGTCTTTCATTTTGCTTAATGAAATACTACAACTGTTCTTTATTTACTCATTGTTTGTTTAATTCTCCTAACAAAGCCACCAGTAAAAGTCCTCTTCATTGAGGCTGAAAGAACTAAAACACAATCGTCTGATAATTGGTTGGCAATTAAATTTCTGTAATGACTGATTGATCCTTGCTGGCACGCTCACAATTACAAAAATAACCTTCGAAAGCCAAAATGCCAACAATTATTTTAAAGTAATGTTACATTGAGCTTGATATATTTTTTCATATAATAGAGAAGAGTAATTTTATTTACACACCATTCATTCTCTTAATACATATTATCACTTAGTACATATATATAATAATTTTTAGATTATGAAGATGTCTATGTTCAAATCATAACTTTTTCTTTTTAAGCATAAGCTAATAAATTGGTACACACCATAATCAAAATGTTCAATTTTTAATGTATGAACATTTATATTTGATCAACTTTAATAATTTAAACAAAATAATTTTATTCAAATATCAACAATTGAACATTGTATAAATGTTCAACTCTAATTTTTTGAATACGTAATGAACAAATAAGCCATCTTCCATACAAACAAGACAATAACAAAAAAGTAAATTGACTTTTTCATTGTTGTATTGTTTCAAATCAATAATTTGAGTGTCATCCATGGTATGCAAAATCTTCAAAATTAATTAATTTCAATATTCTTAAAATCCTAAATCTTTAAAGGTAATAATGTTTTGAGTTTAGAAAATAATGGTAAAGATTATAATGACAAAGATGATAATTGTAGTGTGTTAGATTATAATGATAAAGATGAACCATGCTAGATGAGTGTTAGAATAGATATTTATTCCAAAAGATATAATGTATAAGTAATAGTGTGTAAAGAAAAATTTATGTTTTCATATATAAGTTATTTAAATGAGTACATATATATTCATATTATCTTTAATAATTATTTTACTTAAATATATTATTGACATAAAAATTTAGGAAAAATTGCTCATAAATTACATTTGGAGAAAAGTTATTCCATTTAGTCATAGAAGTTTTCTTTCAAACTAATTAGTCATTTTTATTTTGGATATGTTGTATTTCCTTAATTTGGGGAAATTCTATTTCCACACACTTAAATAACTCAGAACAAATCTTTTCTCAATACACACACCTGTTAATTTATTTGTTGATTATTTTTCTCAATCCACACTAAAAATTACAATTATATCCTTTACTCAAATATTATTATACACACACTTACCCCTTCTTTTCACACACTTCCTGAAAACTTGAAGGCCAAAAGACTTCCACCCACGTGAAGCTTGAACACCAGTCTGAAGACCACATTCTTGAGCTACCCGTGAACTTGAAGACCTCCATTGAAGTGAAAACCTCCAATGTCTGAAGTGAATCCATTGAAGCCATCCATGGAAGACCTCCATTGAAAACCTCTAAAATAGTGTTGAAGGTAAAGAATCTTTCCATTTTGTTTTTATATTTATCATTTTGTTATTACATTTTATCATTTTCAGATATTTGTACACTCCATTGCCATAAAATTCTTGATTTTTCTATGTTCACGAGTTGGGGATGTCGGTGCTAGTTTGCCGAATTTGTGCACCAAATTCAAAAATCAACAACCGAATAAACTGTTATAGATCGACTAAATAGAGTCGAAAATAGTTATAATATTCAACAGTTACATTCCGAATGAAGCAAGTAAATATATTTCGGTGGTTGATATCCAAATTTAATACATAAATTCAACACTGGTTCTCTGAATTAAAACCGAAATCACCTCCACTTCGCAATTAACCACATGAATTGGGATTGCAGTAAACAGATTTTCAAATTGTGGTCACCACAAATTAATACGGCAGTTTATAATGGTTTGAATTCTATTTTTATTACTAACATAACAATGCACAATGCTCCCCAAATCCACTCTTTGACAGGTTTGTTATAGATGTAGCATGGAATCAGTAGCATTCTAAAAAAGCAGGGGTTGCATTGGATGATAGAGAGAATCAAATCATCTCTAGGAAAACTACTCTCACCCACACCTAGACAACAATGGAAAAAAAATTAGGATTTATTTTTTTAACTCAGAAGGTGTGCATTGAGATATTTTTGTTTTTAAAAGATGTATACAGAGAATTTTTATATATGCATTATGGTCATTAAGGTTTAAGGTATAATTGTCATTAAATTAAAAATTCATTAAGTGTGTTCCCTGAGTTATTTAGGCATCTGGAAATAGAATTTCCCCTTAATTTGGGGGTTTGAAAATTTACTTGTTTGCCTTTGTGTATGCTTTTATTTGATTTTTTTCTTAATGTTGGGTGTGCGTGTGTAAGGTAAGTGTTTACGTTTCAAATTTTTTTTTTTTTTTTTTTTTGTAGGGATTTAGTGGAGTGATTTGAAGGTGGAAGATGTTACTCCGTTTGTGGTATTGTTGGCGTGGTGTTCGTTTCTTTTTGT
This sequence comes from Camellia japonica, assembly GCA_030407325.1. Classification (NCBI taxonomy): domain Eukaryota; kingdom Viridiplantae; phylum Streptophyta; class Magnoliopsida; order Ericales; family Theaceae; genus Camellia; species Camellia japonica. The sequence goes on along the minus strand of JAPPVO010000014.1, from coordinate 99,617,228 downwards.
GATGTTCCTCCCTATTGTAACATTAACATTAATTAACATCCAAACATAACACTAATATAACACATAAAAAAACTCATTACCATATTTTTCTCCAACGTAACACTCTAAAAAAAACTCCTTAGTGTAACGCTCTAAAGTAACATACAAAAAATTTTATTATTGGAACATTCCAATATAACACACAAAAAAAGCTTCTTAATGTAACACACACAAAAATTTCTTAGTGTAACACTCTAATGTAACATACAAAAAAAAATTCTTGAAGTACTTTTTTCAAATGTAACACTTTAATATAGTACTCTAAAAAAATCCTTAGTGTAACAATTTAATTTAACACACAAAAACTCTTTAGTATAACATTCTGATATAACACACAAAAAAACTCCTTAGTGTATTTTTTTCTAAACGTAACATTTCAATATAACACTCTAAAAAAATTCTTAGTGTAATACTTTAATGTGACACACAAAAAAACTTTTTGGTGTACTTTTTCCAAACATAACGCTCCAATGTAACCAAAAAAAAAAAAATTCTTACTATACTTTTCCTAAACATAACACTTCAATGTAACATTAAAAAAAAATGTGAGATTCTTCAAACTATTCCAAAGGGAATACAAATATTTCTTAGTAAGTTTTGAACAAATATATAATTTCAAATTGTGAGTATTACGTTTGAAAAAAGTACACTAAGGAGTTTTTTTAGTATTTTTATGTGTTACATTAGAGTGTTACGTCTGGGATTACATTGATTGAAGTATTACGTTTGGGAAAAATACATTGACAATTTTTATTTATTTATTTTTTACATTGGAGTGTTACGTCTTGAAAAAGTATACGAAATAATTTTTTTTTTTAATGTTATGTTGTTACGTTTGGAAAAAGTATACCAAAGAATTTTTTAGTATGTTACATTGAAGTTTTATGTTATTGGAGTCTTATATTAGAGTGTTAAGTTTTTGTTCATAATATGGGATTTGTTCTAGAATGAGGAAAAATCTAAGGTTGTGTTTGGTTGTGTTTTGTAAATGTGATTTGAGAGTATGAATTGTATTTTGAGTTTGTGTGTTGTAGAATTATGATTTGAGTGTAGAAAATTTGTTTGGTAAAGAGTTTTGAAAATAGTTTTGGAAAAGAGGTTTGATTTGAGTTGGGAATTGTTGATGTGACATTTGATATGTGATACAAAAATTTACAACTCATAACTAAACATACAATTCAAAATTATTTTAAAACACATAAAAAATTTAAAAATTTTCAAAAAATATTTTTCCCAATTATATAAGTCAATTACAAAAAAAAAAAAAAAAAAAAAAAATCTGTACAGCAGAAGACATCCGGGTGGATGTCCTCAAGGACGTCCGGGTGGTAGTCCATAGGGACGACCGGGTGGTAGTCCCTGTTTACAAAATTTTCATCAAACAACGGCTGATGCACAGAGCTCTCTGCAGAGCTCGTGAAAATTAATTTCAAACACATAACCAAACATCATACTGAAAAACACGCGTAGAAAATTGATTACAAATCACAACCAAACAGAGCCTAAGACTTCTATAGTTTAAATTGTCCAAATATGTAATTTTATATTTCAAAAAAAATCACTTTTATTCTTAAAAAATTAAATCTAAACATGTAAGTAATTACTTTTTTATATAATTTTTATTTTAATGAGATTTTGGATTTATTAAAAAAAAAAATGATCAAACTGTTTACAGAATCACGTTTTGAAATTTAATGATACTTTACCATTAAATTTAATAATTAAATAATATCTACAGAATTGATAAATGGAATCTCCCAATAGAGAATAGACCATAACCATCACCACCACTCATTAAAAGGCCAAAGTGACGGCAGAAGGTTTGTGACAAACGAAGTACACGTAGCCCTTTCTTTAATTGGAACAAAAGAAAAAAAAAGCAGTAAAAAACGTAGCCCTTTCTTTAATTGGCAAGGGAAAAACAGAGACAGAGAGAGTCAGGCTTTTCCCATTAAAAGGCCAAAGTGACGGCAGAAGGTTTGTGACAAACGAAGTACACGTGAAACCCACGTGGCAATTGGAACAAAAGAAAAAAAAAGCAGTAAAAAACGTAGCCCTTTCTTTAATTGGCAAGGGAAAAACAGAGACAGAGAGAGTTGGAACAAAAGAAAAAAAAAGCAGTAAAAAACGTAGCCCTTTCTTTAATTGGCAAGGGAAAAACAGAGACAGAGAGAGTCAGGCTTTTACCATTAAAAGGCCAAAGTGACGGCAGAAGGTTTGTGACAAACGAAGTACACGTGAAACCCACGTGGCAATTGGAACAAAAGAAAAAAAAAAGCAGTAAAAAACGTAGCCCTTTCTTTAATTGGCAAGGGAAAAACAGAGACAGAGAGAGTCAGGCTGAGAGAAAGCGAATGGTCGTGTAGGCGACCGACATCAGCTGCCATCTTACCGTGATATTATTATTGATTCGACTCATTAATAATATTATAAATATTAAAATTATTTTAAATTATATTATATCATTAATTAATACACTAATTAATATATTAATTAATACATATAACATTAATCTTTATTATTACGAAATACAAACCAGAGATACTAATGAGAGTCTGCGATAGTGGCGCCTCGCACACTTCTCCACCTTCCATGTATTTTATATTAGCACATCACTCGTGCTTTACATCAAATTGAATTTTGAAAAATTATTTATGATTATATCAAATATATTTTTAAATTATTAGCATAATATATATATATATATATAATTTTGAAGAAAAGAAATATTGATGTTCTATAATTGAAGTAATAAAAGTGAAAATTTATTACGTTTGTTTGAAATTCACTGAATAAATAAGATATATTATAACTAAAATTTAAATTGTTGTGAGTCTTCTATCAGCATTCTTACATTGTCAACATAATAGTTAGTATTATAATTGATAAATAACACATATATTATGTATTTATAAAATATTATAAAGTAAAAATGCTATACTTACATATTATATATATTTTTTTATCTTGTGAAATGTATAGACATTTTTCAGACCAATTTATATTTAAAACAAAATTCACGCACGGTGCACAATCTAGTTGACGTAGCATTGTTGATACAGGTATGATAAATGCATAAACATAGCCTTGGCATGACGCAATATAATCTTTAATTATTCTAACTCCATTATCCTATAGAATTTTGAAATTATAACATTATGTTTAAAAATGTAAGAATAAGTTATTTATAATAAATTTTATAATTTCCTACCTTTGATATCATATTCTTCAAATATGTTGGTTGACATCACAAGATAAACTCTTCTCGTTTATCTTGAACATCGAGATTTATTGAAGCAATACTGCCTTTGACCACAATGTTAACATTATATCTAATCAAAAAAAAAAAAAATTTTGTTAAAAGGAAATATTGTACCTAATAAAAAAATTAAAACACTTGTTAAACTTAAATTATTGTTTTACATAGCAATTATTTACCTAAAGAAAATTACCTCGTTAAAATATCAGTATCATTATGTATGCAGTGACAACAAACATTGTGACCATAATAATATTCAACTATTTGATAGCAGTGTAATTTTTTTAATAAAATTACCCTAGAAGGCTTGAAAAAGGTGTGAAATTTCCTAATTACACTATATATATATATATTTTTTTTGCAATTGTAACCTGTTTTACAGTAACTTTTACAGTATATTTGTTTTAGATATTTTTTAATATATAAATAATTTTTACAGTATCATTTTTTTTTCTCTTCTTTTTTATTTTTATGTTTTTTTTTTTTTTTACAATTGAAACTTGTTATTTTTTAAGAAGAATTTATTTTTGTTTTAGATATTTTTTTTAATATACAAATTATTTTTTTTAGACTTTTAATAAAACTAATTTAACAATCTCATCATTAACCATAGTGTATGAGAGAAGTTGAAAATGGTTGTTTTAAATATTTTTTTAATATAGAAATTATTTTTTATAGTGTAATTTTTTTTAGTAAGAATTTATATTTATTTTAGATATTTTTTTAATATACAAAATATTTTTTTTTAGATTTTTTATAAAACTAATTTAATAAACCCATCATTAAGTATAATATATGAAAGAAGTTGAAAAAGGTTGTTTTAGATATTTTTTAATATATAAATTATTTTTTATAGTGTATTTTTTTTTCTTTTTTTTCGCAATTACAACATGTTATTTTTTAATAAAAATTTATATTTGTTTTAGATATTTTTTAATATACAAATTATTTTTTTTAGATTTTTTATAAAAATAATTTAACAATCCTTTCATTAATCATAGTGTATCGGAGAAGTTGAAAATGGTGTGGTAATAAGTATGAGAAAGGTCACACAAATTATTTTTTTTTGATTTTTTATAAAACTAATTTAACAATCCCATCATTAACCATAGTGTATGAGAGAAGTTGAAAATAGTTGTTTTAAATATTTTTTTAATAAGAATTTATATTTGTTTTAGATATTTTTTTTAATATAGAAATTATTTTTTACTTTTTTTTTTAAAAAACTAGTTTAACAATCCCATAATTAACTATAGTGTATGAGAGAAGTTGAAAATGGTTGTTTTAGATATTTTTTTAATATAGCAATTATTTTTTATAGTGTAATTTTATTTTCTCTTTTTTTTCGCAATTACAACTTATTATTTTTTTAATATACAATTTTTTTTTATAGATTTTTTATGAAAATAATTTAACAATCCCATCATTAACCATAGTGTATGGAAGGAGTTGAAAATGGTGTAGTAATAAGAATGAGAGAAGTTAAAAAGACTTGTGAGTTTGAAGAAGTTAATAAATGCTAAGTTTTTTTTTTTTTAAATCAAAAAATTAGAAAATTAGGATTGAGATAATGGAGCTTTTACAAGACTTGTGGATTAGAAACCCTATTTTCCTTATCTGATATTTTTGAGGAGAGAAAATGAATGCAAGTTTTAATTTTTTTTAAAAAAAAAATTGCTGAGAGAGATTATGATGGAGAGATTATGAAATATTTTTGTTATCTTCCCATTTGAAATCCATAAATTAATGAATAATTATTATTTCTAAAATAATTAAATAAATAAATTAGCCAATAGATTTTTACAATCTATTTTATAAATTGAAAAATCAACAATTTTAGAATAAGAGTTGGAGCTCTTAGGATGCTTCTCATTAGAAATCTCATTTTTCTTATATATAGACTAGCCTATCACCCGTGCTATGCACGGGATAATTATAGATATTCATATTTGTTTTAGATTTTTTTTTAATATATAAATTATGTTTTTTAAGATTTTTTATAAAAATAATTTAACAATCTTATCACTAACCATAGTGTATGGGAGAAATTGAAAAGGGTACTGCAGTAACTATACACGGATTGTATCTATAATTATTTGTTTGAGGGGATTTTAAATACAGATTAGGGAATTTTGACCAAATCAATAAATGCAGGCATGTGAAAAGGCACGTGGATTGAAAAAAGTTAATAAATGCTGATCAGGGAGGGGATTTTAAATACAAATCAGGGAATTTTGACCAAATCAATAAATGCAGGCATGTGAAAAGACACGTGGATTGAAAAAAGTTAATAAATACTGATCGGGGGATTTTGACCAAATCAATAAATACTGAGTTTTTTTTTTTTTAAATAAAAAATTTAGAAAATTCAGATTGGGATATTGAAACTCCCACAGACCTTGGGGGTTAAAAACCCCCTTTTGCTTAATATATAGTATAGATATAGATATTTATATTTGTTTTAGATATTTTTTTAGTATGCAAATTATTTTTTTAAAGATTTTTAATAAAAATAATTTAACAATCTCATCACTAACCATAGTGTATAAGAAAAGTTGAAAATGGTACTGCAATAACTATGAGAGAAGTCAAAAAGGCTTGTGAATTAGGAGAAGTCAATAAATGCTGAGATTAATATTGGAATGTTAGAGCTCCCACAAGACTTGTGGGTTAGAAACCCCATTTTCCTTATATAATACTAGCGTCTCACTCGTGCTATGCACAGATTGTGTTTACAATTATCTATATATGTGAATTGCGATTTTTAAATGTCTTTTTTTTTTTTTTTTTTTTAAATGTCTTCCTTTTTCCTTTTTTATATTATATTAAAGTTTAATATTTCGATAATAATCATATGTGTTAGATTTTTCAAGGAATTAAATGCCTTTTTTTTATTATTATATTATATTAAAGTTTAATATTTTGATAATAATCATATGTGTTGGATTTTTCAAGAAATTTAGCATTTATTAACTTTTTTCAATCCACATGTCTTTCCACATGCCTGCATTTATTGATTTGGTCAAAATTCTCTGATCAGCATTTAAAATCTCCTCACACAAATAATTATAGATACAATCCGCGCAAAGTTACTGCAGTACCCTTTTCAACTTCTCCCATACACTCTGCTAGTGATAAGATTGTTAAATTATTTTTATAAAAAATCTTAAAAAACATAATTTATATATTAAAAAAATCTAAAACAAATATAAATATCTATAATTATCTCATGCATAGCACGGTTGATAGGCTAGTTATCTATATATGTGAATTGCGATTTTCAAATATCTTTTTTTTTTTTTAAATGTCTTCTTTTTTTCCTTTTTTATATTATATTAAAGTTTAATACTTTGATAATAATCATATGTGTTAGGCTTTTCAAGAAATTAAATGTCTTTTTTTTTTATTATATTATATTAAAGTTTAATATTTTGATAATAATCATATGTGTTGGACTTTTCAAGAAATTTTTTTTATGCTTATTCTTAATACATTAAAGTGTTATTATGAGAGATAATAATCATATGTGTTGGGACTTTTCAAAGAATTCAAATGTGTTAGATTTCAAAGAATTCTTTTTATGCTTATTGTTAATGTATTAAAGTGTTATTATGAAGGTAAGACTGGGGGTTGGGATAAGTTAATAAATGCTAATATTTTGTTTTTTTAAATCAAAAAATTAGAAAATTTAGATTGGGATATTGGAGCTCCCACAAGGTTTGGGGTTAAAAACCTCCTTTTGCTTAATATATAGTACTAGCCTATCACCCATGTTATGCACGGGATAATTATAGATATTTATATTTGTTTTAGATTTTTTTAAATATATAAATTATGTTTTTTAAGATTTTTTATAAAAATAATTTAACAATCTTATCACTAATCATAGTGTATGAGAGAAGTTGAAAATGGTACTGTAGTAATTATGCACGGGTTGTATCTATAATTATTTGTATGAGGGAATTTTAAATGCTGATCAGTACATTTTGACCAAATCAATAAATGCAACCATGTGGAAAGACATGTGGATTGGAAAAAGTTAATAAATACTGATCAAGGGATTTTGACCAAATCAATGAATGCTGAGTTTTTTTTTTTTTTTTTTTGAATAAAAAATTTAAAAAATTCAGATTGGGAGATTGGAGCTCCCATGCACGGATTGTGTCTATAATTATCTATATATGTGAATTGTGATTTTTAAATTTTTTTTAAATGTCTTCTTTTTTTCCTTTTTTATATTATATTAAAGTTTAATATTTTGATAATAATCATATGTGTTGGACTTTTCAAGAAATTAAGTGTCTTTTTTAATATTTTGATAATAATCATATGTGTTGGACTTTTCAAGAATTTTTTTTTTATGATTGTTCTTAATACATTTATGTGTTTTTATAAGGGATAATAATCATATGTGTTGGGACTTTTCAATGAATTCATATGTGTTGGATTTCAAATAAATTTTTTTTTTATGATTGTTCTTAATGCATTAAAGTGTTATTATGAGGATAAGACTTGGGAGTTGAGAGAAGTTAATAAATGCTAAGATTTTTTTTTTTTAAATCAAAAAATTAGGAAATTTAGATTGGGAGATTGGAGCTTCCATAAGGCTTAGGATTAAAAACCCCTTTTGCTTAATATATAGTATAGATAATTATCTATATATGTGAATTGTGATTTTTAAATGTCTTTTTTTTTTTTTTAAATGTCTTCTTTTTTTTCCTTCTTTATATTATATTAAAGTTTAATATTTTGATAATAATCATATGTGTTGGACTTTTCAGGGAATTAAATGTCTTCTTTTTTTTATTATATTATATTAAAGTTTAATATTTTGATAATAATCATATGTGTTGGACTTTTCAAGAAATATTTTTTATGCTTGTTCTTAATGAATTAAAGTGTTATTATGAGGAATAATAATCATATGTGTTGGGACTTTTTAAGGAATTCATATGTGTTGGATTTCATAGAATTTTTTTTATACTTGTTCTTAATACATTAAAGTGTTATTATGAGGGTAAGATTTGGGAGTTGGGAGAAGTTAATAAATGCTAAGGTTTTTTTTTTTTTTTTTTAAATCAGAAAATCAGGAAACTTAGATGGGGAGATTGGAGCTCCCACAAGGCTTGGGGTTAAAAATCCTCTTTTGCTTAATATATAGTATAGATATATATATATATATATAGATAGATATAGGTAGATAGGGTAAATTACATTTTTACCCTCAAGTTTCACCTATTTTTTATTTTGATCTTTTAAGTTTATTTTTTCTCATTTTTCTCATTTATATTTACAATTCTTTTCATTTTGGTGTTTTGTGTTTGCAATCCTTCCCACTTTGACCCTTTAAGTTTGATTTTCCCACTTTAGCCCTTTATGTTTATAATTCTTTTCACTTTGACCCTTCATATTTGCAATCCTTCCCACTTTACTCCTAGACTAACTTTCACCAAAAAAAGTAACGAAATTTCTCACATCACTAACATATCAACTCCATATGTGATGTAAAAAATTCACTAAAGATGCAAAAAATAAAAAATAAAAAAATTGGAATATTTTTAAGTCTTCAGTGAACTTTTTTTTTTCAAATTTATTCATAAACATTATTACATTATAGATGTATCTAGACTAAAAACTTCACTGAAGACTAAAAAAAATTTCCAATGTTTTTGTTTTCTATTTTTTATTTTTTACATCTTTACACATAAAACTGATGTGTTTGTGATGTGACAGATTCTGTTAGTTTTTTGGATGGAAGTTAGTCTAGAAATAAAATGGGAAAAATTACAAATATGAAGGGTCAAAGTGAAATGGATTGCAAACATAAATGGCCAAAGTGGGAAAAATTAAACTTAAAGAGCCAAAGAGGGAAGGATTGCACACATGAAAGGCCAAAGTGAGAAAATTAAACTTAAAAGGCCAAAGTGGGAAATTAGTGAAACTTTAGGGAGGGAAAGTGTAATTTTCCCTTTGATATAAGAAAAATGTTAGAAATTCTAAAAGTTATATTAAAATTTTTACCAAATGTCTCATATGGATATGCGATCTACACTATATGAATCTTATATGGGTTCCACACTCATGTGAGACATTTGATAGAAATTTTGATAAAATTTTTGGAATTTTTAACATTACTCTTGATAGGATTTGCAGAGAAAAAAAGATAGATATTAGACTAAAAAAAAGGTAAATTAATGAAATCGAAATTGCAAAAAGAGTAAATTAGACTAACTTGCCTGCCGTGTGATTTAATGAAATTGTAGAAATTTCTCTTTCTGAAATGATTTAAATCATTTTTGAGATTTAATTTTCAGTAATATTGACATCTTCCTCAAGTTTAATGAAATCGCTGAAATGACAAAAAAATAAATGTTCTTTGAGATTTAGTTTTTAATTACGTTGACTCTCCCCTCAAGGGAAGTTTCTGTTATTTCATAAACTTTAGGAGAGATTTTAGTAATTTTATTAAATTTCAAGGGAGATTATTGTCATTTCAGAAATTTTGGGAAAGATTTTTACGTTTTATTAAATCTTAGAGAATGTCAGGGCAATTGAAAATTGAATCTCATAAAAAGCATCTGTTTGGGAAGTGTGTTGACTTTTTAGCTTTTTAACTTTTTTGACTATATGAGCTTGGGCTCAAAAGCTTGGTTTGGAAAGGACTTTTAGCTTTTTGACTTTTTTGACTTTTTTATGAGAGAAGAGTGTAATGATTATAGGGTTGGATAGGATGTTTTGTCTGTTGTGACTCATGAACCTATTCTCTCTTTTGTGGCTCATTGAACCAAAAAACCCAATCAACCCTTGCCAAACCTTCAAAAATCTTAACGGAAGCTAGTTTATACGAGGCTCTGTTTCAGTTTTAATTGGACTTCTCACTAGTCGACACATGTGATTGGTCATCAAATTAGTCAGTGTAGTAGCTCTATTATGATTTCATCTTCTGCTTGTGGGGCTACGTGGTTCATACACACACACACACACACATATATATATATATATATATATAAATAAGCAACTATGTAGTGAAAGTTACAATAAATATACATATACATATAGTACGATTATTATACAATACATCATGTAGTTCGTCATGGTCCACGTATTCTTGGGTGATAAAATTCTCTGCAAGAGTGTGTGGGGATTGTGGAAAGATAAAGCTAACCATATTTTATTAAATAATGAGGAAGACACTTATTTTTCCTAGGCCATGCTCACACTTACCAAACCCTCCCCAAAGTTAGGGGTGGTTTGGCATTCCCTAAACAATCTATCTTTTTATTTTTTTTTAAGTTATATCATTTCTCTATTTTTTTATACATCTTTTCGTAAAAATTCAGAAAGTACACTTATTTAGAACATCCTAAACCACCCCTTAGTAGTGTCTCCTGGAAAACCATAAAGCTTTTTTTTTTTTTTCACTTCAATTGTTTTATGAAATGACTAACTTTATGTGAAAATAAACAAATAAAATCACATAAATAAATAATCTCTTGGTGGAACATGTTGTATCCTTATTTATTTACTATTTACTACTTCTTGTGTATGTATGTTTTCCTTATAAAATTTGTACTTGGTTTGGGAATAATATCACAAAAGAAAGTTGACCTTACCTTTCATTTAAATTTCTTGGTTTAAAATAAAAATATTGAATGTATTGCAGAAGCAACACTTTGCACTTTGTAATTATCATATTCCCCAATTAAATTTTAGAGATAGAGGGGTCGGGAGTGTCCACTCTCACTTTGTCCACTTCCATTGGATGCTTACATGTTAGGATAGGATAACCAAAACAAAACCTTAATCTCCAGAAGTAGTGGCCATTGACAAAACACCAAGCAATTAAAATACCCAAAAAGTAATACTAAATTGAGTGTTTCTTGTGGTCGGTCAAATATTAATTTATTTACCCTCATCCACCAAGCATCTTTAGCTGCCAATTTAATAACATCATCTACACACTTTCACTACACGATTACAATGAATAATAATATATTGTCATTGCTATAATTTGACAATAAATAGTAATAATTTGTCAAATTATAATAATGATGCTCTAATTATACACATATTATTTTGACAAATTTCAACCAATTTTCTCTCCAAATTTATAAGTGTTGTTTGGATATATGTTTTTTTTTTAGAGATTATTATTTTTTGTCTTTTGTGACATTTTTTTAACTGTTTGTAAAAATATTTATATATTTATATTATACCCGACTAGACAAATATAAAAAATGAAAAAGAAATTGAAATTGAAAAAAAAAATTAAATACTCAAAATTACATTGGAACATAAAAATGATATTGCAAATAAAGACTAAAAATTACATTAAAAAATAAATTACATGTGAAATGAAATTGAGAAAAAAAGAGGAGAAAAAGAAATATATAATTTCTGAGGCTTGTTGTGAAATGAAATTAAAATTGAGAGTTTCTATTTATAGAGCTTGAAAATATAACCATTTTATTATTATTATTTTAAATATGGCTGTGAGAATTTAAAAAAATATGGCTGTTTATTTCTAACCATTGTGCCTTTGTTTTACAATTTCTTTTTATTTTATTTTTATTTATTTTCAATCGACATTTTGTTTTACAGTTGTTGGCAATTCAACGGCCGATGATTTAACAAGATCTTAGCCGTTGATTAATAACAATCCAACGGTTGAGATGAGAACTCTAGAATGATCCGCGTTGATCTCAAGAAAAAAGCTCTTTCTTTCCGTCTCCCTCTCTCTCTCTCTCTCTCTCTCTCTCTCTCTCTCTCCTCTCTCTCTCTCTCTCTCTCTGTGTTCCATCTTTATCCATCTTCAGATTTTCGGCTGAGATGAGAGAATCTCTATCTCTCTGTCTCTCTATCTCTCTCTATGGTGTCCTATCTTTATCTTCATCTTTCTCTCTTGCTCTCATCTCCAGTCAGTTGAGATCAGAACATCTTTCTCCAATCTCCAGAACCAGTATACTCTCTCTTTCTGTCATTCTCTCTTTGTCCTCAAACCGATCACCGATCACCAAACAATTTTCTCTGATATCCAAAACCAATACTCTGTGTGTGTGTGTGTGTGTGTGTGTCTCCATTTGTGTCCTCAAACTAGTTGGCTAAGATGGTGTCTTCTCTCTCTTTCTCTCTCTCTCCAAACCAATCAGCAATCACCGATCTCCAAAACCAATCTTCTCTCTCTTTCTCTCTCTCTCTCTATATATATATATATATATATATCTCTTTCTCTCTGTGTCCTAAACCAATCGGCTGAAGAAGAAGCCTTAGAGGTCAATCCAAGTATTTATCATCTAAATTCGTTTATGAAATTTATACAAATTTGTAAAATTGATTTTGAACTTTGCTGTGTGATTTGTTTGTGTGATCATGAAATTGATTCTGAAATTGAAATTTGTGTGATTCTAAAATTTGTGTGATTTCGAAATTCTCAAATTTATTCTAAAATTTGTGAAATTGATTTTGAAATTATGAAATTTATTTTGAAATTGTGAAATTATTCTGAAATTTGTGAATTTGGCAAATCCTTTAAAATTTGGGTTTGATTTTGAAATTTAGAAGGTTTCTACTGTTTGAATTCTGTTTTTTCAACTGAATTTGGAGTAAAAAATCTGTTGATATTTGTTAATGTGGCATGCTTGGCACCTACTATTCAACCTGTCAAATTTGAGAATAGAAATGACATCTGCTATCTTTGGTAAGAAGAATAGTAAGCCATTGGAGAAATTTTTTTTATTATTCTTGCCAAATTATCATTTTAGCAGCTCCTTAAACAACTCCATTAAAGATGCTCTTAATCTCCAGAACTAGTGGCCATTGACAAAACACCAAGCAATTAAAATACCCAAAAAGTAATACCAAATTTGAGTGTTTCTTGTGGTCGGTCAAATATTAATTTATTTACCCTCATCCACCAAGCATCTTTAGCTGCCAATTTAATAACATCATCTTACAATAAATAAATTTAAAAGTGATCATTTTACAATAGAATATTATATTGCATGGTTAAAAAATATTGAAAAGGAAATGAAAACTTGGAAAACCTTTTAATAAAAATATCTGTCATTGATAAGTGTTAAGAGTGACAATGCATCTGCATAAAGTGCAGAGATAGCAAATATATAAATAATACCAAATGTAATAATTTATTTACCCTCATCCACCAAGCATCTTTAGCTGCCAATTTAATAACATCATCTTACAATAAATAAATTTAAAAGTGATCATTTTACAATAGAATATATTATATTGCATGGTTAAAAAATATTGAAAAGGAAATGAAAACTTGGAAAACCTTTTAATAAAAATATCTGTCATTGATAAGTGTTAAGAGTGACAATGGATCTGCATAAAGTGCAGAGATAGCAAATATATAAATAGTACCAAATGTAATTATGTGGTGCGTAAAATAGTACGGATTTAGGATTTGAGTTTTGGAGGCAAAATTACATGTAATTTTTTATGCAAAAAAATTGTTATAAAATTTTAAATTTTAATTTATATCAGTACAATAAAAAAAAATATATATATATAATATATATATATATATATATATATATATATTATTAATCGGATATGCTTTATCAATATAATTGAGAACAAAAATATAATTGGACATAGTTTTTATCTCTATTAACTTAACAAAATATTAACTAGTACTAAATCTCTGTATGATAAAGTTACCTATTGAAAATGTTGTAATCGTCACTTTTTATAATATATATAAAACATTTATGACAAACTCGACATCAAAACCTTAGTTAATATTTTTCTCAGTAAATATGATCAAGTGACTTGCTACAAAATCATCTTCCGCCTTATTACGGAGTTTAGTTTGAAAAAAATTTATAATTGAAAATGTATCTTTTTATGAGTATAATGATAATTTGTTTCAATAAACGGTATTAAATTTTATTAACTTATTTTAAGAATGTCATGTTAAAGTAGACAATATTTTTATTTGCGGACAATATTCCTATTTTTAGAGAATGAACGAACAAGAATGAATGCAAAATGAGATGAATAAGCAAATGAAAGTGTGATTTATAAAAGAAGAAAAAAATAAAAAATATTTGAACAAAAAACAAGAATAGAAACAAATAAAAGAGTACAAGTAACTATATAAAAATATAACAAATAACAAATAGAATAGATCAATCTATATAATAAAGCAGGACAATTTTTGAATCTTCAACATATTTTTATCCTATTAGGACACTTGGATGACTCGGACCTGTTCAAATTATAAAACAATGACTGAGATATATTTTTCAAAACATATCCTACATGTGCATTTTCTACTTTCTTGCTTTTCTCTCTTACTTTTTCCTTTTCTCACCCATCATTTCATGATCTCATGATCCCACCTTCCTCACTCTTTTATTTTTATTCTTTTATTTTCTCCAATTTTTATTTTTCTCTCTATTTATTTATTTATTTTATTTTCTTCTTTTTGTTCACTTATTTTTATTCACACTGTACCTTCGGGTATGGGCGTACACTAGTATTTGATAAAACTCAATTTAGAAATTATTTTTAAAATTTTGTAATGTAAATAATTTGGAAGGTACGAACTACTATGTAACACCCCCAAAAAAATTATAATAATTCATCTATAAATAACTAATACCAGATGACATAAACAAAATAATGAAGTTTCATTAATCAGAGTTAATTTACAAAAGTGACACATGTGATATACATTTATAAGCTCTACCCTGAATCTATAGCATATGATACCAACTTCATGATCAACAAAATAAGTGCCCTACAATCTTTTCGAGACTATACTTGGTTACAACAAAAGAGAGAGTCTTAAGTTCCATATATATAAAGTCTAGGCTTGTACAGATATTAAATACAAAACAGCAAAAACAGATCCTTCAGCTCCAGGTCCTTCCAAGCTAAGTCCTTGGAGGAGGCATATCACCGGCACCTAAAAATGGTTTTCCAAGTAGGGTGAGTCAAAGCCCAATAGAAACAATCTAACACAATACATGAATATCAACAAAGATATAAGTAATATGCACATGTTCCATGTCCAATGACAAAATCTTTTACAACTCTTTGCCAAAACCATGTTATGCTAAACGTATATCTTAATTCATTTTATCCCAGTTCATTAGTTATACCTACTTTACTTAGTCAATCAAACAGAGGATATACCTCATAGGTTTTCAACCAATATAATTCTCATACAAATACAGTCACTTGTCATTTTACGAAAATTTCGTCCGCAGGAATCGACACCCATGTATATGCGCGGTTTTGAGACTTTTACCCTAAACACATAGGCCAACTTAGTTTAATGGAGTTCATCTCATTTCTTCTCCCAAATATGGAGTACAACCCCTTTCTCCTCCCAAATATCATATATATACAATGTATACAATTTATAATCATATTCAATGACAACAGCTAAGTGATTAGTTTCAATTAACTTAGTCCTCATGAAATTTCTACAACAATCGTAGCTATCCTCCACCGATAGCCTAAGACAAATATTTCTAAACAGATATACAATCTTCACAACAGATAAATTATCCAAATTTCCATAGGTAAGGGATTAAACAAATCTAACTACACCATTCATGTAAACAATCTCCCAATTTCATACTTTCAATACCAATTCCATTATTTATACAAAATAATCATTTGAGCCATTTTAGGGAAAAACTCCCCTCTTTCTCAAGTTCATCCCAAACACCAAAAATCAACTATTTTAACACAATGCAAGTTCATATCTACTCACATAACCATTTCCATTACATTCATTCAAAAACCCCTCTTTTGATTTTAAACCAAAACCCTAGGTTTGTTCAAAATCACCATACGTTCTAATATTTTTTACACATCGACGAATAACTAAGTTAAAACTCCTAGAAGAGTGTAGAAAGTCTCTACCTCAGGTCTAGAAGTCAAGAGGGAGAATGGAGACACTTCAAACACACTAAAATCTAACTTTATTCGAATGAGAATGTAGCCCTTGAGATGCTCTATCTTTTTAAAAATGGAAGTAGGGTAGAGAAACTACTAGATTTAGGTGAAAATATAGAGAGAGTGAGAGTTTTAGAGATAGAAGCTTTAGATCTAGGGTTTCGGAGAGTCTTAGAGAGAAAAAGAGATGAAAAGTGATGAAAAATGTGGCTGGTACGAACTGATATATGTATACTCCGCTCGAGCGTCAGACACAACAAATTGTTCTGCTTGAGCGTAGAATACACACATCCAGTAGTTTTGTAGACAATAGACCAACGCTCGAGCACAAGAATGGTCACTCAAGCACAGAAAGATTGCTCAAGCATAAAATACACTCTTTCAGTAGTTTTCTGGACTTGCAAAAGTACTGAAAGTTCACAAAGCCCACTCGAGCGCAAGAAGTGTTGCTCGAGTGGAGGAACAAAATTCTAGACAACAAGAGTTTAGAAACTAAGCAACCGGCCTGTCCCAAACGCAACCATAACTATCCAAAAGCCAAATTTAAGGAGATACAAGGGAAACAAGATGTAAACAACAGTATGAAACCATTACACCCGAGTCCGGGATACAACAAGGGTCTGGTCAAAATTGGAATCGCTATAACCTCTCATCTTTAAAGAATTTTGTCCCCGAAATTTCAAATCAAGTTTTATAGTTATGTTTAAACCAAACACAATAACAATAGATAATCAATTCCAATACCATGACCCAATCTCGGCCATCCATTTTTATCAACTTGATACACGAGTTCCAATATTGAAAGTAAAATCCACATTTTCCAAAACATTTACAATGTTTACATTAAATTCATGTTTCCAAAAGTTCCCATATATCCAAAACATATACAATGTAATCGTCTTTCATTAACATAACAAAATCCCATTACATGCTCAAACATCAATATATAAGTCTGAATATTTCTCACGGACTTCCAACTCACGTTCCCAAGTTGCTTCTTAACCCCGTGATGTTTCCACAATATCTTAACCAAGGGAATTATCTTGCCTCGCAAGACTTGGTCTCGGGTATCCAAGACTCTCATCAGTCTGTCCTTATATGAGGTATCCTCATCTACCTCTAAGTCGGTCCAATCCAACACGTACGATGGATCTGGCTCATACTTCCAAAGCATGCTAATATGAAACACATCATGAACCTGGAAAGCTATGGCGTTAAGGCCAAACGGTAAGCTACCTCTCCAATCTGCTCAAGGATTTCAAAAGGCCCAATGAATCGAGGGGATAGCTTCCCACTCTTTCCAAACCTCATCAAACCCCTCCTAAGTGATATCTTCAAGAAGACGTGGTCTCTCACCTCAAAAGACAAGGGTCTCCTCCTACGGTCGGCATAACTTTTCTAGCAACTCTGAACCGTAGCTAACCTTTTAAGGATAAGTGCAACTTTCTCTGTCGTTTCCTAAACCAACTCTAGACCCAACATAGGTGCATCACCCACCTTGGCCCAACACACAGGGGATCTACACGGTCGACCATACAAGGCCTCAAATGGTTCCATGCCAATACTCGATTGGAAGCTATTATTATAGGCAAATTCTACTAAGGGTAAGTGCCTCTCCCACGAACCCTTAAAGTCAAGCACAAAACCCTGAAACATATCCTGTAAAATCTGAATGATACGCTATGACTGCCCATCAGCCTGAGGATGATACGTTGTGCTAAAAGTCAGTCTAGTGCCCAAGGCACTCTGTAAACTCTGCTACAATAGGGCCGTAAAATGCAAATCTCTATCCGAAACAATCATCACTGGGACCCCGTGCAACCTCACTAAGTCCCTAATGTAAAGGTCAGCAAGATGATCTACCGAGTCACTTACACGCATAGTAATAAAGTGCACCGACTTAGTCAATTGATCAACTACCACCCAAATGGCATTACTACTCTGTTGAGTCCTTGGAAGGCCCACAACAAAATCCATCGTGACATGCTCCCACTTTCACTCAACTATAGGCAAGGGTAGTAACAAACCCGCTGGCCTCTAACGCTCGCCTTCACTTGTTGACAAGTAAGGTATTTCGACACAAACATAGCCACATCATTCTTCATACCTGTCCACCAAAACTGGCGACTAAGGTCGTGATACATCTTTGTGCCTCCCAGATGCACCACAAGGTGTGAATGGTAGAACTCTCAGAGTACTTCCTCTCGGCAAGGCTCCGGCACGAAGAGACAATCACAGTATCTAATACTCGCATTGGGATACACATTCAAGCCTTTCTCGACCTTCTCACTGGAGATCTTCTCCCGGATGGATTCTACCTCAAGATCTCCCTTCTGTGCTTCCCTCACTCGGTTCACAAGTGTAGGTTGTGCAACTGCCGAAAACAAAGTTGCAGACTCAACAGACTTGCTAAGATGCAAGTCAAACTCCCCAATAGCACCCAACATCTTCCATTCCCAGATGACAATACAAGCTATAGTGTTAATTGATTTCCTAGCTCAAAATCATAATCCTCTATAAACTCCATCCACTTCCTCTGCTTCAGATTCAAGCCTTTCTATCTAAACAGATATTTCAGACTCTTGTGATCGAAAAATACCTCAAACTTCTCACCATATAGGTGATGCCTCCAAATCTTCAAGGCGAAGATCACCGCCGCTAAGTCTAGATCATGAGTAGGATAGTTCCTCTCATGTGTTTTCAACTGGCGTAAGCCATAGGCTACTATTTTCCCTTTTGCACCAAAACACAACCCAAGCCTTCCTGTGAGGCATCACAATACACCGAGTAGTCGAAGCCCCTCTTCGGAATAATTAATACTGGAGTAGTGGTAAGGCTAACCTTGAGCTCTTGGAATGACCTCTCACAAGTCTCATTCCACAAAAACTTAACTCCATTCCTTGTCAATCTAGTTAATGGTAAGGCTAGCCTAGAGAAATCCTTCACGAACCGACGGTAATACCTAGTCAACGCCAAGAAACTACGGATCTCAAAAGCATTCTTAGGTTGTTCCCAATCTTGCACTGGCTCTATCTTGGACGAATCTACAGTTACCCCTTCCTCGGATCCCACATGGCCTAAGAACTTAACCTCTCTCAGCCAGAATTCACATTTCCCAAACTCAGTATACAACTTGTGGGCTCTAAGCAACTCAAGTACTAACCGCAAGTGTTCCTCGTGCTCCTCATCAGAGGGTGAGGAAATCAAGATGTCGCCCACAAAGACGACCACGAAACGATCTAGGAACTTACGGAAGATCCAGTTCATCAAATCCATAAACATAGCTAGTGTATTGGTTAGCCTAAAGGGTATCCTTATAAACTCATAATGGCCATACCGTGTATGGAATGCCGTGTTCGGGATGTCCTCCTCCCTCACTCTCAACTGGTGATACCTCGATCTCAGGTTTATCTTAGAGAAGCAACAAGACCCTTTTAACTGATCAAACAAATCATCTATATGAGGCATTGGGTACTTGTGCTTAACAGTTACCCGGTTTAACTTTCAGTAATCAATACAAAGTCGTAACGCACTATCTTTCTTTTTGGCAAAAAGAGCCGGTGCTCCCCAAGGTGAAGTACTAGGACAGATAAAACCCTTATCTAACAATTATTGGAATTGAATCTTCAACTCACTCAACTCTGCAGGTACAAATCTATACGGTGCCATAGAAATCGGTGCTGTGCTAGACACTAAGTCAATAGAGAACTTGATCTCTCGATGAGGTGGTAAACTGGTAAGATCCTCCGGAAAGACATTTGGGTATTCACAAACTACCCTTGGCAACTCAACTCGAACTTCATCACACTCAATACTCAAGAAGTTAGTAAGAAGGCAACTAAGTTCACTCCGCCCATGCGGATCATACACCGGTGATAAGACTCTATCAACCCGGTCTCCTAAGAAATAAAAGCAATCACCGCTCAGGGTACATACAGTAACCCTTTGATGGTAGCAATATATGACAGCCCGATATGATGACAACCAGTACATACCCAATATAACGTCAAAACTAGACATATCAACCAACACAAATACAAAAGGAAGTCGGCGACTGGCAACCTCTATGTCACAACCTCGACACCTCTGCTTCAAAACAACCTCACCACTAATAGGTGACTCTACACAGATTGGAGATGCTAAATGAGCCAACTCTAAACCCAAAACCAATGCAAATGCAGACGAAATAAATGAATGGGATGCACCCATATCAATCAACAAATTAGCAATTGAATTGTAACACAAGAAGGCACCTCTCACTACCAAAGGCGCTGGTACTAAGTTTGGTGCAATAACAACATATACATGCCCTGTAGGTCTCTACTCAACCTGGTTACCTCTTAGAGTATAAGCCTGATGCACTGATTGAGCCAAAGAGGCTTCCTAATTGGCCCTCAAGGCCTGTGCTGACTGTGCCGGCTGGTGGCTCTGTGTCTGTTTCAAACTAGACGCACCGGGTGTGCCACCCAACTGAGGGCAAAATCTCTTCATATGCCCTGCCTGCCTACACTGATAACAAGTGAGCGGCTACCCTTTCCCCTGACTCTAGCTCTGCGAATGAGCTGAAGACGATGCAAATCGTTGCCCTCCTCCTCTCTGCTGGCAAGCTGGGGACTTGTGGCCCAACTGGCCACACTTGTAACAAGTGAAATCTTCCTGACCACCTCTTCCAGAACCCGAACTCAGCACTAGAAAAGTGGACCTCGAATAAGCTCCCTAGGACTGCTGTGGGGTAGAACTGCTCTGCCTTTTATTGTCCCCCTAAACATCCTGACTCCTCCTGGAGCCCCCTCTCTTTCTCCATCTGTATCATGGTCTTAAGGTGAGTCGCCGACTCTACAAGTCGCCCGTAATCCGTAATCATCAAACTGGCTACCTTGAAAAGAAGCCCGGTCCTTAACCTCTTCTCAAATTCCAAGTAACGGTGCTCCTCTGTCGCCACTAACTCTGGTACAAACCTAGAGAGGCTAGTAAAGGCCGCCTCAAACTTGACTACCGATGTGTTCAACTGCTTGAGTTAAGAGAACTGATCCATCAACTTCTCCCTAACTGTGGGAGGCAAAAACTTGTCCTGGAAGGCATTGACAAAGGCCTCCTAAGTCACCCTAATGCGCCTACGCACATACTTCCACCACTGATCCGCATCTCCCTTCAACTAGAAGGATGCCAAGGTCACTCTCAGTCCGTCGTTCTCGATGCCAAGCATCTCGAACGTCTTCACTATTGCTCCAACCACTCATCTGCCTTCAGTGGCTCCTTGGGATCACCCAAAAACTCATCTAGATTTGACTAAAAAAACTCCCACTTCAAGAAAGACGGCCCTGCCTCAACTACTTGGGCTTGGACTTGATTCTCAACCCTGAGAATGTCCATGGATTCCCGCAATGCTCTGGCCATTTCCCGGGGCTAAGGCTTCCATGGCCTGTTGACCAATTGGCTCGGCCACATTGGCCTAACCAACCTCTTTTTCTTGTGTCGGAATTTCATCCGGTATAGGCACCTCATGCCTTTTAGGCCTACCACGCCTACCACCACCACGTCCACGTCCTGACATCCTAATGAAGGTAACAGAAAAGATTAGAACATTTACAAATGTGCTGAAGCTAACTCACTCGCGTCCTAATGTGGTGGACAACAGTAATTCACTCCACATAAACACATAATCATATCAACATATACGAATTTCATTCCCGAATAATGATCGTCCCACGGCATTGCCAGAGTTCCAATTAGAAATGGCAGTGATCAAGTACCTTTCTAATAAGACTCCTAAAAACTCGTGGACTTGAGTAACATCCTAGAAATTAAATCCCATACCCATATAATCACATAAACATGTTATCACATAACATTACAAACATAAAAACATCTCTGTCAAGCGAGACAAACCCATTATGATACTAACCACTTCCCATGTACCCAAAGTGTTTAAACTCAGTATGCTCTGATACCAAGTTGTAACGCCCCCAAAATAATTACAATAATTCATCTATAAATAACTAATACCAGATGACATAAACAAAATAATGAAGTTTCATTAATCAGAGTTAATTTACAAAACTGACACATGCGATATACATTCATAAGCTCTACCTTGAATCTATAGCATGTGATACCAACTTAATAATCAACAAAATAAATGCCCTATAGGCTTACCTCTTTCCAAGACTATGCTTGGTTACAACAAAAAAGAGTCTTAAGCTCCATACATATAAAGCCCTAGGTGTGCACAAATATTAAATACAAAATAGCAGAAATAGAGCCTTCAGCTCCAGGTCCTCCCAAGCTAAGTCCTTGGAGGAGGCATGTCACCAGCACCTGAAAATGGTTTCCTAAGTAAGGTGAGCCAAAGTCCAGTAGAAACAATCTAACACAATATATGAATATCAACAAAGATATAAGTAATATGCACATGTTCAATGTCCAATGACAAAATCTTTTACAACTCTTTGCCAAAACCATGTTATGCCAAACTTACATCTCAGTTCATTAGTTATACCCACTTTACTTAATCAATCAAACACAGGATACACCTCACAGGTCTCTAACCAATATAATTCTCATACAAATACAGTCACTTGCCATTTTATGAAAATTTCGTCCGTGGAAATTAGCACCCATGTATATGCATGGTTTTGGAGACTTTCACCCTGGACACACAGGTCAACTTAGTTTAATGGAGCCCATCCCCTTTCTTCTCCCAAATATGGAGTACATCATCTTTCTTCTCTCAAATATCACACATATACAATGTATAAAATTTATAATCATATTCAATGATAACGGCTAAGTGAGTAGTTAAAATTCACCTAATCCTCATGCAATTTCTACAACAATCATAGTTATCCTCCACCGATAGCCCAAGACATATATTTCTAAACAGATATGCAATCTTCACAACAGATAAATTATCCAACTTCCATAGATGAGGGATTAAACAAGTCTAACTATACCATTAATGTAAACAACCTCCTAATTTAACACTTTCAATACTAATTCCATTATTTATACAAAATAATCATTTGAGCCATTTTAGGGCAAAACTCCCCTCTTTCCCAAGTTCTTTCCAAACACCAAAAATTAACTATTTTAACACAATGCAAGTTCATATCTACTCACATAACCATTTCCATTACATTCATTCGAAAACCCCTTTTTTTATTTAAACCAAAACACTAGGTTTGTTCAAAATCACCATACGTTCCTATATTTCTTATGCATTAATGAATAAATAAGTTAAAACGTATAGAAGGGTGTAGAAAGTCCTTACCTCAAGTTTAGAAGTTGAGATGGAGAATGGAGACACTTCAAACACACCGAAATCCAACTCTATTTGGATAAGAATGTTGCCCTTGAGATGCTCTATCTTTTTAACAAAGAAAGTAGGGTAGAGAAACCACTAGATCTAGGTGAAAATATTGAGAGAGTGAGAGTTTTAGAGAGAGAAACTCTGGATCTAGCATTTCAGAGAGTTTTTAGAGAGAGAAGGAGATGAAAAAGTGATGAAAAATGTGGCTAGTATGAATTGATATACGTACAGTCCGCTCGAGTACAAGAGTTGACGCTCGAGCGTTAGACATAATAAATTGTTCCGCTCGAGCGCAAGAAGTGACACTCGAGCGCAGAATACACACATCCAGTAGTTTTGTAGACAACAGACCAACACTCGAGTGCAAGAATGGCCGCTCGAGCACAGAAAGATCTGCTTGAGCATAGAATACACTCTCCCAGTAGTTTTGTAGACCTAAAAAAATACTGAGAGTTCACAAAGTCTGCTCGAGCGCAAGAAGTGTCGTTCGAGCGGAGGAGCAAAATTCTAGGCAACAAGAGTTTGGAAACTTAGCAACCAACCTGTCCCAAACGCAACCATAACAATCCAAAAGCCAAACTTAAGGAGATACAAAGGAAACAAGATGTAAACAACAGTACAAAACCATTAAACCCGAGTCTGGGATACAACAAGGGTTGGGTTAAAACTGGAATTACTATATACTAAAATTTTAGAAAATATAAAGTATTCCAATTTTAAATTACCTTAGTAATTATTAATATAATATATATAATTTTTAAAAATTTTGAGGTACGACTGCCCTGCCCCTCCCATACCCCCCTAGAAAAGGAGTATGTGGAGGTTTGAGATCAATAAAAATGAGCCCATTTGTGGTCGAAGTTAAATATGTTTCTTTTTTCTTTTTTCTTTTCCCTTTCAAAGACCTCATTTCAGAAAGTTGAGGACTAATCTACAAAAGCAATGACTCTGATGAGAGTGTTGCATCTCATGGGTAGACTAGATGAGCTGCATCAAGTGTACTACAGTAGGAACAATAGAGAATAAAGCACTAAATGAAAAATTTACCCATTTTCAATTTCTATTAGTGCCCACAGAAAGCTCTCACGAGCACAAATCACAATTCTATCTTCTCTTCCACCAAATTGTCTTCTTTTAATATCCAATCTTAATTATTTGATATGTTTCAAACTTGATTTCTCAAATTAAATTTTTTTTAATTAGCAAAAAAGAAGCATGTATTAATTCCAAAAAACAATTACAAGATAAAAGCTTTGGACAAAGAATGCATCATTGTCACATCTCCGCATCTGTAGACACCCCATTTTTGACCGTCCTCAAGACCTGGACGTCACCGTTGGAGCACTCGGTGATTATCCATGTTTGCGTTCGTTTGGAGTTCCCGGAGTTCTCGGCTCGCGCGCCTTGCCTCAGGACTTCCGAACTAGACCGTTTTGTGTTTGGTTTTGCACCAAACACTTGTGTTTGGTTTTGCACCAAACACTTGTGTTTTGCCTTGGAAGGGCAGGGAATGCTTTGTGAGGCATCCCCACGCACCACCGGCACTGGCTAGAGGCCACCGGCTGGCTGGTGTTGCCATCGGCACTTTATTGTGCCGACCGGCACTCTTTTGTGCCGACCGGCACTAAGTTTTGTCAAAATGACACTCTTTGCCGGCCGGACACTGTGCAGTTGCTTTTTGAGATATTTTCAGACAGCTGTATAGTTTTGGTTCCCCTTCATACATGTGTATGGAGGGATGACCCTCTTAGTTAGCTTAGCTTGTAAGCTTTGCAAGCTTTGCTTGCCTATAAGAGGACCACTCCTCTTCTTGGCTTAGGGTTACAAAATTTTAGACATTTTAGACAGACCAAGCTCTGGTTTTTAGGGTTAGAATAGATACACATCCTATCTCTCTCTTTCTCTTTTGTATTCTAGGTGTTTTGGTTCACATTATTGCACTAAAACACCTAGTCTTCCACCTTTCCTTGGTGTCCTCAAAAATCAGAGCTTATTCTTGAAGTTTTTGGCTGATTTGAAGCTCAAGGAAGCAACAACATCAACTTTTGTGAAGGTGGTCATCAAGGGTAAGAAACTAGTCCTTTTTTCCCCATTCTTGCACTCCATTTTTGCCTAGTTTAGAACTGTTTTTGTGCTTAGTGATTAACACATAAAAGTTCTGTTTTTTAAGCCTCTTTATTGTTTATTAAGAGTGTTTTGTGGTTTGAGCAAGTTTGACCACCCTTAGGCCTTGAAAAGGCCCTTTTTTGTGCTATTTTGTGGGAGATCTGAGACTTTGGTGCTTGGGCCTCTCCACCACTGAAATCTTGAGGGATTTCAGTGGTGGAGATGGTGCCTTGAAGTCTCCAAAAGGGGAGGGCTACCCCCTCTCCTTGATGTCCTTGAAAAAGACAAGATTTGGCTTCTTGAGGGAGTTTGTGCTTAAGGTGTGTTGAGCATGTTTGGTTTGTTTTTCATGCTTATATTTCCATGATATAACATGTTTCTAAGTTGGTTTAGGTCCCTTATGCATGCTTAGCATAGTTGCCTTGTAATGCCTTTTGATCCTCTAACATGCCTAGGTTGTATGCCTTAGCTTCTAGCATGTTTTAGGCTTGCATTTGTGAAATTTTTGTGCTCATATTTCCATGTTTTAGGTCTGTCTCATGTTGTTTGAGCCAACCATAGCATGTTTAATATAGCCTCTTTGCATTGGGCTTGTTGGCCTTAAGAGCATGAGTGTGTAGCATGCCTTGCTTGCTTCATTTTTGACGGTTTGGAACCATTTGCATGCTATTTCAGTCCTTCATACATGTTTGTTTGATTGCTTAGCATGCCTCTTTAATGCTTTAAGAGTATGTGTTAAATGCTCCATGTTTTGGCTTTAATGCATGCCTTTGAATTCATGTCACCTAGATGCCATCTAGGTGGTCCTTTAGGCTTAGTTTTATGTGTTAAAACTCTGTTTTTAAGTGTTTAAGTATTGCCATGTGTGGTTGTGCTAAGTGTGGTTCAAAGCCTCATTGATTTGCTTTGAATCTTAGACCATTCGCATGCTTTGTTTGGCTTGTTTTGTTGCATGATTTGGCATCATGTTTTGCATGATTTTTAGAGCTTTACAATGTGTGCTCATTGCCCTTGTTTGGTATCTCCAAGTGTGCTTGGGGGTTGTCATGTTTGCCTTGGGTTTGGACCATAACACTTGCATGTGTGTGTGTGTTTAGTCTCCATTTCTAGGCACTTTGGCCACTGATTTCAGGCCAATTAGGAGTAGCCTAATTCATGTTTTAGTCCACTCCATTGCTTGGTTTACATGCTTCTTTGCTTAGGTTGTATGCCTAACATGTTTAGCTTGCTTGCATTGTTCATGTTGCATGTTAGATAACATGCTTAGGATTGCATTGGCATTGTGCATGCTAGACCTCTTGAAGTGAAGTTTGATGGAGGTTTGGCACCCTTGTTTGATTCTATGAATTGCATGCATTTGAGATCAAAGTTGCATTCTTGGTTCTTTGGGCCATCATGCATGGAAATGCGTGATTGGTGGTCCGAGAATCGAGGCATATCTTCCTTTGAGTCACTAGTATGATAAGGAGTGTGTTTAGTGCATACATGCTTTGAATTGCATTGCCATGCCAGAATTTGCCCTCTGCTGCTGTGAGTTGCAGATTTTGCAGGCATTTAGTGCCGGCCGGCAGTGTTTAGTGCCGACCGGCAGTAAACAAGCTGTCGATGGATGAATTTTGTGCCGGTGGCCTCCTCCTTCAGCCGGTGGTGCTCTACCCCAGCCGGTGGTACTCTCCAGTGCCCTGAGAGGTACTTCTGGGACTTTGGCAATTTTCTGAGGAGAAGAGCAGAGGAAACAGAGGCAATCCGTGCATGGCAGTGCGGTTCCGAGCCAGTCCCAAGCGCGTGTCCCATCCGGTCCTCATCCCGAGGCGGTTTACTGCTTTAATTAGATTAATTAATTTATTTGATTAATTTAGTGAAATTTGTAATATTTTAATTAGCTTGCGTAGTTAGTTAAATTGTATATTCTTTTGGTCCCTCCGAGTGAGGGCATAATTGTAATAAGTGTGTGTGAGTGGGTGTATGTCTTCTAATCCCCATTTCTTTCTTCCCTTTTATTTACCTGCTTACGATGGTAGATTAGGGCATATTTGAAATTAGCATACCTTATGCAATACATGCGTGCATCCATGCATTTGTTAACATGCACCGGGCTCGGCACATCATACAAACTGTATTGTACTTTTAAATTCCAAATTGAATACGTGATAGTTGTAGCATTCCACATGCCATGTCTAAGATAGCCGAGCCTGCCTAGATTACAACTTTGCATGTGTTTGCATTAGACAATTCAGTATGCTTAGGTCCATGCATGGATTTCTGATAAGCTTCTGTTTTGGCTCGGAGTACGATGTAAGTATTTTACGCTTTAGCATACCACATGCGTGTGAATGTTGCCATGACAGTATGCTTACCATGCGGCTAAGTGCTTATGTGAGATAAATTGTTTGAATGCCTGTGGGTGGAGGTTGGGCTGCCTGAGTTGGAACAACTCGTTGAAATCCGTATTTTAGCCTACTTGCGAGTAGCAAAAACCAATACGTTTTTCGAGACAAAACGGATATGCAATGATTATTTCCAAGATAGGTAATCTAGTCTATACTTTTGTGTTGTGCGCATCACATAGTAATTCTAGGTTAATAACCGGAATAAGAACACATAAAGTTTTCAAAAACGGATATCATGGTTAGTAGAGGCCGGTCTTCGGACCGGGCGAAAGGGGTGCTCATAGCTGACCTTCCCCGATCGTACCCAAGCTCCCGAGCCAAGTCACTTTGGTGATGACGGACATGTGGCCTTCGGCGCCGAGTCAGGGTTTCCTAAATTCCCCATTTTAAAAATATTTAGGTGGCGACTCTGTATCTGGCAAAGCAGTCTATGGTTGGCACTACTTTTTCAAAAATCTGTTTTTTTCTCAAAACGATTTGCCAGAGGTGGACTCTTTGGTTCAGATTACGAACCGCAATCCAAACAAAACAGGGGAGTCCGAGCTGTAGAGTGGAGCCCACGGGCGCGTCTACAGTTTCTGGCGACTCTGCTGGGGAGTTTTAGAGAGCTTGACTCGAACTCGTGATATCCTGTTTTGACTACACTTATGTGTTTCTTTGCATTGCATGTGCATTGGTGCGCCTAGGACACTGTGTTGGCCATCTGCTATTCCTGAGCGGTTTGCTGGAGGCTTGTCTTGTCAAGGCATGACCATAAGGCTGACC
The DNA here is from genome assembly GCA_030407325.1 of Camellia japonica. Classification (NCBI taxonomy): domain Eukaryota; kingdom Viridiplantae; phylum Streptophyta; class Magnoliopsida; order Ericales; family Theaceae; genus Camellia; species Camellia japonica. The sequence goes on along the minus strand of JAPPVO010000014.1, from coordinate 99,588,424 downwards.
GGTTGCGGGCTCTGCCAGTATGGAACACAAACCCCGGTTTTACCGGGGCACCCTTTTCGACCATTCGACCTAGTGCATATTCGGAATCCATAGTGACCATTCCAAACTAGGACAGGTTGCTTACCCGATTTTAGGTTGTTTGAAACCGCTGCGTGCGTAGTGAAACCCTAGCTCCTGACAAAATAGGACAGGGAAACCCTACCCCAACATAGGGGTGTATTGGCTCTCTTTTACATGTTATGTGCTTTTAGAGTGTATCTCTACAGGGAATGCGCATATCAGTTTGCAAGTTTTGATATCCGGCCTGCGGGCACCAGTATTAGTATTTTTGAGAATCAGTTATATCTGCGGGTATCAGATTCAGATTTGGGGCAGTGATTTCGGGGAACAGTGATCAGTAATAGAATACAGTCGTTCAGCTTTGCTCGTATCTGTTCCAGTGAAGTTGAGCTGAGATGCTGTCTGTTTTCTCTTTTGCTAGGGTAGTCCTGGAACTATAGCTTCAGAAGGCTCCACTATCCCTCGGGTACATTGGATTTTTGCTGATAGACTTTGTCAGGTCAGAGACTCAGTTCAAGGGTAATCAGGGCCAGATAAGGCTAGTCAGACATAGACCACCAGTACAACAGCTACTAGATCAGTGATCTTTAGGCAGTCGGATTGAGGCCTACTGCAGAAACAGATATACCGGTTGCTAAGTTAGACCAGGACAATATGTTGAGTCTGGAAGAGATGGTGCGTCAACTCCAGGATAGTATGAAAGCCATGCAGCAAGACGCTGTCCATCAAGCAGAATTCGCCAAGCAACAAGCTGTGGTCATAGCCCAACAGGCAGAGACAATTGCTAGGCTAGAGCAGCAAACCGGAGCATCTGCTTCACAACAAGTTCCTCCACTACCAGGGGTTCAGACACCCGGGGAAACACCAGATGTCCAGGCAGATACGGACATTCCAACGGGGCCGGCTCCGCCCCCGGTTCTACCCCAGCTATCTAAAACACCCATCAACCTGCCAGACTCCCCTTTTGAGTTCAAGACGAACCCCACGGCGTTGAAAGTGAGCAAGCTTGAGAAATTGTTTAAAAAGTCTCAGGGGGCCCACTCTATTCCTGATATAGAGGATGGTTATACCGACTCAATGGTGACATTACCGGATCAGTTCAAGATGCCACATATTGATCGATTCGATGGTTCTGGAGACCCAACGGTGCACCTCCACCTGTTTCTGATATTCTGAGATCAATGGGTTTGACCACAGCCTAGAAATTGTCACTATTCGGCCGAACCCTATCTGGGATAGCCGCAATCTGGTATACGAAATTGGAGAACTCTGTGAAACAGAACTGGAAAGAGATGGCTGAGGCCTTCAGTGATCAATACTCCTACAGCACACAGATTGAGGTCACTACTCGCGATCTTGAAGTCACCCGCCAAGGGCCAAAGGAAGGTTTCTCAGAGTTCGTGACGAGATGGAGAGCAAAGGCCTCAATGATGACTACAAAACCTTCCGACAAAGATCAGATCAGGATGATTGTTCGGAATCTGCATGGCAAGTTGCTGCAAAAAATGGTCGTTCTACCTCTGTTTACCTTTCCAGCCCTTCATGAAATGGGGGTTCAAATCGAGGATGCCATCAAACAAGGGATCTTTGCAGAAGATAATGAGCCTTTGAAGAAGAATGTTGCTCGCACTCCCAATGCTACTACTGATGGTAGCACAGCTGCGAAATGCTCAGAAGTAGGCACTATCACCCCCTCCCTCAATGGCCAAAAACCAACCACTTCAACTCAGCCCCAAGCCCGAAAATTCCATCCTCTTTACATGAGTCTCTCTCAAGCTTTGAAAAAGCTGCGAGAAGAAGGGCACCTAGAACTCCTAGAACCCCAACCCCTTCCAACCCACTCCCAGCCAGACATAACCCTTCCAAGTACTGTATGTACCATCAGCAGCGCGGTCATGGCACCGACCGTTGCTACCGCCTTCGTCATGAGATCCAAAATCTCATTGACAACCAAACGATAGCTCTACCTTCAGACCCCAATGACCAAATACCTCATCCACATCTCAATCTAATTCACACACTGGCCGTCCCTTACGACCCCAGTGTATATATCACCCCAGCCCATCTGCCCAAGCCTGCGGTGTTCATTCCAGAAAGCACGGTGTAACATGCCCGGGGGGTACCCGCGCGCGTTAAACAGTTCGGACTCCCGAGATCTCTTTGATCTCAAGTTTCACGAGTGCAATGTGAAACGTAGATGAGAGTCCAGATTTGGCAACTTTTATTGAAGATCCATTTTATTGCAATTTTGTCAAAAATGGACTGCGTCATCAGATCTCAGAGTCGCCACCTAATATTTTGAGAAATTAGGAAACCCATGACTCAGTGCTAAGGCCACTGTTCGTCGTAACCAAGGATGCTTGGTTCGGAACCTTAGGTATGAGAGGGGAAGGTCAATAATGAGCACCCCCGCTCACCCGATCAAAAGATCGGCCTCTACTAAACCATGATATGACTTTTATTTTCTTTATATGTTTATGTTCTGATTATTTTAGTAAATCCTAAAATTTATTATGTGAAGCATACAAGTATAGACTAGTTTGCTCAAATTGGAACAATTCAATTTCATGTTTGTTTTTCGAAAAGGGGTTTGAATTTGCCACTTGACAAAGTGGGCTTAAAGTTTGTGAATTTTGCCACTACAAAGTGGGCTTAAAACGTACATTTATTGAATCATTCCAATTCAAACAACAAGCCTTCATCCACAGGCATTCATACAGTTATATCAAGTAAGCAAGTAGCCGCATGGTAGGATGCTAAACATAATAAGAAAATCACACACACATGGGATGCTAAAGCATAAAAACTCACAGATTTACTGACGTCCCTCGAACAACTACAAAACAAAAGTTAGTAAAATATGCATGATCTTATATACAGAATCCTAATGCAATTCACTCATGAGATGCAACTAAAGATTTGGCTTCTAGAATATGGCATGTGAATAGCACACAGAATCATGGGATAATCAATTGAAACATAAAGATGCAAATTTAGCCAAGTCTTATGCATGGATCATGGATGTAAAGCAGGGATATGCATGGCATGTCAGATATATACATACACACAGTTAGGGAAAGCGATAAAGGAATGGGATAGAAAGAAGCAGGGTGGGGGAATTATTATAATACTTGAATTATTACAGATCCGAATGAGGGAGAGAGGAGAGAAAAATAAAATAAAACAAAACCTCACAAACACTCAAAATAAAAATAAAATAAAGAACTTTATCACTGGCACATTCCACTCCTTTTCGCATGTCCGAGTTCCGCAACCACATGATTCACATTTTTTCAGATTCGAGCGGCAAACCAAGGAACGGATTTGAAATCTATCATTCATCCACTCGCCACCTTTTCTCTCTCTTCAAAGATGCAATCCGAGAGAGAGATGTCGTGCCTGTCTTGAGAGAGAGAGAGAGAGAGCTGCCCGTGTGTGTGTGCATGGGTCTCTAGAGAGAGAGACTGCCGTGTGTGGGTGCATGTGGGGGTGTATGGTGGTGAGTGTGTTACTGTGTGGGTGTGTGATGATGGTGCATGGGATCGGAGAGGGAGAGATAACAGTGGGTGTGTGCAACTGGGTTGCTCCTGCCGTGAGGGAGGGAGCGAGAGAGATTGAGTGGGTGTGTGAGTCTGTCTGTCTGTGTATCCTCCCTCTGCCCGTGTGTCTCCTACCCGTGTGTCTTTTATTTTAGAGAGAGAGCCCCGTGAGATGGTGTGTTATCAGTGTGTGTTGTGAGGTGCCGTGAGAGAGTGAAGTAGGTGGGTGTGTGTGTGTTGCCCTCTCTTCTCCCTCTACCCGTGTGTTCATTGTAGAGAGAGAGTGAGAGGCATGGCCGTGTGCATGGTGTGGGTTTGTGAAGCTAAGTGTGAATGGGTGGTGTGAGATGAGAGAGATGGGGTGCTGGTGTGTGTGCAGTGTGTATGAAGTTGTGGTGTATACTGTGACTGTGCCGTGTGTGTGTGCTGTGTGGTAGTGGTTGAGTGTGTGGGTGAGTCTGTGTCAGTCAAAACGTGAGGGAGGGAGGTGTATGGGTGTCACTGCCGTGTGTGGTTGTGATGGTGGTGTGCATGCCGTGGGTGGCTCTCCTGTGGGTGTTGTTGGATGATGGTGAAGAGGAAAGGTGAAGAGGAAAGGGGAGATGGGTTCGTGGGTGAGAGGGAGTGGAATCTCTAGAGAGAGAGAGCTGGGTCTCTCCCTCCCCTTGTGTGTCTCAGTTCATGGTGAGTCCTCCTTCAGCTCCCCCCCCATGTGTTCTATATCTGCCCCTGCCTGTGTGCTTCTGGGGGGTGTTATGTATGCATGTGAGGTTGGTCTGCTGCCCCTCTCTCTAAAACCGTGTGTACCTAGCTTTCTTCTCTCCAAAATGCAACCCGAGAGAGAGAGATTGAGTGGATGTTGAGTGTCCCTCTCTTGTGTGTTATCTTTACATTTTAAAGCCCAAATTCATCCCCTCTGCCCCTTCCACTGCCGAGCATCATCAAGAGAGTCCCCACAGAGTTGTCTTTTATTCATTTCTTTTCATTTTAAAACCTCACCTCCTCTCCACCCGTGTATCCTATGTGCTCCTTTTCTTTTTTAATGAATCCACCAATGCTGTAAAGCACTCCCACTATTTTTCTTTTTTGATCTTTTCTTTTTTTTTTATTTATTCTTTTTGTTATCAAATATCAAATGCCAATTTATATAAATACACCTAAAAATTTGTACAAACACACAAAATTATATAAAATTATAAATTCAAACCAAAATGAGTGAGTTTCGGGATTAAAATTTCAATTTGATTTTTTTTTTATGAGGGTGGTCAAAATAAAATGCCCAAGTCTTAGGGTCGGTCAAAATGGGGTGTCTACACACGGACTTGTGCATGATGGATGCACCTGAATCCCAATCATCTCAAACCTGTGAGCCAACTACTTCTGAGCTGATGAGGATGATCGAAGATCTTCAGAGAACTGTGGCAGATCTAACCTTTGGAGTTTTGGCTCCGTCATCAACCACATCACATACCAAGGAGTTCGTGTCAAAAGGCTCCCCAACCTTGGGACGGGTTGCGTCGAAAGAAGGCCAATCTTTTAGCAAAGTGGAGGCCAGTGATAAGAACAAGCCAGGGGCAAGCATTAATCCCCATGAACATCTTCAGTGGGCTGTTGAGGCTTGGAAAGCCGAAGGACTGAACAAACGGCAAGTACTAGCAGTCGTTGCAACGATCGTGGATGGCACTTTTGCCGTTCAGAGTGAGAGCAGTTTGAATCGAGGGGTAGGCCGGGAAAAGGGCCGTCTTGCTAGGAATGTTCCTTTCAGCTCTAACCCTACTCCCAGAAAAGATCAGCAAACCCAGCCAGCACCTGCCGACCCCTTTGTTGGCGCATCTTCTTCAAACCCCCGAACTTCGGACTATCTACCTCGGGGCCAGAGGGTGTTCACCCCACTATACATGTCTCTATCAGCGGCCTTGAGGGTCCTGATTAGAAAGGGGTATCTGAAGCCCCTAGAGCCACAACCATTACCAAAGAAACCCCCTCCCTCACATAACCCAGCTGACTACTGTGCCTTCCATCAGCGAGCTGGCCATGACACTGACATGTGCCTTCGTCTTTGTCACGAAATACAAAATCTGATCGACAACAGGATCATTGCCGTGCCAGTCTTGCAAAGTCTATCGGCACTCGATCAATGAACTTGCGGGGGATAATGTGATGTGATCAGGAGATGAACCACCTGCGGGCGGCACTCAGTTTACTCCGGATGTGGCGTTTAGCAAGCACTGTTTTGAGCATTTGCGAATGCTAATTTTGCTTTCTGACTTGGGTATTGGGTCAGTTTTGTTGTGTTGCTTCGAGTCTGTCTCCTTATTTAGAGTCAGTCTTTTTATTTCAGGTCTGTCTTGTTGTATCGAGTCAGTCTTGTTTTGTTGAAGTCAGGTGATTCCGGGAATGTTACCTCGGACATCACTTGCTTGTTTTGTGTTTGTCTTTTCATTTTCTTTTGAGTCTGTTTCTGCCGGGAGCCGGTTACACCAACAGATCTGAATGGAACAGCGATGATTTTCACACTCTTGTGTTTGCTTCTGCCGTGTGCCAGTTGTGCCAGAAATCCTAAATGAGATGACAGTATTTGATAAGAAGCTGTGACTTTTCTGTGCCTTGAAGTCAATATAATGACCTGAGTTTTTCAAAACTTTTTCAAACACTGTGGTGAAAACGAAGAGGAAGGAATTCCTCGGATTTGCAAAAATTTGATCAACTGAGAGAAAGAGAGGCATGCTAAGCCTTAATGAATGAAATCATGCTTGTCGGCGTGAGTACTGAGAAGGACCCTGGCCTGATCCAGACTGGTCCCACACTATCTTCAGCGCGAGCGATTTGTCGCTTTCTTAAAAACTTTCAAAAACAAAATATTTTGTGTAGTCTCGCGAAGACTTGTGTGGAATCGCTCTTGAGATTGTGTAGCCCAGGATCGCTCTCGGCCTCAAGATTCGATTTATCTGTTGTGAACCGGAATCCGTTCAGAACATTCAACGGTGCCATGAAACGCCTGTATGGCCCGTTTTGAACCAGCCCTCGAGCAAGAGGCCTCGAAGTCACATCAGGGAGATCAGATTCCACCAAGCAAAGCTCGAGAAGCAACTGTGATGGATTCTTCTGAAAATCAACACCACAGTTACCCTCTTGGATACAGAGGACCTCAATCTCAAAACCGTTTGGCATGGGCTTGCTACACTTTTACCCTTTGAGAGGCTCGCTGGACCGAAAACCCGGAAGGGCGGCCCAGGCAAAAGTTAGAGCAAAAGAAAAAAAAAAAAAGAAGAAAAGAGAAAGAAAGAGAAAAAAAAAGAAAAAAGAAGAACAAAAAAAAAGAAAGAAAAAATAATACAAAAAAAGAGAAATTCAAAAAAGGAAATGAAAAGAATTGAAAAAGAAGAAAAACATAGCTCGCAAGGTCGAAAACCTGCAACAGGCGCCTTGGCAAAAGTTAGAGCATAAAAAGGAGAGGTTAAATACCCGAGTGTACCTTAAACCGGAACTACGTAAGGCTTGATTTCCATGTTTGGGATACGTAGGCAACTTCATCTTGAAGTCCAGCCCCCAACGCTTCCATAGCGTTTCAGTCCATGTCATGGTTTTGATCACCCGTGCCTCCTCCGAATCCAATGTCTCAATTGCAGCAACTTGGAACTACGTGATCAACTTCCTCTTGACGTCCAACCACCAACACCTTCCAGGTGGCTGTGTCCATATATTGATTCAAACCGTCTTCGGCTCCTCCGCGTCTGAGGGTCCGACCGTCATCAACAAGGACTGGCTTACGACATGCCTCGGCATCATCCAAACAAGGGGCAACTTTCCGTTGCCATGCAGTGCCGTAAGTTGCCCTGAGTTACCATCCAAACCAGGGGCAACTTTCCGTTGCCTTACCCCCCTTTAAGCCAGGGGCAATTTCCATTGCCTGCGATCCGAGGTTACATATCTCGAGGGTAAGTTCCGCGCTCGTTGAGCGTTGACTGTTTGCGAAAATAGTTTTTGAAAATTTTTACTGAAGTTGACTATTTTCTCGAAAACTATTTCATTTTTCAAAATGGGACCATGTTTGGACCCAGAAGGAGAATTTTCAGTGCTCACAGCCTGATTCGCATGATTTTCAAATCAAAAATCGAATAAGTGTGCTAATCTGACTCTCATTTTGATCAAAACTGTTTTAGGAAGAAAACAAAAAAAATGGTCAAAGTGACGGACTAGGGGCACAGTTGAGTCAGGTCTCCTGTCTTTCCCCCGTCAACATACTCGCCAGAAGGGCACCCTATTCACCAGAAGAAATAACCGTGAGCTAACATTGTTGGGCGTGAACCCACAATCTCTCGTTTACCTATCAACCACTCCGGGGAGGGATGAAAAATGAGAGAATAAAGAATAGAGAGGAGTAAGTTGAGAGAAAAGTAAGAAGAGGTTTTTGAGAGAAAAACCGAGCCTGAGGGCCGAGCGATGTGAGTATACACGAAATCAGAAAGGGTGGGAAATGATACCCGAAGGAACCGGCTCCCCGAGATTCCAAGTCTCTCCTTTTGTAAACATGTCAGTGTGTCATGTCTTTCGATTTGTCGATTTCGAGTTTCGGCTTTGAGTCTTCTCCGAGCGTGTCTCGTTGTGTTAGGTCGTGTGCCTTTTCTTTCTCCGTTTGAGTCTGTCTCGCTATGTTCTGCGGTAGGCTCGATACCCCGGTTGAAAACCCTTCTTTATTTCAAAAAATCGTTTGTGCTCAGGATGCTGTGCCATTCTCTACATTCGTGCGAAGCAAGAGAAAAGAAGAAAAGGAAATTTGGGACATCCGAGTGTGTTTCAACTTCAACCGTTTCAGTTTTCTGATCCGTCTTGTCAGATTGGGTTATTTGTTCAGGGTTTGCTGTGTGCAGAATGAGCCGAGAGCTGTGTTGTGAGCTGTATGCATGTCAATCCCCAGTAGAGTATGGGCTGTTATTTGTTCAAGCAGTGGTTTGTATGAGTTGTTTTGCTGTTAGTTGGTTGGTTATCTGATCAGTACAATGCGAGTGCTCAATTTTCAAACAACAGATCAATATCATTTACATTTGAGGTGTAACATGATGCAATGCAGTGCAAAGTATGAAATACGCAAGTATATACAAATGTAACGCTTTTTCAGACAAAAAGTTTGTTTCATTTCATAATCTTTTCGAATACATGAGTTTTGGAAACAAAAATCTGCCTGCGGCAGTACAAAGTACCCTAGCTACAAAAGAAAAAAAAAGTACAAAAAGAACAAAAAGCAGCAAAAATCTGAAGTAGCATCAATAGTCTCGCGCCTAAGGATCCGTCCTCGCCCTCTTCCTGGGCAGAAGCCCAGGAGCATCACCAGGAGCATCGCCGTCTGAGCCTGAGCCTGAGCTGTCTCCGGTCTCCTCCTCCGACGACCCCGCCTCCGCCTCTGTCTCTGCCTCAGACTCATCATCCGGAACCGGAGCCCGTGAGCTGCTCCCGGCGAAAGTATGCCCTCCTCTGGTGCGGGGATAGGCTCTGCCATCCCGAGTAGAAATGGGAGGTCCAGCTGGAGCGCCGCCCACCGGAGGAATCTGGAAGGGAGGCTGAAAAAGCATGAAAGGTGAACACATCAGAATACTGTGAATGCCGTGAGCAGTGAATCAGTGCAGAATACAGTGTATGAGTATAGTGTATGTGAATGCCGAGAGCAGTGAATCAGTGCAGAATGCAGTGTATGAGTACAGTGTGTGAGTGCCGTGAGCAGTTTATCAGGTTTTGCGTAGTACATCAGATTGTATGAAATAGTCAAGAAAACATACCGGAATGCTGTAAAGAGCCAAGATGTCGAAGGTCCGCTGCAGCATCCCCATCATGGAGGCATTCAACTCCACGGACTGTCGGGTGTACTCGGAGGACGCCTGCGAAAGTATCAGATGCATCAGTATTCTGTGGAATATCAAATAAACTGAAATGGAATGACAATGCAAGATACGAAATGAAGTGATACATACCGGAGGTAAGTCGGGAATACCAGCCAACTCATGACCAGCCGGGGGAGGAGCAAAGGGGATCTGAAAGGTCTCCCCACCCTGCCTTCTGTACGTTAGCATAGTGGGCAGAGTAGGCCAACCGGCCCCCCGTCCTCTCTGAACCCCGCCTCTGCCGCGAACTCGAGCCCTCCTCGGCGCTCCTCCTCCTACTCCTGCTCCGACCGCCGGCGCCGCAGGTCTCTCTCTCTCAGCTCGGCGACCACCACTCAGCGGCCGCATGATGAAGGTCCGGACGTACTCTGAGTAATCGCCCTCGCCTCTGAAGCCGTCCGCCTCCCAACCGATGGTGTAGTCCGTCATCTGCTCAGCGGTGAAACGCTCGGTGTCCCTCATATGCTCAGGAGGATGCACCGGGACTATCTGCTCAGGTAACCCTAAGGTCTGACGCAAGAAGCGCTCGCCTAGGTACCAAGCCCGACAGACCGGGCCCTCCAGCAAAATCCGGTAACGCGAGGTCTCAACGGCGCCAGCAAACCGATCCCGCATCATCGCTGGCAGAGGAGCCCACGGCTGCCAGGTGATCTGAATTGAAATACAGTTTGTTATCTACTGGTATTGCCAATATACAGTGGAAAAACGAAGCTTAAATGAACTGCAAGTAAAACATACCTCGGCAGGAGTAATGGTGTCGAAGTAGCGACGAAAGAAGCTGAAAGTCTCTCGCGGCCTCCGGGTGCATCGCCCGTCGTAGCGGCGGGAGAATGGGATGACCAGGGGAGTCTCCGTCTCCGGCACTGGCTCCAGCCTGGGGAAGTAGGCATACACCCACAGCTACAAAACAGATGTCAGTATGACCATCAGATAAAGCAGAATACAGAGTGAAGCAAAATAACAGAGCCGTGTGTTGTGTGTATTTTGCAGAGTGTACAGTGTGAACAGTGTACAGTCAGTATAAAGCAGAGTATGTGTGTGCCGCGTGTACAGTATACAGTCAGTGTGAGCAGTGTACAGTACAGAATACAGAAAGTATGTAGAGCAGAAATGTAAAGCAAGAGAAGAAGACATACCTCCCAAGCCCGCCAGTAACCCCCGAGCAACTGCCCGCTGCCACGGGAGACTGAGCTCATGTACCCGTAGAGGGTGGCCAGAGCGGCGCCGCCCCAGTCATATCGCAGGAGGTCCCGGACGTCCACTAGTGCGCTGAGAAGGCAGAGGGGTACTGTGTTCGCCCGATCGGCGAAGAGGGTCGTCCCTAGCAAGAACATCAAAAAGCCGCGTGCGTACTGCTCTACAGCCGCCTCGGTCATCGGAGCCGTCGCCACCAACGCAGGCTGCACTCTGAACTGCACCTCGAACCAGGAGTAGCGGACAAAGCCTGGACGAGCAAGAGGTGGCGCCTCGCCAAGCAAGTAGATCTGAGCGGCGGTCCACTCGTCCATGTCGGTGTCGAAGGGGATCGGATCACCCCCTACCCCAATGCCGGTGAGCACCGAGAAGTCGTAGGAAGTCATCGTCATGTCTCCCGCCGCGGATAGGTGGAACGAGTCGGTGGTGTCCCACCACCTCTCTGCCAAGGCGGCAAGGAGAGGTCTGCAGGCGGAGAGCCTGGAAAGTCCCCTGCAAAAGGGACTGAAGCCCGCATCGTCCACGATGCGTCGAACCGCCTCGGGAAGCTCCAAATACCACTCTCGAGCCGCGACATTCCCATACCCGCGGATGGCATGGGAATCTCCCTGTTTTCAAGCAAATAGTTGCAAAGCAATATGAGATGTACAGTTCTGAGGAAACATGTTAAAGTCGATACAAATATGGCATGCGTGCAAGTTTATCAGATTCAAACAGATACCGGGTGTCGGTGCGCTTACAGTAAACTGCAATATGTGATGCGTCAGTGTGTTTTTGAGTGGTGCAGTGTAAACATGCTGCACGTGTGTACGTTTTTCTGATGCAAGCAAATGTCAGGTTTCAGTGTACCAGTAGGTGGACTACGGCCTGTGATGTATCAGTGCTCCTGTGCGGAGCAGTATAAATCTAGCATGTGTGCAAGTTTTCAAAGTTTAAACAGATGCCGGGTACCGGTATTGAATGACTAGCGAGTGATGTGTCAGCATGTCTGCGTGATTCAGTGCAAGTTTAGCATGCGTGCAGGCTCTTCAGATTCAAATAAGTGCCGGGTGTCGGTGAGTTCGCGGTAAGGTGCAATGTGCGCCGTGTGCTCGGGTGGTTGAGGCTGGTGCAGTGTGTGTGCATATGTCGGTCCTAAGAAGATATCAGTTGTGAAGTTGTCTACAATCAACTACAGTATACGGCATGTCAGAATTAAGCAGTTAACGGGCAGTTAGCTACGGCAGTCGACAGAAAATTCTACATTGCAGAAAATAAAACAAAGTAGAGATGTTACCTCGGAAGCGCCGAAGGACAGGTGCGAGGTCGGCTCGCGCAGGAGGAGCTCCGGGTCCAGAGCCCTATCGAAGCCGCGGAAGTGGCGGAGCCCATCTGGTGGAAGCACATGAATAGCCGGGCGATAGGTCGCCGGATCGAACGGACACTCACTCAGCGGGAGGAGCTTGACCCCGGGATCCATCTCGTGGTCCGGGGGAGTCCCGACGTGTGGAACATCGTCAGCCATGGCAGTGGTGGTGAGAAAATAGCCGGAGAAGGAAAACCGGGGCGGAATGTGAAAAGTCAACCGGAAAAGTCAACCCCGAGCGGGTCGAAAATGGCCGGAAAGGCCGGGAGATGAAAATACACGGAAATGTAGCGGAAATCGAGGGGAACAAGTCCCGAAAAGACGAAAACCGAGAAGAGACACCGAAATGAGATTTCGATCGGTTGGAAATGTCCGAAACGCGATGAACTTCGCGAATCGAACGACAGAAAACACGCGGGAATGCAAAGAAACGGCGGAAAAGTGAGAGAAAAACACTTTGGAGAGAGAGAGCAAAGATTTTCGGCGGAGGCAAAGTGAGGAAAATAGGGTTTCAAGCCCTATTTTAAAGGACCCATAGCGAAATGCCGAATCTGCCCCGATCAGGCATTTTCTGCCGGTCGGCACTATTTTGTGCCGGTCGGCACATTATTGTGCCGGTGGAGAAGTTTAGGCAGCCGGTGGCAGCCGGTAGCCTTCCCACCCAGCCGGTGGTGTTCCCAAGGCCTTGTTTTGGCAAATTGAGGAGTTTTGGGTCTTCATGGCTCAAGAAAGTGCAAGAAAGTGCATCCCCGATGCTCAACCGGCCTCGTTTTGACCTCGGACCGTGTCTTCTGTGCGTGGCACTCAGATTCAAGCAAAGATTGTATCCTTTTGTATCCTGTTGTCTTTTACAAGATTCAAAAGTCGCCCTCTGTGCGTTACATACATTCATCACACTGATCGGTGCGTTGCATTGCACCGTCATGCATTATCATGCATTTTATTACAAGCGTTTTCACGTGTTGTCATGTATCTCAATACATACATTGCCTTGCACATCATGCCTTGATTTATGTTTCGTGCGGCATGCATGTCACACTCGCATTGTTCTGCATCTCCTTTGAGGCACGCGTACCTCATTGCACTCCATTTTCCATTCTTACGGGGCACGTGTGTCTCATTCGTCTCATTTGCCTCATTTGCATTGGCATGCGCGTCCCATGTGCGTTGCCTCGCACTCCCCCCTCTCTCGCGTGTACTACGCTGAGAGGCTCTTTGTTTTTCCTCTCTCGCGTGTACTACGCTGAGAGGCTCTTTGTCCTTCCTCTCTCGCGTGTACTACGCTGAGAGGCTCTTTGTTTTTCCTCTCTCGCGTGTACTACGCTGAGAGGCTCTTTGTTTTTCCTCTCTCGCGTGTACTACGCTGGGAGGTCTTTTTGTCTCCTCTCTCGCGTGTACTACGCTGAGAGACTTTTTGTTTTTCCTCTCTCGCGTGTACTACGCTGAGAGACTTTTTGCTTTTCCCTCTCGTGTGTGCTACGCTGAGAGGTTTTTCCCGGTCTGGCGAGACCTTAAACACGCCCGGTCTAGGAGACCTTAAATCCTCAGGAGGTGCAAGACCTTCAAGTCGCGTTGTCTGAGTGCGTCGCGCCATCATGTCCGGTCTAGGAGACCTTAAATCCTTGGAGGGTGCAAAACCTTCGATACATCGGCATGCGTACCTCATCCACATTATCATGCATCCATTGTAAATACCGCATTGTCATGCATCATCGTAGGTAGCGCCTATGTCGTGCATTTCAAAAATTTTCAAAAACAACAAAATCAAAAAACAAAAATATCATGCATCATTTGCATTTCAAAAACAAACAAAACCACATGCATTGTCATGCACACATTTTGCATCCCGATCTAGGAGACCTTAAATCCTCTGAAGGTGCAATTCCTTTGGTGTTTGTCGTGCCCGAACGAGTTTCGGTGGTCTGGTAAAGCCACCTGTCTGTGTTTACGGTGAGTTCCTAGAAGACCAACTGGGACGGTGAAAACTAGAGTTCGAACGGCTTATGCCTAGAACACAAAGGTTCGGAATTTCCGAGACTAAAGTCTGGTTTAAATACCCGGGGGGTGTACCCTCGGCTTGAAATCTGTATGGAAGCCCCATAGGTTGAGGCGGCGTGTTTACGCCTCGATTCTGGATACTGAACCAACCTAGTGTATCGCCCTGTTGGTAAGATAGGGAAAGCTGCAATCATAGTCATTGCATCATACTGCATTGTTGTGCATCATTGTAAATACGGCATATGTCATGCATTTCAAAAAACAAAAACAAAAAACACATGCATATGTCATGCATATCATTGTAGTAAGTGTATATGTCATGCATTTTCTGTATTCATATCTATTTCTATTGCATCGTAGTTTGCATGCATCCATTGCATCACTTCCATCCATGGCTTGCGCCTTTCCAGGTTGAGCTTGGTCTGGTATGTGCCCCTACTTTTCACGTCGAAGCACGGTTTTGTGTACGCGCCTATTCCTTGACGAGCTTGGTTTGAGGGTTGCGGCACATTTCCTGTGTTAGACGCGGTTCGTATGCGTACATGCCTTTCCTAGGCAAGATTCGGTTTGGCCCGCGTGCCATATCCATTGTATCCATATCCATTTCTATTGCATCGTAGTTTGCATGCATCCATTGCATCACTTCCATCCATGGCTTGCGCCTTTCCAGGTTGAGCTTGGTCTGGTATGTGCCCCTACTTTTCACGTTGAAGCACAGTTTTTGTGTACGCGCCTATTCCTTGACGAGCTTGGTTTGAGGGTTGCGGCACATTTCCTGTGTTAGACGCGGTTCGTATGCGTACATGCCTTTCCTAGGCAAGATTCGGTTTGGCCCGCGTGCCATATCCATTGTATCCATTTCCATTGCATTATAGTGTAATCATTGCATCCGGCATTAGGATCATTATTCCCTCTTCAGCGGGTCGTTTCCCCACTTATGTCATTCCACCCAATACTTGTTCTTGTGTCCGTGCGAAGTACTCATAGATCAGACATCGCTCTATGGGAGACGGACTTGTTACCTCCATCAATCTATTTGACATTCGTGTGGTTCCGAACCGCTCATGATTGAATCATGATTCAATTGCCCTGCATGTAGTTTGCATTGCATATAGTTTCAATTGCATTGCATATCATTTGCATTATTTATACATCATTTTGTATATATTGCATATCATTTTGCATTCATTATTGCATTGTCATGCATATTGCTAACAGTATTGTACCTGTTAAGTTTGCTTTCTTTGCAGGCACGATATTGTATGTACGGCTCATTTGAGGCCGGTGCAACCGGACGAGCTGCGCAGGTATTGTATCTCCCGAGTGAGACGTATCGAGAATTACATAATTCTCTTACATCCTTTCTGCATTGTAGTGTAGTTTGGTGCATGTTAGCTTATAACTGTCGCATGTGTGCTTCATTACAGCTTTCTTTGCATGATCATAAGTTATGCTCGGCCTTTTGCATCGTCAGTTGCATCTCGCCCCCGCCTACGGGCGCATACCTTATCTGCGGCTTGTACGCCTGTACCTGAACTACGCTGGTTTGATTCCTAAGGGATACGTAGGCAGCTTGCGAGTTCAACCATTTGCGCTTTGTATGTTTGTCCAAGTCTTCGGCCTTGTCAAAAATGGGTCGTCTCTGGGCTTTGACATTCACTCCCGTCATTGTTGTGACTTTTGAGTTCTGTCAAAGAGGGGCAACTGTAGACACCCCATTTTTGACCGTCCTCAAGACCTGGACGTCACCGTTGGAGCACTTGGTGATTATCCATGTTTGCGTTCGTTTGGAGTTCCCGGAGTTCTCGGCTGGCGCGCCTTGCCTCAGGACTTCCGAACTAGACCGTTTTGTGTTTGGTTTTGCACCAAACACTTGTGTTTTGCCTTGGAAGGGCAGGGAATGCTTTGTGAGGCATCCCCATGCACCACCGGCACTGGCTAGAGGCCACCGGCTGGCTGGTGTTGCCATCGGCACTTTATTTGCCGACCGGCACTAAGTTTTGTCAAAATGACACTCTTTGCCGGCCGGACACTGTGCAGTTGCTTTTTGAGATATTTTCAGACAGCTGTATAGTTTTGGTTCCCCTCCATACACGTGTATGGAGGGATGACCCTCTTAGTTAGCTTAGCTTGTAAGCTTTGCAAGCTTTGCTTGCCTATAAGAGGACCACTCCTCTTCTTGGCTTAGGGTTACAAAATTTTAGACATTTTAGACAGACCAAGCTCTAGTTTTTAGGGTTAGAATAGATACACATCCTATCTCTCTCTTTCTCTTTTGTATTCTAGGTGTTTTGGTTCACATTATTGCACTAAAACACCTAGTCTTCCACCTTTCCTTGGTGTCCTCAAAAATCAGAGCTTATTCTTGAAGTTTTTGGCTGATTTGAAGCTCAAGGAAGCAACAACATCAACTTTTTGAAGGTGTCATCAAGGGTAAGAAACTAGTCCTTTTTTCCCCATTCTTGCACTCCATTTTTGCCTAGTTTAGAACTGTTTTTTGCTTAGTGATTAACACATAAAAGTTCTGTTTTTTAAGCCTCTTTATTGTTTATTAAGAGTGTTTTGTGGTTTGAGCAAGTTTGATCACCCTTAGGCCTTGAAAAGGCCCTTTTTTGTGCTATTTTGTGGGAGATCCGAGACTTTGGTGCTTGGGCCTCTCCACCACTGAAATCTTGAGGGATTTCAGTGGTGGAGATGGTGCCTTGAAGTCTCCAAAAGGGGAGGGCTACCCCCTCTCCTTGATGTCCTTGAAAAAGACAAGATTTGGCTTCTTGAGGGAGTTTGTGCTTAAGTGTGTGTTGAGCATGTTTGGTTTGTTTTTCATGCTTATATTGCCATGATATAACATGTTTCTAAGTTGGTTTAGGTCCCTTATGCATGCTTAGCATAGTTGCCTTGTAATGCCTTTTGATCCTCTAACATGCCTAGGTTGTATGCCTTAGCTTCTAGCATATTTTAGGCTTGCATTTGTGAAGTTTTTGTGCTCATATTTCCATGTTTTAGGTCTGTCTCATGTTGTTTGAGCCAACCATAGCATGTTTAATATCGCCTCTTTGCATTGGACTTGTTGGCCTTAAGAGCATGAGTGTGTAGCATGCCTTGCTTGCTTCATTTTTGACGGTTTGAACCATTTTGCATGCTATTTCAGTCCTTCATACATGTTTGTTTGATTGTTTAGCATGCCTCTTTAATGCTTTAAGAGTATGTGTTAAATGCTCCATGTTTTGGCTTTAATGCATGCCTTTGAATTCATGTCACCTAGATGCCATCTAGGTGGTCCTTTAGGCTTAGTTTTATGTGTTAAAACTCTATTTTTAAGTGTTTAAGTATTGCCATGTGTGGTTGTGCTAAGTGTGGTTTAAAGCCTCATTGATTTGCTTTGAATCTTAGACCATTCGCATGCTTTGTTTGGCTTGTTTTGTTGCATGATTTGGCATCATGTTTTGCATGATTTTCAGAGCTTTACAATGTGTGCTCATTGCCCTTATTTGGTATCTCCAAGTGTGCTTGGGGGTTGTCATGTTTATGCCTTGGGTTTGGACCATAACACTTGCATGTGTGTGTGTGTTTAGTCTCCATTTCTAGGCACTTTGGCCACTGATTTCAGGCCAATTAGGAGTAGCCTAATTCATGTTTTAGTCCACTCCATTGCTTGGTTTACATGCTTCTTTGCTTAGGTTGTATGCCTAACATGTTTAGCTTGCTTGCATTGTTCATGTTGCATGTTAGATAACATGCTTAGGATTGCATTGGCATTGTGCATGCTAGACCTCTTGAAGTGAAGTTTGATGGAGGTTTGGCACCCTTGTTTGATTCTATGAATTGCATGCATTTGAGATCAAAGTTGCATTCTTGGTTCTTTGGGCCATCATGCATGGAAATGCGTGATTGGTGGTCCGAGAATCGAGGCATATCTTCCTTTGAGTCACTAGTATGATAAGGAGTGTGTTTAGTGCATACATGCTTTGAATTGCATTGCCATGCCAGAATTTGCCCTCTGCTGTTGTGAGTTGCAGATTTTGCAGGCATTTAGTGCCAGCCGGCAGTGTTTAGTGCCGACCGGCAGTAAACAAGCTGCCGATGGATGAATTTTGTGCCGGTGGCCTCCTCCTTCAGCCGGTGGTGCTCTACCCCAGCCGGTGGTACTCTCCAGTGCCCTGAGAGGTACTTCTGGGACTTTGGCAATTTTCTGAGGAGAAGAGCAGAGGAAACAGAGGCAATCCGTGCATGGCAGTGCGGTTCCGAGCCAGTCCCAAGCGCGTGTTGCATCCGGTTCTCATCCCGAGGCGGTTTACTGCTTTAATTAGATTAATTAATTTATTTGATTAATTTAGTGAAATTTGTAATATTTTAATTAGCTTGCGTAGTTAGTTAAATTGTATATTCTTTTGGTCCCTCCGAGTGAGGGCATAATTGTAATAAGTGTGTGTGAGTGGGTGTATGTCTTCCAATCCCCATTTCTTTCTTCCCTTTTATTTACCTGCTTACGATGGTAGATTAGGGCATATTTGAAATTAGCATACCTTATGCAATACATGCGTGCATCCATGCATTTGTTAACATGCACCGGGCTCGGCACATCATACAAACTGCATTGTACTTTCAAATTCCAAATTGAATACGTGATAGTTGTAGCATTCCACATGCCATGTCTAAGATAGCCGAGCCTGCCTAGATTACAACTTTGCATGTGTTTGCATTAGACAATTCAGTATGCTTAGGTCCATGCATGGATTTCTGATAAGCTTCTGTTTTGGCTCGGAGTACGATGTAAGTATTTTACGCTTTAGCATACCACATGCGTGTGAATGTTGCCATGACAGTATGCTTACCATGCGGCTAAGTGCTTATGTGAGATAAACTGTTTGAATGCCTGTGGGTGGAGGTTGGGCTGCCTGAGTTGGAACAACTCGTTGAAATCCGTATTTTAGCCTACTTGCGAGTAGCAAAAACCAATACGTTTTTCGAGACAAAACGGATATGCAATGATTATTTCCAAGATAGGTAATCTAGTCTATACTTTTGTGTTGTGCGCATCACATAGTAATTCTAGGTTAATAACCGGAATAAGAACACATAAAGTTTTCAAAAATGGATATCATGGTTAGTAGAGGCCGGTCTTCGGACCGGGCGAAAGGGGGTGCTCATAGCTGACCTTCCCCGATCGTACCCAAGCTCCCGAGCCAAGTCACTTTGGTGATGACGGACATGTGGCCTTCGGCGCCGAGTCAGGGTTTCCTAAATTCCCCATTTTAAAAATATTTAGGTGGCGACTCTGTATCTGGCAAAGCAGTCCATGGTTGGCACTACTTTTTCAAAAATCTGTTTTTTTCTCAAAACGATTTGCCAGAGGTGGACTCTTTGGTTCAGATTACGAACCGCAATCCAAACAAAACAGGGGAGTCCGAGCTGTAGAGTGGAGCCCACGGGCGCGTCTACAGCATCCCAACTATGTTGGCACCCAAAGAGCAACCAATCATGTGCAAACCAAAGCGAGAAACAAATTGGAGAGATTCCAATACACAAATAGAAAAGAACAACGACTAGCTATCAGCCAGCAGCCAAACCACTAAACAAAGTACTAATGTTCTTTAGCCTTCACTCCTAATGCTATATTGAACTTGCTACAGATTAAAGACTAGATCATTAATAGAAAATGCCAATGGGATTGAAGAAGATTTAGCCCACAGAACAATCCTCACTTTTATTAGTTCACACAATTCCTACAGGTTGGGTTGAGTACCATTGAACACATAATCGTTTATGTGCTTCCAAATAAACCAGAGAACAACCAAAGGAATAACATTCCAAAATTTTCTCTCTAGCTTCTTTAATCTAGTACCAGTCCACCAATGGAGCAGCCCATCACCAGAACCTGACACCACCCATTTAAATCCCCACCATTTGACAATGTGAGACTAGATTAGCCACACAAATATGCAAGAGAGGAGCACATGATTCACAGTTTCAGTCTCATTTTTGCGGAAAACACAACAAACATTAGCATTCCCATTGAGGATTCCAATCCTTTGAAGGAAACTAGTTGTTTTCACCTTACCTTGCCAGGTCAGCAACCAAAAAATTGAGTTTTGGGAGGTGCCGGATTGTTCCAATTGGCATTTGCCAATTTTAGTTCAGGTCCTAGAGCTAGTTTACACCACTTATGTACTGAAGACACACTAAAAGATCCTAAGGGCTTAGCAGTCCACATCGGCCCATCTGGTGTACTAGTTCTTATGTTGGGTGCATTAAAAAGAAAGATGGACAATGTACTCACCTCATCCACTTCCCAAGCATACAGGCCTCTTTTAGAATTCAAGTTATAATCCTCAGAATCTCTTCTTCTACCATAGAACAGACTTACATCATCAAACTTATCAGTAGAAAGAGAGAGCAATATTGGAAACTCATCTTTGAGGCACACATTACTAGCCCACTTATTAACCTAGAATTGAGCTATTCTCCCAACCCAGTATAATAACTGAATTATTGAGGTAAAAATTAAGCAAATTTGGCTTGGATATGACAATGTGCAGTATATTAGTCTAGATCCTTGACCTTTTGCTGATATAGCGGCCTGGGTTAAGACACTCTTTGATTAGGGATCCGATACTTATTATTGTTGTTTATACTCTTTTTAGTCTTATTGTTGATTGGGTTTGGTTGTTTGAATTGTTGAGTTATGTTTCGAACAGGTTAGAGTTAGTATTTCAAAGGAAATTCTGTTAGATTATTCTTTAGTTCGCTCGAGCGGTCTTTTGTTTATTCTATAATTTGTGTTTGCAGTCTGAACTTTTGAGAGTATGGTGTTCATCGCTCAGCGGTCTTTTCTTCGCTTGAGCAGTCTCCTTGTAGGTCTAAAGTTCTGAAAGGGGGTCATTCTTCGCTCAAGCGGTGGTTAATTCACTTGAGCGATTTGTTTTGTAAGGTTTTTGTTCTAGGAATTTGGTTTCTTTGATTGAGCCTTGGTTTGGTCGCTTGAGTGGTGTTTTCTATCTGACGCTCGAGCAGTGTTTTGGTCGCTCGAGCGGTCTGTGTGTATAAAGGTATGAGAGAAAGGTCTTTTCTTTTACTTTTTACATTTATCTTTGTCTCTCTAAAGGCTTTCTAAGCCATTTTTTTCATTCTCTCTCTCTCTCTCTCTCTCTCTGATTTCTTATATAAATCTCTCTATACACTCAAATTTGGGAATCTTGTTGCCTTAGTGCTTTGGAATAAAAGATAGAGCGTGGGGAGGTGGTTGTTTCAATATGAAAAGTTTGAATTTTTGTCACCATTGATCTTAGGTTCATTCTTCCTTCTCCTTTTTCTATTGATGTGGGGGTTTCTTTAACAATTTTGCATAATCCTAAGCTTTGTTGTGTGCTATTGAGTAGAGTATTGATTTGGAGTTAATTTTAGTTGGATTTGGTTAATTTGGATTTGGATTTGGATGCGGGACTATAAATTAGGGGTTTTCTTAGAAATGATCTTGGAATGGTTTTTGGTGCTGAGAATTTGGGAAATTGCTTTGAAAATGTAAATTGTGGAAATGGATATCTATTTGGAGGTGTTTGGAAGTTCTTAATTACTTATATTTTCAACTAAGGTAAAAAATGGAAGGATGTTGAGATTTTGAAATGATATTATGATTATATCTATTGGTTTTGAAAGTGAAGATGAACATGCATTGTCACTTCTATATTGGAATTATGAAATCATATCTGTTGCTTGAAAAACTTATCTTTTTTATGGAGATATTTGTTTTGGGTTATCGGTGGAGGATAACTTTGATTGTTATAGGAATTGCATGAAGATTCGGTTAATTAAAACCAATTACTCATACATCTTGCATTAAACATCACTTCATATTATATATTGAAAATGTATCAATTTGAGAAAAATTGGTGAATACCTTGTGTAGACATCCCATTTTTGACCGCCCTTACGACTTGGACGTCATCGCTTGCACACCCAATGATGAATGTATATATGCTTGTTAAGTGCTCGAAGTCCTCAGTGGAATGCCACAGCTTTGAGCCCTCCAAACTTTGCACCCTTGTTGCCTTGTTTTTGGACCAAAACCTTCGTTCAAGCTTGCAACCTCTGGTGGCCTGCCGGCCACTTCTATATGCTGCTAGCCATTGCTTCTGGTTGCTGGCCACTGATGTGGCCTTTCGGCCACCAATGTGTTTTGTAGATATTTTGTGACAGTTGTACCAGCTGTTTGCACAGATGCTTGCATTTGCTCCCACGTGTATGGATAGATGTTTCTGAGAGAGGTTTCTGTTTTCTATATATAAAGGACCTCCCCTCTTGCTTTAGAGGTTAGAAAAATTTTGGAGCAAAATTTTTCCTCTATCTCTCTTGCAAATTTCTTCACCTTTGCCTATACACTTTTAACCAAACCTCTCCACCTTTGAGCTGAGGTATCTTTGAGCCTTGTTTGAGCTATTAAGGGTGTGTTTGCCTTATTTTATTGCTTGAAAGTGATCTCCTCTTGAAGAGGTATAAAGCTTTGCCTATTTACTTCTTGTATTTACTTTTTTTCTTACTATTTTCCAACTATTTTTGGGCTATAAAAACTCTATATTTTTGGGCTGAAGCTTGGGTTTTAAGGCCAATAACGGTTGAGGGGTGGCTCACCCTTCTTTACACCTTGCTTTCAAGGCCTTTACGCTTGTGTTTCCCACCCTTACACTATCTTTTTTTTGAAATTTTAAACACTGATTTTCAGAGTTATTTTAGTGGCTAAAAACACTTTTTGAAGTCCAAAATCAGAGGGGTTAGCCTCCCCTCCTTGTGTCTTGTTCACTAGCCTAGCATGCTCCATGTTTTAGCTTATTATTCTAGCTATTTTTGTCTTAATTCCAGCATGTTTTAGGACTTATTTAAGACTGTTTTAGGACTATTTTTAAGTGTTTGTTGCATTTGAGCCTTATATTGCATGCTTGTAGTGTAATTGTCCTCATGAGTTTGGCGTTTTAGGACTTATACACCACCTTATTTGAGTTGATTGCATTTATTTAGTGCTTTTTTTACTTGTTCTCACCTTTAATCACCTTTGCAACCTCTCTTCTTTCTTGGCTTTTTCTTTGCTTTGAAAGTGGTTTTAAATTATTTGTTTGTTTAAGCATGAGATTGAGATGTCATGCTTAATGGTTTAATCCTTTGGGGGTTCATTACCAACGGTATGGTGTCTCTTCCATGCCTAAAGAAACACTTGGTTTGAGCCATCTTTCCATTAGAGGACTAAATTCACCTTCGGACTTAATTGATTAAAAAATTGAGAGGTAATTAAAATGAAGTAATAAAATTAGTGAATAAAAAAGGTGCAAGATAATAATTTGGTTTTGGGTTCAATCAGATGTTAATTGAACCCTTGAGTCTTGAGTCATTTCATACTCATTAGTGATAAAAACGTTTCAAGATTCATTGTCAACCACTTCCCTTGATCAATCCATGATATGAAGGGGTTTGACAGTCTTTATTTGTTGCATTTATTGAACTTGCACACTTGGTTCATAAGCCATCATGCAATGAAATTGCATCGGTTGATGGTTTGTGAATCAATTTTACTACTCATTTGAGCTATTTGATGATAAGGAGGGTAAGTTGTGCAAACAACCCTTAAGAATGCCATGTTCCTACTCTGTTTACTCTCTGTTGCAGCATGACAATCTAGTCAGTAGTAGCCGGCAGGCCATCATCAGTGGACGACAAACCCTCTGTCGGTCACCAGTGCAAAATCCAACAGTGTACTTTTGAAGCAGAACAGAGTTGGTTTGGAGGTGGAAAGCAGTGTAAGTGTTCAACTGTGCAACACAGGTATCTGGCAGCAGAAACAGTGGCTTTTTTGGGTGGAAAATCCGTGCGTGCATGAGTATTCTTCGTTTCCCGAGGCGGAGTAATTAGAATAGCTAGCTTAGCACTCTTTTCATGTTATATTCATGTAAATAGTTAGTTTAATTAGTTAATTGATTTGTTGTAATAATTAGTTAAGTAGCTTACCTAATTTATTCATTTGGGTTTGTAATATTCTGTTAATTAGCTTTATTTTAGCTAGTTAGTTAGTTTAGTTTATTTGGACCCTGCTGTGTGAGGGCGCAATGTTGTAATAATGTGTATGTCTTCCAACCTCATGTCTTTCTTCATTTTATTTACTAGCTTATGATGGTTAGATTAAGGCATCATGTTTTGTTTAGCATACTTCATGTTTGCATCCACTTGTTTTGCATGCACCAAGGCTCGGTTCATCATTCTAACTTGCATTGTCGTTTAAATACTTGTTTGAATACGTGCTTAGATCGCATGCTATCAAGTCGATTTGTATGCCATATTAGTAGCCGAGCCTATTAGTTGCATATCGCATGTGTTGCATTAGTCATACTGCCTAGTTAGGATCATGCATCTCTCTAACTTTATTATCTTTTTTGGCTTGGGGTACTAGGTAAGCTTTTATTAGCTTTAGCATAATTGCATGAGTGTGATTGTTGCCATGTCTAGCATGCTTGTCATGAGGCTAAATGTTTAATTGCTATAACTGTTTGAATGGTTGCGGATGAAGGCTAGTTGCTTGAATTGGAACAATTTGAGTAATGTTTATATGCGATCACTTTTTCAAGTGGTACATATTCGAAACAATTTTTAAAGCAAACATGAATCAAGTGTTTTAATTCTTGCAAGTTAGTCTATACTTGTGTGTGTGCGCATCACATAATAATGCTGGCCTAATAAATCGGAACAAGAGCATATAATATAAATAAGATTCGTATCATGATTAGTAGAGGCCGATCTTTGATCGGGCGAGCGGGGGTGCTCAATTCATGACCTTCCCTCCTCATACCTATGTTCCCAAGCCAAGACAATCTTGGTGATGACGGACACGTGGCCTTTGGCATGAGTCATGGGTTTTGTAAATTTTTTAAAAATATTTAGGTGGTGACTTTGTATCTGGAAAAGTAGTCCATTTTTGGCAATTTGATTCAAAATTGATTTTCCAAAAGATTTGCCGGATTTGGACTCTTTGGTGATTATCTATTTCACATTGTACTTGTGAGATCAGATTCAGAACTGTGGGAGTCCAATATTGTAGGGCTTATTTGTCTTCTGAAAGGGGGCACGAAAAAGTTGAGCTACAGTTTCTGGTGACTCCGCTAGGGAAATTAGAGAACTTGACTCAAAATTCATGATATGAAATTTTATCTACACTTATATGTTTCTTTGCATTGCATTTGCATTGGTGCATTTAAGTCATTGTGTTTGCCATCTGTTATTCCTGGATGGTTTGCCAGAGGCTTGCCTGAAAAGCTTGCCAAAAGGCTGACCGGTCACGGGCTCTGCCATGATGGGAACACAACCCTTGGATCTGGACTATCGTTGTACCGTTTGATCCTTCTTTCACTTCTCGGTGTTAGGTGTCAGAGGTATATTAGGTAGCCTTGCTGAGGTACCCTTATGACCATTTGGCCTAGTTGCATATCGAAAAGCCATAGAGACTATTCCAAACTAGGACAAGATGCTTACCCGAATACAGGATTGTGTGAAACCACTTTGTTTGAGTAGTGAACCTTAGTTCCTGACAAAACTAGGATAGGGCAACCCTACCCCCTCATAGGGGTGTTTTGGCTTTCACTTAACTGGTATGTGCTTTACAGTGAAACTGTACAGGAATGTGCGTATCAGTTGCAAGTTTGGTATTTGTTTTGGGGGCATAATTTAGTATTAAGTGCAGTCCTACAGCTTTGATTACATCTGTGTTGGTAACATCATTAGCTGAGGTGCTGTGCAGTTTCTGATTACTGCTTTCTTTTTGCTTTATTTTTTTTGCTAGGTAGTTTAACACCATAGCTTCAAAAAGTTCGGATATCCCTCAAGTGCTCTGGACCCGAGTTAGAAGGCTTTGCAAAGCCGGGGATCTTGTTAGGGGACATTCCGTATTTACTTCACTCTCACCGGTTACAAGACGGAGGAGATTCAGACAGAGTTCACCGGTCCAGTTTTTACAACAGTCACCCCTCAATTCACCTGTATCTAGTCAGGCTTAGGGACAATCTTCTACATCTAGTTCAGCATGAGATCACTAGCCTATTCTGATGACACAGTATCCCCCTATCAGTATGAAGGAATTGATACATCATCTACAACAAACAGTTAAAACCCTACATCAAGATGCTGCCCATCAAGCCGAGGTCACAGCCCGTCAGACTGAGGTCATAAATAGGTTACAACAACAATAACCACAGCTGGCAGCAGCTTTTGCATCCCATGCACCTCCTACGGGTATCCCAGCACCCGGAGCAACTGCCTATCCTGAAAATCAAGGCAATCCAGTAAAGCTTATCCCACCACAAGCCTCCAAAGCACCTGTATATCAAACCGAGGCTTCGTTTGAGTTTGAGGTTGACCTAACTGTGCTTAAGGTCAACAAGCTAGAGAAGCTATTCAAGAGAGCAGAAGGTGTTAACTCCATCCTCGACATAGAAGACGGGTATACTGACTCTACAGTGACACTACTAGATCGGTTCAAAATCGATTTGACGGTTCTGGAGATCCCATGGTTCATCTACGGCTGTTTTTAGACATCTTACGGCCGATGGGCTTGACAAGATTACAGAAGCTATCTCTCTTTGGCTGTACCATGTCAGGTATAGCAGCTATATGGTATGCGAAGTTGGAGGATTCTGTTAAGAAGAATTGTGAGGAAATGGCCGAGGCCTTTATTGCTCAGTACTCGTATAATACGTAAATCGAGGTCACAACACGTGATCTTGAGGCAACGAGCCAGAAGCCGAAGGAGGGCTTCTCAGAATTTGTGACGAGGTGGAGGGCTAAAGCTTCAATGATGACCACAAGGCCTTTCGAGAAAGATCAGATAAGGATGGTAGTCCGCAAACTGTACGGGAAGTTGTTGCAGAAAATGATCGTTCTACCTCTATTCACATTCACTGAGCTTCATGAGAAGGGGTGCAGATCGAAGACGCCATGAAACAAGGGCCGATTACTGACAAGAAAGAGAAGGCAAAAAGGCATTTTGTGCGTAGTTCCAATGCTACCACCAGTGGTAGCACAGCTATGAGGCCGTCGGATGTGAGCATTGTCACCACCACAACCAAGATTGCCAATCCCTTTGCGAACACAGCTCCGCAAACTTTAGCCAACTCTGCCCGATCCTAGAGGACCTTTACCTAACTCTACATGACCCTATCTCAAGCCATGAAGGTGTTGGTCAAAAAAGGGCACCTCAAACCATTAGAGCCTCGCCCACTACCTGATCTTCTTCCACCTAAACACAATCTAGCAAAATACTGTGCGTTTTACCAGTAGCATGGTCATGATACCGACCAATGCTTCCGACTACGTCATGAGATTCAAGACCTCATTAACAACAAGGTGATTGCACCACCCCAGAAACCAAATGTAACTACAAACCCACTCTCGGCCCACAATCAAGTTCCCCCACCTCAAAATCTAAACCTAATCCATACACTGGCCATCCCCTATGACCTGAGAGTATATATTACCCCTTCCCACCTACCAAGGCTAACGTTGTTCATTCTTGAAAGCATAGATTTGTGCATGATGGACACGTTCGCACTTCAACCTAAGCCTGTGGTGGTGACAGTTGCAGTAGAAGGGAGGCTGGCCTTAAAGGAAAGTACGAGTCCATTGCCGGAGAGCTCTAAGGACTTGCCTAAGGGGGTGTATGATCCAAGCTGCTACATTGTGTTGACTAGTGAAGTCAAGCCAGAATTGGTGTTGCCAACTGTAGTGGAGGTTAATGTAGTTAGGGAGGATGACCTGAGCCAAAGGTTAGATGATTTGGTAGAACTCGAGGAGGATTTAGACAACCTACAATTCTTTGACGAACAAGATTAAGGGGATGTGTAGATTGGCTGCTTCGATTTGAACGGATCAACCGATAGCTCTGGATGGCTGAGTGATGAGCTAGATAAGGAGGAAGGAACTGAAACGAAATCGGAGTAAAAGGAAGCAGAAATTGCTGTAGTGGCTGGAAGGGCCGATGAAAAGGGAAAACTGTCGGAAAACATCGACGTGGAAAATTCAGCTCAGGAACTGGGTGGTTTCAGCACTGCAGACACAAAATAGGAAGCTGCGCTGAAGCAGTTTGAACAAGAGAATGTTGAAGACAACCAGAAAGTAGTACTGGCCCAACACCCTATGGGGGACATACTGTGATGTGAAAGTGATCGAAACGGAGCCGGACAACTATTTGTCGGCTACTGAACTCACACCGACGAAGACTAGGTGAGTGCCTTTCGGACAACACATGGTATACGGAAGAAATAGATCACATGACAAGAAGTGGGTGGTATTTTAAGCCACCGCACTTAGATCAAGTTGAGGCGTCTGGAAAAGACAGAGAGGTTGAGAAACAAAAAGAGAAGCAGCTGGAAAAAGAGGCAGTGTTGAAGTAGCTTAAGAAAATCCAAGTTGACATCTCAATTTGGGGTCTGCTTATGGCCTCCCAGGTACGTCGACAGGCAGTACTGTCAGCAATGGACAAGGCTAAATTGTCCATTGACAGTACCCCTGAACAGCTTGTGGGATTGGTCTTCCCAGGTGGCGCCGGGCCAACCCTAACCTTTTCTGACAAAGAACTTCTGCCGAAGGCTCAGCTCACAACAAATCCTTATACATATCTGTTGAGTGTAGGGAGAAATGGGTACCGGTGGTGTTGATAGACACCGATTCAACTATCAAATGTCTATCCTTCTCGCAAAGCTTATGTAATCAGCCTTAGACCAGCATACTTTGTGCCTACGACCCAAGTAATTCAGACATATGATAATACGAGCATGGAGGTCATGGGGATGGTGCACATCAGAGTCCAGGTGGGCCCAACTCAACAAGATATTGAATTCCATGTCCTAGATGTGTTGGCCACTTTCAATTTACTGCTAGGGCGACCCTGGTTACATCATATGAAAGCTATCTCCTCCATCCTCCACCATATATTGAAATACCCTCACGAGAAAGGAGTGGTGATTGTTTTTGGGAATTCATCCATCCATCCCCCGCCAGAGGTAACTACACCAGTGTTGGAAATCACTTATGGCGAGAAGGATGTATTCCTCTCAGATGAGGGCATGTATGTCAGTGCCCAGTCTATCTATTTCATGAACAAACTGCAGTATGTGCCAGGAATGAGACTCGGAAAAAGCGGCCGAAAAGACGTTGCACTAACAGATGTACCGCATAACCCACATGCCTTTGGTCTGGGCTATGTACCCACCAAAGAGGACTGGATCAGGAAAGGAGAAGAAATCAGAGGCAGAGCTAGGGCTAAGAAGGCCAGGAAACACTATGAGCTCATCCACAGGCCAATCCAGGGAACGCTAAATGGCCACTTTGTTCGGGAGGGAGAAGATTTCCCCTTTTGCGGCTTCCCTGAGCCCTAGATGAATTCCACTAAGCAGCGTATCCCCGGGCTCGAAATCTTCTTTGACCTACAGCTGCAAGATATTGATGCCAAAGAAAAGGCTGAACCAAGTACTAAAGCTGAACAGAGCATGGAAAATGACTCAGACAACAGTGAACTTGAAGTAGAGGCAGCACTGGTTTGTCTCTTTACAGATCCTGCGGTTGACTCAAAGAACTTGGGGGATAACCTTACCGTCTCCATGATGAGGGAAGAATCGGGTATGAACTCGATCAGCAGCATTTTGGATGCATCAGAGGCACCATCTCTTATCTGGCAGCTGAAGGGGGGCCATCTGTCTAGTTCTGAGTCGGGTGATGAGCTAGAATCTGATTCCACTGAGTCTGTGGAGTCGTGATCAGATTCCAGTTCTTCTGAGTCTGAGTCTGGTATTCCCGGGGGTGCTAACCAGGAAGCCAAGTGTAGCTCGACTTTTTCACGCTCCCTTTTGGAAGTTTGAAAGGTTCTGAATCTAATCTCACAAGTGCAATGTGAAATTGATAAACACTAAAGAGTCCAAATCCGGCAAATCTTTTCGAAAATCAAGATTTTGAATCAAATTTCCAAAAATGGATTGCTTTGCCAGATACAGAGTCGCCACCTAAATATTTTTGGAAAATCTAGGAAACCTATGACTCGTGCCAAAGGCCATGTGTCCGTCATCACCAAAGTTGTCTTGGTTCGGGAACTTAGGTACAAGAGGGGAAGGCCGATCAAAGATCAGCCTCTACTAATCATGATATGATTTTTATGTACATTATATACTCTTGTTTTGGTTTATTAGGCTAGCATTTACTATGTGATGCGCACACATAAGGTATAGACTAGTTTGCCTGAATTTGGAACAATTCAATTTCTTGTTTGTTTTTCGAAAAGGATTTGATTTTGCCACTTAACAAAGTGGGCTTAAAGCTTGTGAATTTTCCACTTAACAAAGTGGGCTTAAAGTTTGTGAATTTGCCACTTAACAAAGTGGGCTTAAACATACATTTGTTGAATCTTTCCAATTCAAGCAACAAGCCTTCATCCACAGCACTCAGACAGTTTATCGAGTAAGCATTTAGCCTCATGGCAACCATGCTAGTCATGGTAGTCACTCACACTCATGCAAGTATGCTAAAGCACTAAAAAACTCACCTAGTACTCGAAGCTAAGATACAACAAAAGAGTTAGAAAAAATGCATGATTCCTAGCTATACAAAATGTCTAATGCAACACATGCGGTATGCAACTAAAATAGGCTCAGCTATTTAACATGTTATTTGCAACAATTTCATAGCATGCGTTTAAACATGTATTCAACGAGGTATTGAAATGACAATGCAGTTAGAATGATGAACCGAGCCTCACTGCATGCAATACAAATGAATGGAAGCATGAAGTATGCTAAACAAAACATGATGTCCCTAATCTAATCATCAAAAGCTAGTAAATAAAAGGGAGAAAGATGTGGGGTTGGAAGACATACACATTATCACATTACGCTCTCACGAAGGACAGTCCGAATGAATAAACTAAGCTAACTAGAAACTAACTAATTAAGCTAATTATTACAAACCATAATGAAACAAATAACTAGCCAAACTACTTAACTAATTATTACAACAACAAATGAACTAATTAGTCAACTAACTAATTAAATAATTACAACACAATTGCATCTAATAATTAAACTAAGAAATTAACTATTCTGCCTCGGGAAACGAGAGACGTGCATGTGCATGCTCGGATTCCACCCGAAAAGACCACTGTTTTGCTCCTAAATGCCTCTGTTTGCACAGTTGAACATTTCCAGAACCATTTTGCTCCACCGTACCAACACTCTGCTGAGATTTGCATCAGTGGCCAGCCGACCACTGGTAAAGACTACCGGCCACATGCCGGCCATGAAAGTGGCCTGCCGGCCATGGATGGTGGTTTGCTGGCCACTTGTTGGTGATGAAAAGTGGCCTGCAGGCCACTAATGCACAGGTTCATCTTGCAGCAACAGAGGACAAACAGAGCATATACAGGGTATTTTAAGGATTGTCTACACAATTCACCCATTCTTTTCATGGTCAAATCCAAGGAGTTGTGAACTTAAGCCACAAATCACCAACTCAAGCAATTTCATTGCGTGATGGCTTGTGAATCCAAGAGTGCAAGTTCAATAAATGCAAAACAAGACACAAACCTCCTCCATTTCATGAAAGATCAAGGAAAGTGGTTGACCTTGGAGACTTGGATCATTTCATCACTAACAAGTATGAAATGGTCCAAGTTCCATGTGTTCAATTAGTGTCCGATTGAACATAACCAATTATTATCTTGCTCACTTTTAGTCTGAAGTTTTAGTTACTCATTTTAATTTACCAACCATCCTTTAATCCAATTAGGTCCAAAAGGTGAATTAAAGTCCTCTAATGGAAAGAGGGCTCAAAACACAAGTTGCTTTGGGTATGAAAGAAGCATCATACCGTTGGTAATGAACCCCCTAAGGGATTAAACCATTAAGTATGAAACCTCAATTTCATACTTGGGCAAACAAATGACTTGAAACCACTTTCAAAGCAAATTAAAAGCTAAGAAAGGAGGGAGGTTGCAGAGATTATTAATGCTGAAATGAAGCATGAAAAGCATAAATAAATGCTATCAACTCAAAGGAGATGGTGTCTAAGGCCTAGAACACCAAACTCATAAGGACTATTACACTATAAATATGCAAAACAAGACTCAAATGCCGCAACCAGCCCAAAACAGAGGCAAAACAGTCTAAATCAAAGGCTAAAACATGCTGGAATTAAGCTACAAATGGCTAGAAAAATAAGCGAACATATAGAGCTATCTAGGCTAGCAAGAAGACACAAGGAGGGGAGGCTAGCCCCTCCAAATTTGGACTTCAAAACATGATTTTCACCACTGAAATTACTCTGAAATTCAGTATTTAAAAGCTTGGAAAAAGATAGTTTGAAAGTGGGAAACAAAGGTGGAATGGCCTTACATGCAATGTACAAAGAAGGGTGAATCACCCCTACCTATAAATGGCCTATAACCACAAATTTCAATCGACAAAGGCAGAGTTTTTATAGCCCAAAAACAACCCAAAATCAGTGGAAAAAAGATAGGAAAACAAGTATGTGAAGCAAGCTAAACAAACAAGTATTATACCTCTTGAAGAGAAGAATAATTCCAAGCTACAAAACCAAGCAAGTACACCCTCTAGAGCTCAAACCAAGCTCAAGAACATCTCAGCTCAAAGATGAGAAGATTTGGTTAAGGATGCATGGGCAAAGGTTAAGGAATTGGAGGCTATAGGGTAGAGAATCTGTAGAGAGAGAGGAAAATTTTTGAGTTCAAAATTTTCTAACCTTTCTACAAGAGAGAGGGGTCTCCTATATATAGAAAACATGAAATTCCGTCAAGGAGATCCAGTCCTACACGTGTGGATAGATGCATGCATCTGTGCAAACAGTTGGCATAGCTGCCATAAAATATCTGCATAAAACACTGGTGGCCGGTCGACCATCACTAGTGGTCGGCAAGCCACATTATTGGTCGGCAGCACAAAAGTGATGGCCGACAGCCTCTAGGGATGGTCGGTAGGCCACCAAAGGTTGCAGGCTAGAAAGACCAAGGCATGGTCAAAAAATGAGACAAAAAGGATGTAGGGTTTGAAAGCCTCAAAGTTGTGGCGTTCCGCTGAGGACTTCGAGCACTCGGTGAGCAAAGAGACTTATCATTGGGTGTGCATGCGAGGACGTCCAAGTCGTAAGGGCCATCAAAAAAGGGTGTCTACAGTTGCCCCTCTTTGAAAAAACTCAGAGTCATGAAATGACGTGAGTGAATGTCAAAGCCTAGAGACGACCCATTTTGACAATGCTGTAAGACTTGGACAAGCAACCAAAATAGAAAGAAATGGTTGCGATCACAGGCTGCCTACGTATCCCTTTAGAAGGAGTCAAACCAGCGTAGTTCTGGGGCAAGATACAAATGATATGCACAATGCAACTTTGAAAGTTGGACTTACACGCTACGCGAAGCCGACTATTTTGAAAACTTATGATCATGCGAAATGATGCAATAAGCAATACAAATGCAATAAGCAAAAATGAATATAATAAGCAAGATAACAACACATGAATGAGTAGCTTCAAGCTTAAAGAAGATAAAACCACACTCTAACCATGCCAAAGAAAGAGACGAGGAAACAAAACACCGCTCAGGGATGCATTTCATGCATCTTGAGAATCCAAGAACAAAACTGCTCAGGAACGCGTTTCACGCGTCCCGAGAAATAAAGGAACCACTCAGGGTCGCGTTTCATGCGTCCTGAGATAAAATGCCGCTCAAGGCCACACTTCACACGTCTTGAGAAACAACCACTTGGGTGCGTACTTCGTACGTCCCGAGATAAAACCCGCCCAGGGCCGCATTTCACGCATCCTGAGAAACAACCACTCGAGCGCATAGTTCGTATGTCTCGAGGTAAAACAACAGAGGGGTGTGCGATAAATGCATGAAGTGAACAAGTGCGATAGATGCACAAAGTGAACAAGTGCGGTAAATGCACAAAATGAATGGGTGTGATAGATGCACAAAGTGAACGAGTGCGATAGATGCACAAGTTGAAGGATTGAGTTCTCTTACCGAGACACAAATGACCTTCTCCGGAACTCCTTTGAATGAACCGTACATACAATATCGTTTGTCTGTGTAAGAAAGAAACGTAACCAGTGTGATGCAGTAAGAATGCATGTTCTATGCAAGACAAACAACCGAGATACAATGTAATGGCATGTTCTATGCGAGAAACAAAAATGGAAGCATATTCTATGCATGAGTCAAAAGCATATTCTTGCGAGAAACAAAACAGAAAGCATATTCTATACGAGATTCAAGGGCGAAAGCATATGCAAGATGCGCATGCCATATGCGTGAAATACATATGTTATGCAACAATGTATATGAAATGCATATTCTATGCAACATGTACATTCTATACAAGAAACAAAAGCGTAATTTGACAAAAACAAATTCAATGGCAACTTTCGATTTACCTCTCAGAAGAATTACAATATGTTTAAAGGATACACCTCGTTCATGTTGACAAGTGAAGAACATCGTGATCATGTTGACAAGTGACGGACATCGTGCACCGAAAACACAATTTTGAGCTTCTGTAGAGACAATCTGAACCCAACAATGAACCATCCCTATACTTCTTGGAAACCAAGGACACAAAACAGCATCAAGACTCCAAAGGAAGCCACCGGCCACTTGCCAGCCACAAGAAGAGGGTGCCAGCCATGTGCCGGCCACCTGCCAACCAACGATGGCAGCTTGGTGTCGACACCCCATTTTTGACCATCCTCAAGACTTGGATGTTCTTGCAGGTACATCCGATGGTGAGTTCGGTTGCTCGTCGAGCACTCGAAGTTTGCGGCGGAACGCAACAGGTTTGAGTTTTCTTAAACCCCGCATCCATTCTGTCTCATTTTTGGACCATGTCTAGGTCTTTGCAGCTTGATGTTATTGATGGCCTGCCGGCCATCATTGAGGGCTGCTGACCATGGCTCTTGGCTTGCTGGCCATTGATGTGCCCTACCGGCCATCAATGTAC
The DNA here is from genome assembly GCA_030407325.1 of Camellia japonica. Classification (NCBI taxonomy): domain Eukaryota; kingdom Viridiplantae; phylum Streptophyta; class Magnoliopsida; order Ericales; family Theaceae; genus Camellia; species Camellia japonica. The sequence continues at coordinate 99,553,392 of JAPPVO010000014.1, read as the reverse complement.
CCCTGTCGGCCATCACTGATGGCCGGCCGGCCAACAGTGCATCAGCAGATATTTTGTGATATTTTGTGCCAGCTGTTTGCACAGATTGAAGCATCTTATGGCATGTGGATGGCTGGATCTTTATGAGGGGATTTTGCATCTTCTATATATAGAGGCCCCCTCTTGCCTGTGCAAGGGTTAGAAATTTTTGAAGACAAAAAATTTCTCTCTAGAATCCTCTCTCTAAATATTTTGTGCCTTATAGCCCAAATTCTCTACACTCTTGCATATAAGCCCTTGATCAAACTTGATCACCATTGAGTTGAGGTTGCTTGAGGCCCTAGTTGAGCTCTAGAAGTGGATTTTGGCTTGGTTTGGCTTGATTTTGGTGCCTAAATTGTATCTTGTCTTCAAGAGGTAGAATATTTGTGTTTTAAGCCTAATTTAAATACTTGTTTTGCCATCTTTTCATAATATTGTGAGGCTGGTTTTGACCTATGAAAATCTCTGTTTTCATGGTCTAAAATGGTGGTTTGAGGTTTGTTTGGAGTTAGGGGTAGTCTACCATTCTTGTTGCTTGATTATTAAGTTGTTGTACTATCTTTCAAAGCTTTCTAAAACAACTTTTTTGGCCCTTTTAACCACTGGATTCCAGAGGATTTTCAGTGGTAAAAACCTTGTTTTTGAGGTCCAAAATGGGAGGGGGTAGCCTCCCCTCCTTGTGTCTTGTTTGTAAGCCTAGATAGCTTAACATTTGAGCATGATTTTCTAGCATTTTGTACCTTAATCTCAGCATGTTTTTACTACGATTTTGACTAGTTTTAGCTCTGTTTTGAGCTGGTTTGGTCACTTGAGGCTTGCTTTGTATGCTTGTAGTGCAAATGTATGATTTTCTAGCATTTTGTACCTTAATCTCAGTATGCTAGTTTTAGCTCCTTCATTTCATCACTTTTTCATTTGCTTTGAGGGTTGGTTAGCCTTAGGGTTGTGTTTAAGCTTGAGATTGAGATTTGTGCTCAATGGTTTTAATCCTCTTTTGAGGGTTTGTACTAACCAACGACATGATCTCTCTCATGCCTTAAATCATCCCTTGGTCGACACCTCACTCATTAGAGGACACTCACCTTGGACTAAATCAACTAAAGAATGAGTTGGTAACTTAAAATGAGTAAACAAAAGTGATAAGAAAAACTTGAGCAAGATAAGCATGTTGTGTTGCATTGCATGTGTTCAATCAGACGTTATATTGAACACAAGGAAGATTGGAGCATTTCATACTCAAAGTGATGAAATGAGCCAATCTCCTTTGTCTCCATTGCCTTTGATCACACATGATAAGGTGATGGCCTTGAGTCTTGTTTTGTGTATTTATTGAAATTGTACTTCTTGGTTCTTTGACAATCATGCATCGAAGATGCTTGGTTGGTGGTTTTGGATCCAAGAGTGCCACTCCTTTAAGGTTTTGAGATGATAAGGAGAGGCACAGTACAAATAAACCCCTAGAAAAACCTTCATTTTTCTCTGTTTGTGCTCTGTTGCAGTGTGGTGACTCAGAGCACCAGTGGCCGGCAGTGGCTCACTCTTGGCCGGCAAGGCACATTTTTGGTCGGCAGGGGGCCAGCAGCAACTTCCTATGGCCGGCAGGTCACTGGTGCAATCCTCAGAAAGGTTTTGGTGAGGTGGAGCAGAAAGGTTTTGAAGTGTACTCAACCCTGCAAACAGAGCCTCTCAGGAGCAAAATGGTGTCTTTTTGGGGCGAAAACCGAGTGCATGCATCCTCCACTTCTTGAAGCGGAGCAGTGGCAGTGTAGTTTAGTGCTTCACATGCGTAGTTGGTGTACATTTGCTTTAATAATTAGTTGTTAATTAGTTAAGTGTTGTAATAGTTAGTAATTAATTTGCTAGTTATTCATTTGATTTTTAATAATTAGTCTAATTAGTTTAATTAGATTAGTTTGGTTAGCTTAATTAGCGTAGCTAGTTAATGCTTATTCATTCGGACCCTCCTTCGTGAGGGCACAATGTTGTAATAAGTGTGCGTGCGTGTGTGCATGTCTTCTAACCCCACGTCTTTCTCCTTTTTATTTAATCGCTTTCGATGGTTAGATTAGGGACATTTTTCTATTAGCATACCTTATGCTCACATGTTTGCATCCATTCATTTGTCTTGCATGCACCGAGGCTCGACGTATCATTCAAACTGCATCGTTATTTCAATACTTACTTGAATACGTGTTTCAAAGCATGCTATCGAAGTGTTGTAAATACCACGATTAGGTAGCCGAGCCTATTCAATTTCATGTTGCATGTGTTGCATTAGGCATTGTTAACATAGTTAGAATCATGCATATTTCTAATTAATTTTTGTTTTGGATTGGAGTACTCGGTAAGCTTTTACGCTTTAGCATACCTTGCATGAGTGTGATTTCCATATTGCCATGTTTCACATGCTTGCCATAAGGTTATGTGTTTACTTGCTAAATTGCATGAATGCCTGTGAATGAAGGCATTGTTTCTTGAATTGGAACAGTTCAACGACTATGAGTTTTAAGCCCACTTTGCGAAGTGGCAAAATCATGTTTTAAGCCCATTTGAGGTGGCAAATCTGCATTTCTAAGCCCACTTGAGGGTGGCAAATTCAAACCATTTTCGGGAGCAAACATGAGTTAAATTTGTTCCAATTCTCGCGATTTTAGTCTATACTTGCTTGTGTGTGCGTCGCATAGTAAAGTTAGCTAATAACCGGATAAGAACACATTAGATTTATAAAACAACATATCATGATTAGTAGAGGCCGATCTTTTGATCGGGCGAGCGGGGGTGCTCATTTCATGACCTTTCCCCCTCGTACCCAAGTTCCTGAGCTGAGGCAACTTTGGTAATGATGGACGTGTGGCCTTTGGCACGATTAAGGGTTTCCTAAATTTCCCAAAAACAAAATATTTAGGTGGCGACTCTGTAATATGGTAAAGCAGTCCAGTTTTGGCATTATTTGATTCAAAATTGATTTTTCAAAATGATTTGCCGGATTGGACTCTTTGGTGTTTATCAGTTTCGCATTGCACTTGCGAAACTAGATTCAGAACCGTGACAGGAGTCTGAAATGTAGGACCAATTCGAGCTCTCCGAAAGGGGGCGCGAAAAAGGCAAGCTACAGTTTTTGGCGACTCTGCCGGGGACTTAGAGAACTTGACTCAAAACTCATGATATGTTGTTTTATCTATACTTATGTGTTTCTTTGCATTACATTTGCATCGGTGTGCTTAATTCACAGTGTTTGCCATCTGCTATTCTGAGCGGTTTACGGGAGGCTTGCTTGGAAAAGCTTGCCATAAGGCTGACTGGTTGCGGGCTCTGCCACGATGGGAACACAAGCCTTGGATCTGGACTACCGCTGTACTGTTTGATCCTCCTTTCACTTCTCGGTGTTAGGTGTGAGAGGTATAGTAGGTAGTCTTGCTGAGGTACCCTTTTTGACCAATCGACTTAGTTGCATATCGGAAGCCATAGAGACTGTTCCAAGCTAGGATAGGTTGCTCACCCGAATGCAGGATTATATGAACCTGCTTGTTTGGGTAGTGAATCCCTAGCTCCTGACAAAATTAGGACAGGGTAACCCTACCCCATCATAGGGGTGTTTTGGCTCTCACTTGCTTGGTATGTGCTTTTAGAGTGAAACTCTGTAGGAATGTATGTATCAGTCGCAAGTCAGGGTATCAGTTTGAGGGTATCAGTTTTGAAGCAGAAATTTGGGGCAGAAATCAGTGTCTGAGTACAGTCGTCCAGCTTATGATTTCAACTGCGTGTGGTCTTTGTCTGAGCCGAGATGCTGTACGTTTTCTGATTTTTGTTTCTTTTTCTTTATTTCCTTTTTGCAAGGTAATGTTTCACAATTGTTTCGACGAGGCAGTTACCCCCCAAGCACTCTGGACCAGAGTAAGGTGGCTTTACCGATCTAGGGATCTTGTGAGGGGACAACCAGTGTTTGCTTCGCTACCCCCGGTTACGAGACGGAGGAAAGTCACGCATAATTCACTGGTTCGGCAACTACCTTCCTTCAGTGAAGTCCAGTTTTCCGTTTCCACATCAGAAAGAGAACATGGCCTTTAGCATGAGTCAGGGTTTCCTAAATTTCCCAAAAACAAAATATTTAGGTGGCGACTCTGTAATCTGGCAAAGCAGTCCAGTTTTGGCATTATTTGATTCAAAATCGATTTTCCAAAATGATTTGCCGGATTGAACTCTTTGGTATTTATCAGTTTCGCATTGCACTTGTGAGACTAGAATCAGAACCGTGACAGGAGTTCGAACTGTAGGACCAATTCGAGCTCTCCGAAAGGGGGCGTGAAAAAGGCGAGCTATACTCGGAGGCAATTTTGACCTTTTGGCTCAGGTCTTTAAATATACAACTCAACACTTCATTTCCTCACTTCTCTAGGGCCGAAATCCTTCTCCCTCTCTTTGTAGACACTCCTTCTCTCTAGATTCGTGCTTTCTACGTGTTTTACAATGCCCCACGCGAAGTTGATTCGCTAAACCCTCTTTGTTCTCTTCATTCTAAGCCGATTGAAATTTGATTTCAATGTCTTTTCTTGAAGTTTCACCATTCTAGGTTTGTTCTCCTCGAGTTTCTCTCGAGTTCTATGCACTTTTTCGGGCTTTGACTTTTTCTTCTATTTCTCTTTCCTAGGGTTGACTTTTTCCAAGTTTACCCTCTTTTCGGCATTTTTCTTCACTTTTTCACCTACTTCGCACCCATTTTCCAGATGGCGGATGATGTACCACACGATGGGGCTCTTCTAGAGGTTCCCCCCCTAGTTCCACTTGTTCCTGAGGTAGTAGAGCCAACAGCTGATCTTGAGGCAGACCTTGAGGCAGAGTTCAAGCCTGAGGCCGAGCCAAAGTCGCTACCACTGAGGGTACGGCCTTTTGATCCGGAGATATACCATCCCCAGACACATATCTTGCCTGCCGGAGGCATCAGACGCTTCACTGAGTTTGCTCGCGGTGCACCGGAGGACCTCATACTGAGAGAGCTGGCTTCTTATCTATCAGCCATTGTCATTGAGTTATGAACTCCATTTTTATGCAATTTTGCCTTTCTTTACTTGCATTTTTTGCACTGCCTTTTATTCAACTATTCTATCACCATTGCTTTATCTAATCCATCCCTTTATCTGTTGCATCTGTTCTCTGCCACTGGGCGAGTCTCGTGCCTTCAGAGGGTACGGTGCTACGACTGCTCGAGACTAGTACGATGAGCTCCCCAGTGGAGTTCGCGACATCATAGATGAGGCTGGCTTTGGCCTTTTCTGCTCTGGCCTAACTTAGGTCATCGCGAGCCGTCCTCTACTAAGAGTGCTCGTGGAGAGGTGGTGTGACACCACCAAGTCCTTCCACTTTTCCACCACAGTGGAGATGACGATGACTCCCTATGAATTCACCATGATCACCGGCTAAGACGTAGGGGCGATCCAATCCCTCTCGATACTGATATGGAGGAGTGAGAAACGACTTGGTTCGAGCTGCTGGGGGCGCATCCACCCATATATCGGAAAAGCATGGTCAGATATACCTAGTTTGCCGAGTGATTTAGAGGGATCGAGCCCGAGACGATACAGGAGACAGAGCAGTACACCAAGGGCTTTCTGATGTTCATCTTCGGTACCACCTTGTTTTCGAACAGGTAGAACACCGTAGCCCTGCATTTGCTGAGCACCTTGGTGACCCTTCCTCGGGTTCCTTTTTATAACTGGGGCAAAGCTGGCCTCGCTACCTTATATGGCTACATGAGCTCGACCTCCCATCCGAGAGGAGACTTGATCGGAGGCTGCTGGCGAGCCTAAGAGGTACACATCTCAGTTCTCTTTTAGCACTTTACATTTTCTGCTTTACAATTTCTGCTTTACATCTGTTCAACACCTGTGCTTTCTGCTTTGCACGTTTTGCATCTGCTCATACTGTATTGATCACATATCACTACATTTTCTCCACAACTATGGGTTTATGCATATTTTTCGACTCTAGCCCTAGAGCCTGTAGAGAAGCTTTCATTGGTAGTCCCCTACTCGCGGATATATGGCGGCTGGCTCTAACGGAGGACCCGTGAGCCTTTCACATTTTTCAAGCATTACTTCGATATGGTAGCTGCCCATGAGGTAACCCAAAGCACAGTCATTTTCACTTTAACACTGTTCTGATTCACATTTAGCAACTAACAACAACTAATAATCTGTACAACTTCTATTTGTAGATCATGTGGCAGCCATGGGCCATGATGCCTGCTAGGATTCGAGACCAGTTCGCCGAGGTCTGGGCCACTTCCCGCTACCACATTCTACTTGAGGGCCTAGTCTGCCGGGCCTGGTTCCTGGGCGAGCGCTTTGTATGCCAGATTGTGGGCCTGCCTGACCCGATCATCCTAATGGCTCCGTTAGAGTCCATGCGATCTGCAGATGGCCTATCCATTGAGGAGGTCATTCAGTTTATGGTGGGCCTGGATGTCGACTACTTCTGAGTAGAGGGAGACTATGCGGCCTTTATCCAGACACATCTGATGCCACCTTTGACTAGTGCTCATGGAAGTGAGGAGATGAGAGTTCCTGCCGCGTGAGAGGCGCCTAGAGTGACCCAGGCAACCAGGGTGACCAGGGCCCATGGTAGAGGGGCTTCCTGGTCCTGATTGAGCCTATAGCGGCTGGGCACAAGGTTGTTGGGGTTCGAGGCCCGATTCTGGTATGGACTACTCTTTGCCACTTGCACTCCACATTTCATTTCAGATATATTCACTACAAACATTGATCATTCAAATGCATTTGCAGGCATCCATTGAGTACACAGGAGGCGCTCTTGAGCTGATAACCTCGTTGATGGTAATGGTATAGAGGAGGGAGACGCTGCTTGGTCTCCAGGGCATCCCAGTAAGTTCTTCAATTTGCACTCCAAGCATCAAATTTCCACTGACACACTGATATTGACATTTCAACTAAAAACTCCCCAAATTGCACTGATACATCGCATCCGACACACTGCACTCACACACTGTATTCATACACTGTATCTGATTTCTGCATACACTCATTCTGTATTATATACTTACATCTGATATACATGCCGTAACTAATACGTGACAACTGTCTTTTCAGATCCCACCCATACCGATGGCACCAACGGTAATTGCAGCACCTGCACCAGCAGTACCTCCTCTAGCAGCCGGAAGGGGAGAGAGACAGGCTCCAATACATGGCCGAGGTAGAGATAGGGGCACCCGAGACGAGAGCGGTCTTTCAGAACCCATTCTGGGTGATGATGATGCTGAGATGAGTGACTCTGAGGATGTCATGACCCGAACCCGCCCCCATGGGTTAAGGGCATAACCAGCCAGTAATCCTGAGATTACCTACGGCCTCAAACCAAACCAGACATAACTCATCAGAGTAAAGCGGCCAAACGGAAGCAAAATTTAAAACTTTGTCCATAGAGCTGTGCTTACATGGCACATCATAACAATCCATACATATACATGTTAATAACTCACATCAAAATATGTAATAACACAAGGTTCTGTACATACAGGATCATTCAAGTCTAAGTCAGCCAATCAAAACTATATACAACTGTAATTCGAAGTTCTCGCCAATATGACAAAATATAATAAATTAGCAAAAGGGCGAGAACAAGTCTCGTGCGTGAGACGTATGGGCTGACCCTTCCAAAACCTTGACTGTTTCTCACAAACTTCACTGAGGCTGGGTTTGGACCTCCTTTGGCTCACCTACAGACACATGAATGAGCGTGAGCGAAAGCCCAGTGAATAATATCAAATAACGAAGATATGCGAACAGTATTTAGAACGACATACACCAAATGGCCTTGGGCCCAATTCATATTTCTATTTAGTATATATATATATATGTATCAGGTAACTACGGTTCCAAACACATCAGACTGGCCTCTGGCCCAACCATTCTTTCATTCATGTCAAACTAGCCTTTGACCAAATCATTCTTTCATTCATGTCAGACTGGCCTTTGGCCCAATCATTTTTTCATTCATGTCAAACTGGCCTTTGGCCCAATCATTCTAATTAACGAACTTATAGAACTTACATAGAAGTAAGTAATTGGACAAATAACATACTTCAGATAGCTTCACTAAGATATTACTCACAGTGATCGGCTGGATGATTTGCCCTGGAGCTCGACCCTACACATTCCATGAACACAATGGGTCACAAACAATTCAATCCGTTCTTAATTCACATATTCCTCTTTAGGCTTCATTCTTATCCTTTTAACTCATTTACAATGCTTAATGCATGCCTAAGAGTACTTAGAAGTGAAAGAGAACGGAAAATGAAACACAGAACACATCTACAAAATTTCAGAAATAGGGGTCCCCGCTCGAGCGTGGACTTTCCCGCTCGAGCGGACCCATTAGGTCTGCAAAAGTACTAGTTGCCTCGTTTTTACGCTCGAGCGTGAACTCGGACGCTCGAGCTGAAGGTCATTCTACATAGCTCCTCGCTCGAGCGTGAACTTCCCCGCTCGAGTGGATATCATGTCTGCAAAAAGTTCTGGGAGCTCGCATTTCCCGCTCAAGCGGCGCCTTCCCCGCTCGAGCGGACATGCCAAATTCTGGAAAATCCAGAATTGTTCTTCAAGTTCAAACTCGACCTCCAAAGGTTCAAAACTCATAATTTTGGTTCCAAAACATGCAAACACATTATATATCATGAGTATACAAGCAAGATGAGGTCAATTGCTCAAAATCATGATCACATTCTCAAATTATTCAACACTTCTTTTGTATAATTCAAACTCATGCCTTCAAATCTCATGTAAGCTCCATATTTCCAACAACCAAACATGCATGTAAATTTTTGACCTCAATTCCCTTTCAAATAGCACCAATGATGCTCATAATCATGAAAATCAACAAAACTATACTTGCATGTATGTTTCAATGCTCATATTCCCATATTCAACTTAATACATGCTTGATTATGCCAAATCATGGTAATTCTATGCATGCATGTACACATTAGCTTCAATTTCATCACTTATAACACAATTCTTGTTCTTGATCATCAATCAACTTTAAATTTACAAAATTACAATATTAAACTCATGAATTCCTAACCAATTACTCACCTAGAAGCTCAATCTTCCCAATTTATGATCAAATCTTGAGTTGGTCTTCAATTTATTCAAGCTTCTTGAGCAATTCATCAACTTGAGCTCTCTCTCTCTCTAACCAACCCTCACTCCCTCTCTTTAGGGTGATTCTTAGCTTTGAGCTCAAACAAATGAAATAAAAGTGTAGTAGAGTCCCTTATACAAGCCCTCTCTCAACACATTTCATTAATATTTAAATAATTGAGCACTAACCCATTAATTTAATCTAATTAATTTGATCCGAATCAATTTTCAATTAAATTTCACTGTAGGCTCTAAAAATTACGCTAATCACAATGGCGTAGTCAATTTCGGCTTTTGTGGCAGATAAGGCCCTCAATTTAAATTCTGAAGCAGATAATCAAACAGATTTTCCTACGGTGAACAGATAGAAATTCAAAACCACATATATTCATATAAATGGCACACAAAATCATATCAAACACATAATCATATTTATAATAAGGATCAATTAGCATAATACGGAACAGGGTTATCACAGAGGAGGCAGTGAGTCAGCATTCGGAGTCATCTGAGAGTGGAGACGATGCCGGCTCGGGTTTCGAGAGCGGAAGTGATGCCAAGGCAAGCTCTGAGGCGGAGAGCGGAGATGACACTAGATTGGGCTCTGGTTCAGGTTCAAACAGTGGTGCTGATGGAGACAGTGCCCCGGAGTCTTCTTCCCGAGGAAGAGGACGAAGAGGGCCTCTCGAGCCTGAGGCGACCAGCGCTGATTTTTTGTATTTTTGCTTAGTTTCTTTTTTGTTTATAGTATTAGCACATTGTATAGCTTCAGACATGTTATATTTTTCATTAAAACTTGTACTCCTCTTTTGTAAAAAGCCATGATCAGAATAAAACTCGTGGTTTTTATAAAAAAAGTGTTGTATTTTGCATCATGAGCACCACATTTGCATGAAAATGGAAATGGAATTGAAACGACCAAGAGCACTCTTGATTAAAACAAAATCTTAATCGGGTAATGAATCGACCAACAACTGAAATACAAAAAACAATATACAGCTCGATAAACGACACAACAACAACTCGATAAGCATAACAACTCAAATATAACTCAACAAACATGCTAAAAGCCAAAAAGACTCAAAACAAGACCTTAAAACACTCGAAGATGAAAACAAAACACATGCTTCCAACATTGCCCAACACACAGGTGGACAGCAGGTTAGAGTGAGAGACTGCCGACCACAAATAAGGGTTGCTTGCCACATACCGACCACCAATGCAGCTTGCTGGCTACCTGCCGGCCATCAATGTGAAGGACCTCCAGATTCTTGACACCTGGCTTCCATTTATTGGCTTATCTTCTGCAAAAGGTTGAGCTTCGTGATTTCTTCATTTCAGCTGCAAATTCTTCACAAATGGAGCCATTTTTCACTGAAAAATTGTCGAATTGGATTGCGACTTTAGACGGCTCAGAAAATGTGAGTTTTTAGGGTTTCGGCATAAATGCACTTTTCTTGCTGAGCCGTTCTTCGCTTTGTTTTTCGTTCCTTCATGCCATGGCTAGATGTTGGAACCCGATTACACATGACTTTAGCTTCGTGGGACAAGAGATATGCCCAACAATTGAAGAATTTCAAGCACTAATGGAATCCTGACGCGATGAGGAAATCATACCTCAGTCCCGTTTTGACCACATCCAAGCTTTGGGACGGATGTGCGGACTCACTCTACACGAGGCCCAATCTTTGGTTCATAATGGAGAGCTGGATATTCCCAGCCTAATTCATCAATTTTCTGACGTCGGTGACCACAGCGATCATCTTTGGTAGGGTTTTAGACAACATGCCCTTTGCTTATGTATGCTGGCTCATTTCCTTCTTGCCCCTAGTTTTGGCGGGTCTAGCATTCGACTAGTCGAAGTGGCCCAAGGTTTGAAAGAGGGCAAGAGTTGCATTGCCTTGGTATTGGCCAAAACTTTGATGGGTTTAGACGCCTTCCATCGGCGAGAGACTACCAAATTCGCAAGGAGTCCACTACTTCTTCAGGCAATGTTTCTCGTCCTTTCTAATAAGTGTTTCTCACATCGCTCGGCACTCATGCTCTGTTTTTCTCTCAAAGCCCTTTTCTCACTTTTCTCTCAATATACATCTCTTTATTCTTTAATCTTTTTTTTTTATTTTTATTTTTTATTTTTTATTTTTTTTATCCTTTCCCAGGTTTGGTTAATGGACAAGCTGAAGGTACTGGACTCTTGCCCTGCATACTCAGCTCGAGCATACTTCTTCCGCCATCGACTAGTGGATTTCCCAAATAAGGGATAGTGGTGCCATTGGATGTGCAACAGGTCTGCCACTGACATTGCTTGGCATTGCCCCTGGCTTAATTTGACCGAAATGAGCTATAGCATGACTCGGCAACTGGCATACAACTGATCGGCCTTACACACTTCTATTTCCCTTTCCGGTTCAAACATCAGTTTGGACATGATCAGACTCACCTAGAGGAGGGGTATAGTATCCGGTTTCATTCCCCATCCGAGGTTCACATTTGGCTAGGTACCTTAATGCTTGGAGGACGAGAGAGCTTCTGGACCCTACCCCTAGTTTAAGTTGCGCCTTTCTGGCGAATGCTTGGCTTGGCTCGAGGATGAGGCACAAATCGGGCCCACTTTGGCATCAGAAGCTTCTACAAGCACGAGCGGGGGACGCAGGAGCACCTAACTCATCTATGCCCCTAGTTTGTTGCTTTGATCTTTCTTTTCAAGTTTTTTCAATGTAATAAAAGCAACTTTGATTTGTATCGAGAGTTGGAGAACTTTGTATTGAAATTAATGAAATTAAAGTTGTGAGCACTGAAAGTTTTCCTTTTGGTCAAAAAATTGTCTAAGGCCTCGTTTGGGAACAGGCTTTTTTCGTAACTTTTTAGCTTTTTGACTAAAATGTGATGTAAAAAAAACTAATATGTTTGGGATGACTTTTTGGCTTTTTACGAAAAGATGTGCAAAAAGTAGAGAGAAAATAGAATCTTTGACTTTTTGGTATGGGTTGTTGGTTTTTTGATTTCTTTTAGTGATTTTTTAACTTTTTGGCTAAAAAAGTCACTTGCCAAACGAGGCCTAAGTTGTAAAAGGTAGATTTGAGCAAAAATCTACTTTTATCAAAACTTTTCAAAACCATTTTCGAGAAGGATCACCACCTGACATGCACAGAATCTATCCTCGAGATGTACAACCCCGAATCAAAAGATGATAAATTGCCCCTTGACTAAATAACACTACTCAGCACTGTAACCAGCTCTTCTCCTTAGAGTAATGATCACAACCAAACTCTCAGGTAAAGAATAGACTAAGGTAACCAGATCAAACACATGGACAACACAGTCAAATTGGAGATGTTTATGGCTGAACTTCAGGGTGAAGTTGTCTACGTATCCCGAAGATGGGAATCAGGCCTTATGTAGTTCGGTTGGGGTTCACTCGAGTATTAACTCTCTCCTTTTGTGCTCTAACTTTTGCCAAGGCCGCCCTTTAGGGTTTTCAACATTGCGAGCTCAGTTTTTCTTTATTTCCAATTTTGCATGTTCTAACTTTTGCCTAGGTCGCCCTTCTAGGTTTTCGGCCTAGTGAGCCTCTCAGGGATAGTATTTCTTCAACTTGTCCATGTTGATCGGTTGGGAAAATTCTAGGCCATCCAGGTCCATGAGAATAACAGCTCCACTCGGCCAGATAGTTTTGATAATGTAAGGACCAATCCAATTGGGTCTGAACTTGCCCCTAGGGTCATGGATGGGAGTGCGGTTCTCTTTCAGCACCAAATCCCCCTCTTTGAGATTCCAGGACTTAACCTTCTTGTTAAAAGCCCTAGCAATCCTGCATTGATAACTTTAAACATGGTACAATGTTTTTAGCCTTCTCTCATCAAATAACATCAATTCTTCGAACCTGCTCTATTGCTAGTCCGCCTCTGCTATTTGACACTCAGCCATAACTCGCAGCGACAGGACTTTTATTTCGATTAGCAGACCAACTTCCATCCTATAGACAAGGAAGAAAGGAGTTGCCCCTATAAACGTCCGGATTGAAGGTCTGTAGCCCTAGAGTGCGAATGGCAATTTATTTGGCCAGTTCCTATAGGTCTCAACCATCTTCTGTAGAATATGCTTGATGTTCTTGTTTGCGGCCTCAACAACTCTGTTGGTTTACGGCCAGTATGTAGATGACTTATGAAAAGCCACATTGTATTTCTCCAACAAGTCTATCACTTCTTTCTTGAAATGGGAGGCATTATCTAAAATGATCTCGTTTGGGACTCCATATCGGCAAATGATGTTGTTTCGAATGAACTTAGCCATATGCGCTGCTTTCAACACTGAGTAGAACTGAGCTTCCACCCACTTTGTAAAGTAATCAATTGCCACCAGAATGTATTCATGCCCATTCGACCCTTTCAGTGTGACTACACAGATGACGTCGATTCCCCAGACTGAGAAAGGCCATAGTGAAGTCATGTTGTACAGCTTCGACGGTGGGATATTCATGCGATTTGCATAAATTCTGCATTTATGGCATCGCTGAACAAAACCAATGCAATCTTCCTCCATAGTAGACCAATAGTAACCTTGCTTGAGAATCTTCTGGGCTAACATTAATCCTTTCATGTGCGCTCCACACTCCCTTCTGTGGATGGCCTCCATTAGGTGCTTTGATTCCTCTACTTCGACACACAACTTGTGCATTCCGAGATGACCTCTCTTGTGCAGTTTACCTCCGTAAATGATAAATTAAACGGCCATCCATCGTATTGCCCTCTTATCTTTGGCATTTGCCCCTGGTGGATAAACCTCCTTTTCCAAGAAGTTCCAGATATCGTAGTACCAAGGGTTTTGATCTTGCATTTCATCTATTGCGGCAATAGTCTCATAGGCCGGCGTATATCTCTACTCAATGATGATCAGACGCATCTGGACTCCAAGAAAGATGTCTATCATAGAAGATAGAGTTGATAAGGCGTCAGCAAACCTGTTGTTCTCTCTCAGTAGATGTGTGAAAGTCAACTTTTCAAACCTAGGAATCAGAACGTCCAGGGTCTGGTGATAGATCTTCATCTTTTCTTCTTTGACCTTCCAGTCTCTATTTGCTTGAGAAACAACTAGGTTTGAGTCCCCAATTATGTCCAACCTTTTTGCCTCTAGTTCCATGGTGGCTTCCATACCAGCGATATACGTCTCATATTCTGCTTCGTTATTGGATACCTTGAACCGGAGTTTGAAGGCTAAAGGTATATGGGAATTGTCGGCTGCTATCAGCAACACACCTATCCCATAACCATATTGATTAGACGCTTCATCAAAGTACATTGTCCAAATCTCTTCCTCAACTTACAGGATGGCTTTATCTAGGAACAAGTATTCTACCACTTCATCCCCTTCTACCAGGTGATCTGCCAGAAACTCTACTACTGCTCTCCCTTTGACCGACTTGCGAGTAACATACTTCAGATCAAATTCGGAAAGGAGAAGCAACCAACGGGCTAGCCTACCTGTAAGCGCTGGTTTCTCAAAGAGATATTTGATGGGATCTAATCTCAAAACCAGAATTATGGAGTGAGCTAACAAGTAGTGCCTCAACTTCCTGGTAGCCCATACCAAGGCTAAGAAAGCTTTCTCCAGTGGGGTGTAACGGGTCTCGTATTCTAGCATTTTCTTGCTCAAATAATAGATGGCTTTCTCCCCCCTATCCTTAGATTCCTGAGCAAGCATACATCCCATCGTTGTGTCCGTGACTGATAGATACAGAATCAAATGCTTCCCCGACTCTGGCGGCAACAACACAGGCAGATTTTGAAGATACTGCTTGATCTGCTCGAAAGCGAATTGACATTGATCGTCCCATCGGAATTTCTTTCCTTTCTTCAGGAGACTAAAAAGTGGTTCATAAGTCAAGGTTAATTTTGAAATAAACCGTCTTATGAATTGCGCTTTACCCAAAAAGCCTCGCACCTCATTTTCAGTCCTTGGTGGTCGCATTTCTAAGATGGCCTTGATTTTGGAAGGATCTACCTCGATGCCCCTCTGTGTGATCAAGAAACCTAGCATTTTCCCTACTGTTACACTGAAAGTACACTTCTGTGGATTCAACCTCAGTCTGTATTCTCTGATCTGTTGAAAGAATTTCTTCAAGGTGGTGTAGTGGCCCTCTTTTTCTTTGGACTTGACAATCATGTCGTCCACGTACACCTCAACCTCTTTGTGGATCATATCATGCAGAATTGTAGTTGCAGCCCTTTGATAGGTAGCCCTGGCATTCTTCAGCCCGAACGGCATCACTCTATAGCAGTAGGTTCCCCACGGCGTAGTGAAAGCGGTTTTCTCTCTATCCTTGGGAGCCATCAGAATCTGGTTATACCTGAAAAATCCATCCGTGAAGGAGAGCAATGCATGACTCGCGGTGAAGTCCACTAACTCATCGATGTGCGGCAAGGGAAGGTCGTCCTTCGGACTGGCCTTATTCAGATCTCTGAAGTCCACACACACCCGAATTCTGCCATCTTTCTTCGACACTAGGACGATGTTGGCTAACCAAGTTGGATACTCAGATACTAACAAGAACCCTGCCTCAATCTGCTTAGTGACCTCTTCCTAAATCTTCAAAGCCTAATCCGGGCATATTCTTCGCAACTTCTGTTTGACGGGTTGGGCCTTGGGGTCGAGAGGGATCCGATGCTGTACAATCTTAGGATCGATTCCAGGCATGTCTTCGTAGGACCACGCGAAAATATCTTTCAAATATTTTAATAAAGCGACTAAGCGCTCGCGCTCCTTCGAAGACAATGTGGACCCGATCTGGACCAGGCGCAGATCCTTCTCAGTACCCATATTAAGAGCAATGATTTCATCAGCAAGGGGTTTCACAAACCTCTCCTCCTCTCGATTAATTAAATTTTTCAAAACCAGAGGAATTCCTTCCTTATCGTTTTCATTAAAATTTTGAAAATCCTGATCAATGCAATAAACAAGCAGCATAGAGAAATACTCAGAATCTACAGTAGCATTCTCATTCATAAGGTTCAGCTCATCCAGCTCTTCGGTTACAGCCGACTCAAAAGCAAAAGAAAAGGACGACCTGGACAAGACCTTGGCATCCAGGTTATCACCCCCAGGAATACCGGACTCGGACTTAGAAGAACCGAAATTTGATTCCGACTCCACAGACTTTGTAGAATCAGATTCTGGCTCACTACCCAACTCAGAACTACTAGACAGGTAGCCTTCCTCCAGTTGCCAAATGAGAGATGGTGCTTCAGATGCATCCAAAATGCTGCTAGATGGGTTAACACCCGGTTGGTCCCCGATCATGGAAATGGTCAGGTTATCCCTCAAGCTCTCTGAGTCGACCGGAGGATTCGAAATGAGACATGCCAGTGTTGCTCCTATTCCCAGCTCTGTCTGAGTCATTTTCCATGCTCTTCTCAGCTTCAGCAGTTGGTTCAGTCTTTTCTTTTGTATCATTGTCTTGTAGCTGTAAGTCAAAGAAATTTTCAAACCCAGGAACACGTTGCTTCTCAGAATTCATCCAGGGCTTGGGAAAGCCGCAAAATGGGAAGTCTTCACCCTCCCGAACAAAATGGCCGTTTAGTGTTCCACGGATCGGCTTGTGAACAAGCTCATAGCGCTTCCCAGTCTGCTTAGCTTTGGCTCTGCCTGCCATCTCCTCCATTTTCCTAGTCCAATCCTCTTTAGTAGGCGTATAGCTAAGACCAAAGGCGCGTGGATTATGTGGCACATCGGCCAGTGTTGTGACACCTTTCCGGCCACTTCTCCCCTGTCCCATTTTTGGCACGTGTTGGAGTTTGTTCATGAAATAGATTGATTGGGCACCGACATATAAGCCATCATCAGTTGCCAAGATGTTATGTACTGCCTAGGCCTCGGCCAAAGTAAACCCTGAGAGAAATACATCCTCCTCGCCATGAACGATCTCCAACACAGGTGTAGTTATCTCTGGCGGAGGATGGATGGATGAATTGCGGAACAATATAGCCACCCCCTTCCCATGAGGGCATTTCAGCATTTGATGGAGGGTAGAAAAGACTACTTTCACAAGCTGCAGCCAAGGCCTCCCTAACAATAGATTGAAAGTGGTCGGCACATCTAGGACATGGAACTCAATATCCTGTTGAGCTGGGCCCACTTGAACTCTGATCTATACCGTGTCCACAACCTCTCTACTTGTATTGTCATAAGCCCGAATCACCTGGGCTATAGGCACAAAATCTACTGGTTTCAGGCCGATGGCATAAGCTGTGCGCGACGGACATACATTGATAGCTGACCTAGTATCGACCAACACCACTGGTACCCATTTTTCTCTACACATTGATATGTATCGAGGTTTGTTGTGTGCTGAGCCTTCTGGCGGCAGTTCTTTGTCTGAGAAGGTTAAAGTTAGGACTGTGCCTCCTGGGAATACCAGTCCCATAAGCTGTTTAGAAGTCGTATCAATGAACAATTTGGCTCTGTCCATTGCTGATAGTACAGCCTGTCGATGCAATCGAGAAGCAATAAGTTGACCCTAGATTGAAATATCGACTTGAATTTTCTTTAGCTGTTTCAGCACCGCCTCTTCTTCCAACTGTTTTTCTTTCTGCTTCTCAACCTCTCTATCGTTCCAGGAGGCTTCAGTTTGGTCCAAGTGCGGCGGCTTGAAATGTCGCCCACTTCTCGTCATGTGGTCAATCTCTTCAGTATACCGAGTATTGTCTGGCAGGGACTCATCCCAATCCTCGTCAGTGTGCCAAAAGTAGATCGTCGTCCTCCCACCATGCACCTCTGGTAGCCGACAAACAATTGTCCGGCTCCGTTCTGATCATTCCTTCATCACAAGTATCCCTCATGGGGAGTTGAGCTGTTCCAGCTTTCCAATTGCTTTCACATCTTTCTTGTTCAAACTACTTCAATGCAGCTTCTTGCTCTATATCCACGAGGTTCTCATGGCGTCCAGTTCCTGAGCTAAATTTTTGATGCCGGTGCTCTCCGGCAGTTTTCCCTTTCCTTCGGCCATTCCGGCCACTGCAGCAATTCTTGCTCCCTGTTCCTCTGGCTGTGTTTTAGTTTCTTCCTCTATGTCATGCTCATCACTAAGCCACTCGGAGTTGTCTGTTGACCCATTCAGATCAAACCAGTCAATCTACACGTCCCCTTGATCTTGTTCGTCATAGAACTGCAGATTGTCTAAGTCCTCCTCCAGCTCTACCAGATCATCCAGTCCCTGACTTGGGCCATCTTCTCTAACCACATTGACCTCCACTGCTGTCGGCAATACCACTTCTGGACTGGCTTGATCGGTCGGCATAATGTAACAGCATGGATCATGCACCCTCTCAGATAAGTCCACAGAGCTCTCAGGTAATGGACTGACACTCTTCTCCAAGGCCAACCTTTCTCCTTCTGCCATTGTTACCACCACGGGTTTAGGTTGAAACGTGGATGTGTCCATCATGCACAAGTCCGTGCTTTCAGGAATGAGCATAGCTGGTTTGGGTAGGTGGGAAGGGGTAATGTATATGCTGGGGTCATAGGGGATGGCTAGTGTATGCATTAGATTTAAGTGCTGGAGTGGAGGAACTTGATTGTGGGCCATGAGAGGGTTGGTGGTTATATTTGGCTTTTGGGATGGTGCTATCACCTTGTTGTCGATGAGATCTTGAATCTTATGACGCAGCCTGAAGCATTGGTCGGTGTCGTGACCATGCTGCTGGTGAAAAGAACAGTATTTGGCTGGGTTGTGTTTAGGTGGGAGAGGATCGGGTAGTGGACGAGGCTCTAATGGCTTAAGATGCCCCTTTTTGATCAGTACCCTCATAGCTTGGGATAAAGGCATGTAGAGTGAGGTAAAGACCCTTTGGGATCAGGCCTGGTTGTTTAGGATTTGTGGAGTTGTGCTAGCGAAAGGGTTGGCGGTCTTGGCTATGGTGGTGACAACACTCACATCAGATGGCCGCGCAGTTGTGTTTTCACTAGTGGTTGCATTGGAACTGTGCGTAAAAGGCCTCTTGGCCTGCTCTTTCTCATCGGTTATCAACCCCTGTTTCATTGCATCATCAATTTGAACCCCTATCTCATGGAGCTCAGTGAATGTGAACAACGATAAGACGATCATCTTCTATAATAATTTCCCTTGCAGATTGCAGACCACCATCTTGATTTGATTCTTCTCAGATGGCCTGGTGGTCATCATCGAAGCCTTGGCCCTTCACCTCGTTACAAAGTCTGAGAAGCCCTCCTTTAGCTCCTAACGGGTTGCCTCAAGGTCACGGGTTATGACCTCGATCTGTGTGTTATATGAGTATTATGCGATGAAGGCCTTAGCCATTTCCTCCCAATTTTGCTTTACGGAGTCCTACAACTTTACATACTAGATAGCCGCTATTTCTAATAAGGTCTAGTTGAAAAGTGACAACTTTTGAAGTCTAGTAAGGCCCATCGGCCGTAGGATGTCTGAGAATAACCGCAAATGGACCATGGGATCCCCAGAGCCATCGAACCGATCTATGTGTGGCATTTTGAACCGATCTAGCAAAGTCACCGCGGAGTCGGTATATCCATCTTCGATGTCGGGGATTGAGTTCATGCCTTGTGCTCATTTAAGAAGCTTCTCCAGCTTATTGACCTTTAGAATAGTCGGGTTAACATCGAATTCAAATGGAGGCTCAGTTTGGTACACTGGTGCCTTAGAGGTTTGTGGTGGGATGGGGTCTACCAGTTCACCAAATTCTCTTGGACATTAGCAGTAATTCCGGGTGCTGGGATACCGACAAGAGTTGCATGGGAAGCAGAAGCTGCTGCCGGCTGTGGTTGCTGTTGCTACAGCTTGTTTATCACTTCGGCTTGATGGGCTGCGACTTCAGCTTGGCGGGCAGCATCTTGTTTCATGGTTTCCACTGTTTGTTGGAGATGACAAATCAAGTCCTCTATACTAACTGTAGGGTACACAGTCATTTCAATAAGTGAATGACCTCTTGCTGGCCTAGATGTAGAAGATTGAACCTGACTAGAAGCAAGTGAAGTTAAGGGTGACTGCTGGACTGGTGAATTATGCCTAACTCTTCTCCTTCTGGTAACCGATGGGAGCGAAGCAAACACAGGCTGTCCCCTAACAAGATCTCCGGATCGGTAAAGCCTCCTAACATAGGTCTAAAGTGCTTGGGGGGTAACCGAACTGTCCAAAGCAATTGTAATGAACTACCTTGCAAAAAGAAATAAAGCAGAAAGGAAAGCAATAATCAGAAACCACACAACACCTCAGCTTAGATGTTAACAACACACAGTTGTAATCAAAAGCTGCAAAATTGCACTCAACATTAATTTTTGCCCCCAAATCTGATACCCAAACTTGCAACTGATATGTACATTCCTGTAGAGTTTCACTCTAAAAGCACATACCAAGTAAGTGAGAGCCAAAACACCCCTATGAGGGGATAGGGTTACCCTGTCCGAATTTCATCAAGAACTAGGGTTGGCTATTCAAGCAAAGTGGTTTCACACAATCTTGTAGTCGGGTAAGCATCTTGTCCTAGTTTGGAACAGTCTCTATGGCTTTCAATATGCAACTAGGTTGATTGGTGAAAAAGGGTACCTCAACAAGACAACCTAATATACCTCTCACACCTAACACCGAGAAGTGAAAGAAGGATCAAATGGTACAGCGGTAGTCTAGATCCAAGGGTTGTGTTCCTATTGTGGCAAAGCCCACGACCAGTCAGCCTTTTGGCAAGCTTTTAGGCAAGCCTCAGGCAAACCGTTCAGGAATAGCAGATGGAAAACATAATGACTTAAGCGCACCAATGCAAACGCAATGCAAAGAAACACATAAGTGTAAATAAAATTTCATATCATGAGTTCGAGTCAAATTCTCTAAATCCCTAACAGAGTTTCCAGAAATTGTAGCTCGACTTTTTCGTGCCCCCTTTCGGAAGTTTGAAAAGAGCCCTACAGTTCGGACTCCGCAGTTCTAAATCTAATCTCATAAGTGCAATGTGAAATTGATAAACACCAAAGAGTCTAAACCCAGCAAATCTTTTGAAAAATCAAATTTGAATCAAATTGGCAAAAATGGACTGCTTTGCCAGATACAGAGTCGCAACCTAAATATATCTGGAAAATCTAGGAAACCCATGACTCGTGCCAAAGGCCACATGTCCGTCATCACCAAAGTTGCCTCCATTCGGGAATTTAGGCACGAGAGGGGAAGCTCATAAATACATTTGAGCACCCCCGCTCGCCCGATCAAAGATTGGCCTCTACTAATCATGATATGATTTTTATGTACATTATATGCTCTTGTTCCGGTTTATTAGGCTAGCATTTACTATGTGATGCACACATACAAGGTATAGACTAGTTTGCCTAAATTTGGAACAATTCAATTTCATGTTTGTTTTTCGAAAAGGCTTTAATTTTGTCACTTAACAAAGTGGGCTTAAAGCTCGTGAATTTTTCACTTAACAAAGTGGGCTTAAAGTTTGTGAATTTGCCACCTAACAAAGTGGGCTTAAACGTACATTTGTTGAATCTTTCAAATTCAAGCAACAAGCCTTCATTCACAGGCACTCAAACAGTTTATCAAGTTAGCATTTAACCTTATGGCAAGCATGCTAGTCATGGTAGTCACTCACACTCATACAAGTATGCTAAAGTAGTAAAATACTCACCTAGTACTCCAAGCTAAGATATAACAAAAGAGTTAAAAAAAATGCATGATTCCTAACTATACAAAATGTCTAATGCAACACATGCGGTGTGCAACTAAAATAGGCTCAGCTATTTAACATGTTATTCTTAACAATTTCATAGCATGCATTTAAACATGTATTCAACAAGGTATTGAAATGACAATGCAGTTAGAATGATGAACCGAGCCTCGCTGCATGCAATACAAATGAATGGAAGCATGAAATATGCTAAACAAAACATGATGTCTCTAATCTAACCATGAAAAGCTAGTAAATAAAAGGGAGAAAGATGTGGGGTTGGAGGACATACACATTATTACATTATTCTCTCATGAAGGAGAGTCCGAATGAATAAACTAAGCTAACTAGAAACTAACTAATTAAGCTAATTATTACAAACCATAATGAAACAAATAACTAGCTAAACTATTTAACAAATTATTACAACAACAAATGAACTAATTAGTTAACTAACTGATTAAATAATTACAACACAATTGCAACTAATAATTAAACTAAGCAATTAACTATTCCGACTCAGGAAATGAGGGATGTGCATGCGCGTGCTTGGATTCCACCAGAAAAGACCACCGTTTTGCTGCCGATTGTCTCTTTTTCCATAGTTGAACATTTCCAAAACCATTTTGCTCCACCTTACCAACACTCTGCTGAGATTTGCATCAGTGGCCAGCCGGCCACTGGTAAAGACTGTCAGCCACATGCCAGCCATGGATGGTTGTCTACTGGCCACTGATGCATAGGTTCATCTTGCTGCAATAGAGGACAAGCATATACAAGGTATTTTCAAAGATTGTTTGCACAATTCACCCCTTCTTTTCATGGTCAAATCCAAGGAGTTGTGAACTTAAGCCACAAACCACCAACTCAAGCAATTTCATTGCATGATGGCTTGTGAACCCAAGAGTACAAGTTCAATAAATGGAAAACAAGACACAAACCTCCTCCCTTTCATGAAAAATCAAGGGAAGTGGTTGACCTTGGAGACTTGGATCATTTCAATACTAACAAGTATGAAATGGTCCAAGTTCCATGTGTTCAATTAACGTCTGATTGAACACAACCAATTATTATCTTGCTCACTTTTAGTCCGAAGTTTTAGTTACTCATTTTAATTTACCAACCATCCTTTAATCCAATTAGGTCCAAAAGGTGAATTAAAGTCCTCTAATGGAAAGAGGGCTCAAAACACAAGTTGCTTTGGGTATGAAACATCATACCATTGGCAATGAACCCCCTAAGGGATTAAACCATTAAGTATGAAACCTTAATTTCATACTTGGGCAAACAAATGACTTGAAACCACTTTCAAAGCAAAATTAAAAGCCAAGAAAGGAGGGAGGTTGCAGAGATTATTAATGTTGAAAATGAAGCATGAAAAGCATAAATAAATGCTATCAACTCAAAGGAGATGGTGTCTAAAGCCTAGAACACCAAACTCATAAGGACTATTACACTATAAACATGCAAAACAAGACTCAAATGCCACAACCAACCCAAAACAGAGGCAAAATAGTCTAAATTAGAGGCTAAAACATGCTGGTATTAAGCTACAAATAGCTAGAAAAATAAGCTAACAAATAGAGCTATCTAGGCTAGCAAGCAAGACACAAGGAGGGGAGGCTAACCCCTCCAAATTTGGACTTCAAAACATGATTTCCACCATTGAAATTACTCTGAAATTCAGTGTTTAAAAGCTTGGAAAAAGATAGTTTGAAAGTGGGAAACAAAGGTGAAATGGCCTTACAAGCAAGGTACAAAGAATGGTGAATCACCCTCTACCTTTAAATGCCCTATAACCACAAATTTCAGCCCACAAAGATAGAGTTTTTATAGCTCAAAACAACCCAAAATCAATGGGAAAAAGATAGGAAAACAAGTATGTAAAGCAAGCTAAGCAAACAAGTATTATACCTCTTGAAGAGAAGAGTAATTCCAAGCTATAAAACCAAGCAAGCATGCCCTCTAGAGCTCAAACCAAGCTCAAGAACCTCAGCTCAAAGATGAGAAGATTTGGTTAAGGGTGTATAGGCAAAGGTTAAGGAATTGGAGGCTAAAGTGTAGAGAATTTGTAGAGAGAGAGGAAATTTTTTTTGTTCAAAATTTTCTAACCTTTCTACGAGAGAGAGGGGTCTCCTATATATAGAAACAATGAAATTCCCTCAAGGAGATCCAGCCCTACACGTGTGGACAAATGCATGCATCTATGCAAACAGCTGACGCAGTTGGCATAAAATATCTGCAAAAAACACTGGTGGCCGGTAGCCCAAAAGTGATGGTCGGCAGCCTTTAGGGATGGCTGGTAGGGCACCAGAGGTTTCAGGCTGGAAAGTCCAAGGCATGGTCCAAAAATGAGACAAAAATGATATAGGGTTTGAAAGGCTCAAAGTTATGGCATTCTGTTGAGGACTTCGAGCAAAAAGACTCATCATCGGTGTGCATGTGAGGACGTCCAAGTCATAAGGGCCGTTAAAAATAGGGTGTCTACACCAAGGTCTTGTCCAGGTGCTCTTTTTATTTTGCTTTTGAGTCGGTTGTAACCGAGGAGCCGAAACTTATGAATGAGAATGCTGCGATTTTGAGTATTTCTCTGTGCCGCTTATTTATTGTATTGACAAGATTTTTAGAATTTTAATGAAAATGATGAGGAAGGAATTCCTCTGGCTTTGAAAAACTTGATTAATCGAGAGGAGGAGCGGTTTGCAAAACCCTGTTTTGATGAAATCATTGCTATTAATGTGGGTACTAAAAAGGACCCACGTCTGGTCCAAATTGGGTCCATGTTGTCTTCGGAGGAGCGCGAGCGCTTAGTCGCTTTATTAAAAGATTTCGAAGATGTTTTTGCATGGTTCTACGAAGACATGCCTGGAATTGATCCTGAGATTGTATAGCATCGGATCCCTCTTGACCTCGAGGCCCAACCTGTCAGGTAGAAGTTGCGTAGAATCCATCCAGATTGGGCGTTGAAAATCAAGGTAGAGGTCACCAAGCAAATCGAGGCAGGTTTCTTGCTAGTACCTGAGTATCCGACTTGGTTGGCCAATATCATCCTAGCGCCGAAAAAGGATGGTACAATTCGGGTGTGTGTAGACTTCTGGGACTTGAACAGAGCCAGTACAAAGGGTGACTTTCCTGTACCGCACATTAATGAGTTAGTGGACTTCACAGCGGGCCATGCATTATTATCCTTTACGGACGGATATTTCGGGTACAACCAGATTCTGATGGCACTTGAGGACAGAGAGAAAACCGCATTCACTACGCCGTGGGGTACCTACTGCTACCGGGTTATGTCGTTTGGGCTAAGAATGCCGGGGCTACCTATCAGAGGGCTGCGACCACTATTCTGCATGATATGATCCACCAAGAGGTCAAAGTGTATGTAGATGACATGATTATCAAGTCCAAAGAAAGAGAGGGCCACTACACCGCCTTGAAGAAATTTTTTCAACAGATTAGAGAATGTAGATTGAGTTTAAACACGCAGATATGCACATTTGGCGTAACAGTAGGGAAAATGCTAGGCTTTTTGATCACACAGAGGGGCATCGAAGTAGATCCTTCCAAAATCAAGGCCATCCTAGAAATGCCACCACCAAGGACTGAAAAGGAGGTGTGAGGCTTTCTAGGTAAAGTGCAATTTATAAGACGGTTTATTTTCAAATTAACCTTGACTTGTGAACCACTATTTGATCTCCTAAAGAAAGGGTAGAAAGGGAAGAAATTCCAATGGGATAATCGATATCAATTTGCCTTTGAGCAGGTTAAGCAGTACCACCAGAATCCGCCTGTGTTATCACCGCTAGAGTCGGGAAAGCCTTTGATTCTGTACCTATTAGTGACAGACATGACTATGGGATGCCTGCTCGCTCAGGAACCTGAAGATAGAGTGGAGAAAGCCATCTACTATTTGAGCAAGAAAATGCTGGATTATGAGACCCGCTATACTCTGTTGGAGAAAGCTTGCTGTTGTAGAGACCCTAATTTTTGTAATTACCATTAAATCCCTAACCTTGAGTTTATTTCAATAAAACCCTTGAATTTTCGCTTAATTGTGTTTTAAACCCTCGAATCGGGAAGCATCACAGATTAATTCGAGTAAACCCTAATCGATCCCAGTAGATTAATAGTCACCTTTAAAACCATATTATTAATTATTAGACCCTATCATTATATATTAATCACTCTAAAATCTTAATTCCAGATAACGCCGTTTTCCTTCGGTTTCTCGCCCTTCTTTGCGCTTTAATTTAACAGGACCCGAATTTATTATTTTAACTATTTTCTAATGTTAGTATATTAATAACATATATCAAGGTTTCATAAATTTAGATTTGGTCCCTATATACTTTTATTTTATTTCATTCCAACCCTTAATTGCAATATTTTAATAATTAATGTACTTGTGCCTATTATGTTATGTTCATGAAAACAAATATCTCATATATATATATATATATATTTCTTGGAGTCCAAGTAGCTAGTCATGTGAGGGTTGAAATGGCATTGATGGCAACTTTGACCAATTACACCTATGGAACTTGGTCCCTAAGAAACCTTCCAAACCTTTCTCTATATATGCACACTTCTCCCCTTCATTTTACACATTTTCAGCCATGCACTAGACGACTGAGAGAGTGTGATCTCGGGAAAAAAAAGAGAGAGAGAGAGAGAGAGAGAGAGAGAGAGGGAGAGAGAGAAAGAAGAGAAGAAGAAAAAGAAGAATTTTGTTGAGTCTTGTACAACAAAGGTAAACATACATCACCTTTTCTCTCAAATTCTTTTACCACTTTTTTTCCCCTCCTAATACATGCTCTTTGTATATATATGTTGTAGTCTAGGCCTACACTCTTGTATAAATGTGTATTAATCAAGAAATGGTATGCTTCTCTTTCTTTCTTAAATTTCCAGCAGCAAATCTTTTCCCTCTCTTGAATTTATTTTCCTATCAAAACTCTATAAACTCAAAATTTGTTTTTATGGTGTAATATTTGGTATGTCTAGAGTATGTGATAATTTTGGTAGGACCTAAGGATGTATTTTTATAACCTAAACAATTTTTCTAAGTTTGTTACTCACAGAACCAGAAAAATAGTCAACTTTCTCTATTTTTATAAAATTCCAGAAAATAATCTTAAGTCCAATTTTGTGTCCAAATCTTAATCTGGGTGTTATATTTTAACTAAAATTTGTTTGAACTCAAGAGAGTGAGGGATTTGAGAGAAAATTCGATTTGCATAACGGTCAACGAATCTAGATAGAACTTGGTAATTCTGAATTATCTTAAAATCTAAAATACCTATCCTACTTTCGTAAATTGTGTTTGAAACTAGACTTGTTTATCTACAAACGCACACGAGGCCAGGTACATAGGGCCAATAAAACTATTTGTTTCATAATTATTTTCAAACTCGTTCAAATCTGGAAATCTGGAAATTTGTGTTAATATGCTCTTATTTGGTTTACAACTCTTTTATTCTATGTTTCTTGAATGGTTTAGTCTTGGTTTGTAATCTATGATAAATTGTGAATTTGCTTTACCATGGATAAATTACTTGTTGTTTAGTTTGGATTCGTAATTATATTGACCATGCTTTGCTATAACTGAGAACATAATGCACTTAATAAAGGGGGAAATCAAATGGGATGGTAATGGGTTGCGATCATTATATTAAATTTTATGAGATAACGAACGATGGATTCAAGAGTATGATATAGTGGAATTTGTTCTGTTTTTGTGAAGTCTTGCGTAAGTGTGTTTTCGAACCCTAACATGGCACGTGAGGTTTTCTGGCTGCTTAACGAAAATGGGAGCCATAAGGGTGGCAATGAGGGTCTCACACAGGGAGAGTATCCTTGGAAGCCTGTTCCCTTGGGGCAGACCATGATGTCACCACTCGGGTATGTAACCTAGGTGCGTGGGCATCATTGGTAATTGTGCGGTAAGCGACGCATTAGTATTGTATTAACCAAGGGGGAGTCAGAATTGCCCGTGGCCAGTGTTGGTGGTTGGGTAGGAACGGCATTCCGCGGGGAGTTGCCTAGAACTAACTAAAATTGACTATTATTCATGAGAACTGAAATTTAATTATAAGCTCTGCTTAATTATTGCTTTCGCTATATGTTATGATTGTGCCGTTATGTTAATTGTGTATTTGGAATGGGAAAGGGGTCGGGGTGTGTGTGTTTACTGGACATTCCAAGCTCATGGCGTTCTATGCCAGGTGAATGTGAGTTTTACACCAAGAATGGAACCCCTAAAAGCTTTGCGGAACCATGGCTACCTTAGAGATTAGATTTTATAAATCCTGTATTTTTGATAATCTTTTTGTATCAAGGAACTAATCTGTATTTAAAGACTCGAAGAATTTTACCTGTAACTGTTACTAATATTTTCTTTTAGTGTAATTATTTGTATTTTGTGCTTAAAAATGATGTGTATTTGCTAGTTAAACCCCGGTGTATCGTTGTATTATATTATCAAAGTTTGGGGCGTCACAACTTGGTATCAGAGCTTAGGTTCAACCCTTACCCACGCTTTTTGACTTGCAATTAGAAACAACCTTGCCACCGACTATATTACATTATGATAACACTACTTAGTCTAGAAACTAGAAGATATCAAAAATTAAAATTTTCCTGACCATCCCTAGGACGTTTCTTCAAATTTCGGGCATGGCAATGTCGATTCGTGAAAGTATATAGTCGTGAGCCAACGATTCTAGTATTGGTACCAGGTGCTGAAGAAAGCCTTTTAAATAAGAGCAGTGGAACTAGAATTTCATAATAAAGAAAGGAAAGGTTAGGTTCAATCAGCGAACCGAAACATGCAGTTGCCCCAGAGCGACCGAGAGTGGTGATGGAATCGATGATTGAGTAAGACTAACTTAGGTACTTATTAAGTGTTACTTGGATTGTGTTTCGAGTAGAGCATTTCACTTTATTAATTTCCTTCACTAATCGCATTAACAAAACCCTAACCTGCACTCAACTGTGCGTTTGGTAGATGGTGAACCATACAAGAGCAAACAAATACGTAAGCAACAACGACGCCACCAACCACAACGACGACGCCAATATAAACAGGAATGGGGCACCTAGGGTCAATGATCACGATCATGCCCCTACATCCGCTGTCGACTTACCTGGGAATGTCGGAAATCAAATTTTGGAAGAATTAGAAAGGCTGAGGAGAATGCGTTAGAATAAGAGGACACATCTATTCTCCGAGTTTTGCAAACAGAGACCGCCGATCTTCATTGGCGAGCCCGATCCTAAAATTGCTGAAAATTGGATCCGACAAATTGAAAAGATGTTCAACACAATGGGAATAACTGAACACATTGATAGGATTGATCTAGCAGTTTACCAACTTGAAGGGGAAGCAGATCATTGGTGGGCTCTGATTCGGGAATCCAAGGACATCGCCGCAATGACATGGGCGCAGTTTAAGGAGCTATTTTTGAGGAAGTAGTTTCCGAACACGGTCAAACAAGAAAGAATTCGTGAATTTCTAAACCTAGAACAAGGCACGATGACGGTGACCCAATACGTGGCAAAGTTCGAGGAGTTGGTGCGTTATGCGACTCGATATGTAGAAAACGATGAAGACAAAGCACGAAAATTTGAATGGGGTCTAGACCCTACAATTCGAGGAAGAGTTTTGCCCATGCGACTTCCCACTTTTGCAGATGTGGTTGACACAACACTGGATTTAGAGCAGGAGGTGGCAGATTCCAAGAGGATTTGGAGTTTAAGGAAAGAAAATAATCAATCCAATGTGGGACCCGAAAGATATAGTCGAAAACATGCAGCACAGAAGCCGTATTCTAGGGAACCCCAACAACCCTAACAATCACAGCAGCAAAATTTGAAGGAGAGTTTTCAAGAAAGACCAGCTGGGTTGATTAAGTGCTATTATTGTCAACAGATGGGACACAGGAGGTTTGAATGCCCCCAACTGGCCAGGAATCGAGGAGAGCACTCCGGAACAAATGCGCATGTTATTGGCGGGCAGCAACCATGGGTAACTAAGTCGGGTGCTACTAGGGAACAAAATTACAAGGCAGAGAGCAATCAGAAATCTGGACCGGTTAACAATCAAAGGCCAACCGGAAGAATATTTGCACTTCAAGGAGAAGAAAATGTGCATCTCACTAAACAGTATCTTGAGGAAGAGCAGTACAATACGTAGGAACAAAAGGAGCCGCAGTACGAGCCATGGCTAACTTAGGAAAAATATAACTAGGATATTAGTTATAACTCTTTTGGATGACCTTTTGTAAAATGAATATAGACGATGTAAATTTCCTTTTGTTAATATAGTTTTAGAACTTTTGAGTACATGCTTATTTCATCATATTCTTTCGTATCTGCTGTGTGGATGCAAACCTTTAAGAATTGTTTGTGCGTTTGATTTTCAATCTCCAAGGCATGAATAGGTCCAACTCTAAAATCATCTTGGACACAGATTGATCATTTGTACACCAATCGTGATCGGTGGCAACTAGAAGAATGAGATGAGTTACACATTCATTGGGACGCTTTTATTATTTAAGGGGGATAGACCAACTTCCCTGGTTACCACAAATCAACGAACGTAACGACATCAAAAACCTAGAGAACGATCATCGGGATACATTCACAGTGAGTACGTGTACTACCGCATTAGAAATTGGCAACAGGGGTTTTCACAAGGGAACAACAACATCATTACCTATACAATGGGTAGTTTATAATTTTTGGGAAAAAAAAAATGATTAAAATACGTTGACAGAATCTACTTGGAAGCACAATGATGCAATGCGGGTAAATTATCCACAACTTTTCGACGGCTTAAAATTTTGAGGACAAAATTTGTTTAAGGGGGATAGGTTGTAGAGACCCTAATTTTTGTAATTACCATTAAATCCCTAACCTTGAGTTTATTTCAATAAAGCCCTTGAATTTTTGCTTAATTGCATTTTAAACCCTCGAATCGGGAAGCATCACGGATTAATTCGAGTAAACCCTAATCGATCCCAGTAGATTAATAGTCACCTTTAAAACCATATTATTAATTATTAGACCCTATCATTACATATTAATCACTCTAAAATCTTAATTCCAGATAACGCCATTTTCGCTCGGTTTCTCGCCCTTCTTTGCGCTTTAATTTAACAGGACTTGAATTTATTATTTTAACTATTTTCTAATGTTAGTATATTAATAACATATATCAAGGTTTCATAAATTTAGACTTGGTCCATATATACTTTTATTTTATTTCATTCCAACCCTTAATTGCAATATTTTAATAATTAATGTACTTGTGCCTATTATGTTATGTTCATGAATACAAATATCTCATATATATATATATATATATTTCTTGGAGCCCAAAGTAGCTAGTCATGTGAGGGTTGGAATGGCATTGATGGCAACTTTGACCAATTACACCTATGGAACTTGGTCCCTAAGAAACCTTCCAAACCTTTCTCTATATATGCACACTTCTCCCCCTCATTTTACACATTTTCAGCCATGCACTAGAGGAGTGAGAGAGAGTGATCTCGGAAAAAAAAAAAAAAAAAACAGAGAGAGAGGGAGATTAGAGAAAAGAGGAGAAGAAAAAAGAAGAATTTTGTTGAGTCTTGTACAACAAAGGTAAACATACATCACCTTTTCTCTCAAATTCTTTTACCACTTGTTTTTCCCCGCCTAATATATGCTCTTTGTATATATATGTTGTAGTCTAGGCCTACACTCTTGTATAAATGTGTATTAATCAAGAAATGGTATGCTTCTATTTCTTTCTTAAATTTTCAGCAGCAAATCTTTTCCCTCTCTTGAATTTATTTTCCTATCAAAACTCTATAAACTCAAAATCTGTTTTTATGGTGTAATATTTGGTATGTGATAATTTTGGTAGGACCTAAGGATGTATTTTTATAACCTAAACAATTTTTCTAAGTTTGTTACTCACAGAACCAGAAAAATAGTCAACTTTCTCTATTTTTATAAAATTCCAGAAAATAATCTTGAGTCCAATTTTGTGTCCAAATCTTAATCTGGGTGTTATATTTTAACTAAAATTTGTTTGAACTCAAGAGAGTGAGGGATTTGAGAGAAAAATCGATTTGCATAACGGTCAACGAATCTAGATAGAACTTGGTAATTCTGAATTATCTTAAAATCTAAAATACCTATCCTACTTTCGTAAATTGTGTTTGAAACTAGACTTGTTTATCTACAAACGCACACGAGGCCAGGTACATAGGGCCAATAAAACTATTTGTTTCATAATTATTTTCAAATTGGTTCAAATCTGGAAATCTGGAAATTTGTGTTAATATGTTCTTATTTGGTTTACAACTCTTATATTCTATGTTTCTTGAATGGTTTAGTATTGGTATGTAATCTATGATAAATTGTGAATTTGCTTTACCATGGATAAATTACTTGTTGTTTAGTTTGGATTCGTAATTATATTGACCATGCTTTGCTATAACTGAGAACATAATGCACTTAATAAAGGGGGAAATCAAATGGGATGGTAATGGGTTGCGATCATTGTATTAAATTTTATGAGATAATGAGCAATGGATTCAGGAGTATGATATAGTGGAATGTGTTCTATTTTTGTGAAGTCTTGCACAAGTGTGTTTTCGAACCCTAACATGGCACGAGAGGTATTCTTGCTGCTTAACTTAAATGGAAGCCATAATGGTGGTAGTGAGGGTCTCACACAGGGAGAGTATCCCTGGAAGCCCATTCCCTTGGGGCAGACCGTGATGTCACCACTCGGGTATGTAACCTAGGTGCGTGGGCATCATTGGTAATTGTGTGGTAAGCGACGCACTGGTGGTTATGCGGTAAGCGACGCATTGGGATTGTATTAACCAAGGGGGAGTTAGAATTGCCTGCGGCCAGTGGTTGTGTAGGAATGGCATTCCGCGGGGAGTTGCCTACAACTAACTAAAATTGACTATTATTCATGAGAACTGAAATTTAATTATAAGCTCTGCTTAATTATTGCTTTCGCTATATGTTATGATTGTGCCGTTATGTTAGTTGTGTATTTGGAATGGGAAAGGGGTCGGGGTGTGTGTGTTTACTAGGCATTCCAAGCTCATGGCGTTTATGCCAGGTGAAGGCAAGTTTTACACCAAGACCGGAACCCCTAAAAGCTTTGCAGAACCATGGCTGCCTTAGAGATTAGATTTTATAATTCCTGTATTTTTTATAATCTTTTTGTATCAGGGAACTAATCTGTATTTAAAGACTTGAAGAATTTTATCTGTAACTGTTACTAATATTTTCTTTTAGTGTAATTATTTGTATTTTGTGCTTAAAAATGATGTGTATCTGCTAGTTAAACCCCAGTGTATCGTTGTATTATATTATCAAAATTTGGGGCGTCACAGCCTAGCCTTGGTATAGGCTACCCAGAAGTTGAGGCACTATTTGTTAGCTCACTTTGTAATCTTGGTTTCGAGATTAGACCCCATCAAGTATCTCTTTGAGAAACTAGCACTTACAGGTAGGCTAGCTCATTGGTTGCTTCTCCTCTCCGAATTTGATCTCAAATATGTCACCTGCAAGTCTGTCAAGGAAAGAGCTGAGGGGGATGAGGTAGTGGAATACTTGTTCCTAGATGAAGCAATTCTACATGTTAAGGAAGAGACTTGGACGATGTACTTTGACGGAGTAGCTAATCAGTACAGTTATGGGATAGGTGTGTTGCTGATAGCACCCGACAACTCCCATATACCTTTAGCCTTCAAACTCTGGTTCAAGGTGTCCAATAATAAAGCAAAATATGAAGCTTGTATCGCTGGTTTAGAAGTCGCCCTGGAACTAGAGGCAAAAAGATTAGATGTTATCAGGGACTCGAACTTAGTTGTTTCTCAAACGAATGGAGATTAGAAAGTCAAAGAAGAAAAGATGAAGGTTTACCACCAGACCTTGGATGTTCTGATTCCTAATTTTGAAAAGCTGACTTTCACACATCTACTAAGAGAGAATAACAGGTTCGCTGATGCTTTAGCAACTCTATCTTCCATGGTAGATACCTGTAGACACCCCATTGTTGACCGCCCTTAAGACTTGGGTGCCACTAATTGCTTACTTGGTGATGAAAGGTGTGCATGCTATGCTATGCAAAGGTTCAATTTCTTCGGCAAGGAGAGCGTCAAATCCAAAGCTCATGACCCATTTTTGGACCAAAATGATTTTGACCAAAAATATTTTAGACCTTAGAACCCTCTCTTTCAAAATATTTTTGAAAAAGAGTTCCTACAATGTTCCGAGGCTCACATTTCGTTAAATGTTGCGCTTTTTGGTAAACCGAGCAAGGACAAAGTGAGAATGAATGAAAGAGAGGTAAACCCTTTGGAAAAAATCTTTAAAACACCTTATTTAGGGGTTTGGGCTTGAAGAAGAGAGGGAGGAGAGAAGAAACCAAGTTGGGGAAGAAGTTGGGCATGAATCGTTAAGAGAGAGTTGAGCAGCACTCGCTAAATCCGGCCTATCCTTTCGTACACTTGGATTTCAGCTATGAGGCCACCATCGTTGGAAAGAAGACTTTCGGGGCTTCATTTTTCACTAAAGAATCTCCTCAAGCCGAGGCCAGATGAGGGAGATATGGCTGGTTGAAGTTACGTATCAATCCGGTTAGACCGAAACTGAGCAGTCTTCACTAACAGAGGCATAACTTTTTACACACTTGGAATTTTGATGTGAGGCTACGACCGCTGGAAATCTTACTTCTGTGGCTTCAATTTAGACACAAGAATGACCTGAGAAGGAGTCCAGATGAATGAGTTATGCCCGTTTGAAGTCGGGGCTGGAAGCAGATTTTTAGTGGCCGGCTGGCTACCACAAGTGGACCACCGGCCACCATAAGTGGACGACTGGCCAGAAAAGTGGGTTGTTGGCTACTAAGGTGGCTGATTGGCCACTAATGTCCCAAACTCAGATATTTTGCAGATCTTTTCCCTGCAGCTGTTCTACATAAGCTCCAGCTGTCCTGTTTTGCTGATATTTCGAGCAAGGCATCTATTTTGCTCTGTATGGAGGCCATATCTCACATATTGGAAGGTTAGAAAGTTTGGGAGCCTTTCTCTCTAAAATCTATCTCTCTCTCTAGACTTCTCTTTCTCTCTTGCCTTTTGTGCATGCAAGTAGAGAAACACCTCTCCTTTGCCTAGACATCCTTGATGAAAGTGGTTGATCTTTGGGTTGAGGTTGCTTGAAGCTCTCTTGGAGCTTCCTTTGAGCTCTAGATGGTGATTTAAGCTCAGATTTGTGCCTATTGTGCGCATTGCTTCAAAGGTATAAGACTTACCTTATTTAAGCTTGTTTTGCATGCTTGTTTTGCCACATTTTCAAACTGTTTTTGGCCTGGTTTTCAATTACAAAAACCTCTGCTTTTCAGTCCTAAAAATGGTGGTTTAAGGTTATTTTGTGTTAAGGGGCTGTCTCCCCTTCTTATTGCTTATTTGCATGAGCCTTTGCATCATCTTCTAGCATATTAAAGTCAAACTTTTTGGGCCTTTAAACCACTGAAATTCAGAGGTATTTCAGTGGTGGAAAATATGTTTTGAAGTCCAAAAATGGAGGGCTTGGCCTCCCCTCCTTGTATCTTGTTTCCATGCTTAGTTAGCATCACATGGTAGCATGTTTTTGTGACTTAACCGAGCTTCTTTCCAGCATATTTTTGCCTCTGATTTGGCAAGTTTTAGGACTGTTTTGAGCTGGTTTGGTCCTTTGAGTCTTGCTTTGTATGCTTGTTGTGCAATTGTGGTTAAGGGTCTAGTCTGTGCTATGTGTTAGCCTCTCATTCTAGCTCTTTCTAGCCTACTTCAAGCATGTTTTAGAACTTCATTTAAGTTGTTTTAGGACTATTTTGGGCTGTTTGTCCCTTATGAGCCTTGTATTGTATAGCTATAGTGCAAATGCCTTCATTAGCTCATTGTTTTGAGGCCTCTAATGTGTTTGCATGAGATGGTTGCATGCCATAGCATCATTTCACATGTGATTTCAGTGCATAAACCTCTGTCACACACTCACATATACCACTCTTTCATTGCTTTTGAGAGTTGTGCTTTGTGTCTTGCTTGCGAGCCAACATGTGCGCATGATTTTCTTGCCTTTTGTGCCTAAATTTCAGCATGCTTTAGCCACTGATTTGGTATGTTTAAGCTCTGTCCAGAGCTGGTTTGGTCATTTAAGCTTGATATTGCATGCCTCTAGTGTAGTCCTCTTCACTAGCCGTAATGCTTTTGGCTTTTACCATGTTGTGCATGTGTTGCTTGCATGTTTTAGCATTATTTCTCATGCCATTTTAGCCCTAAAAAGTATGCAACCTCCCTCATTTCTTCATTTTTCTATTTGTTTTGAGGGTTGGTTGACCTTATGCTTGTGTTTAAGCTTGAGATAGAGCTTGTGCTCAATGGCTTTAACTCTCTTTTGAAGGGTTCCTCCTAGCCAAAGGCATGAGCTCTCTCATGTTTTGAATCATCTTTTGGTTGGCCCCTCTCTCATTAGAGGATTTTCACATTGGACTTAACCAACTAAAGAATGACTTGGTAATGCTAAAATGTGTAAACAAAATTGAATCAAGTAAAACATGACAAGATAAGCGTTTGTGTTGCATTGCATGTATTTGGATCGGACGTTAATCCAAACAAGAGAAATGAGGGTTGTTTCATACTAAAAGTGATGAAACGTGTCACGTTTCTTGGTCGCCGTCACCCTTGATCATGCATGATAGGGTGGTGGTCCTTCGAGTCTTATGTGCGCATTTATTAGGCTTGTACAAGTTTGGTCCTTTGGCCATCATGCATTGAGATGCTTGATTGGTGGCTAGAGAGCCAAGCGCCACACTCATTTGAGCTTGAGAAATGATGAGGAGAGTGGCAGTACCTACATTTCCTTGCAAATACATTGTCTTGCCTCTGTTGTTCTCTATTGCAGCAAAACCAGGAGTTTGGCAAAGGAGGTGGCCGATCGGCCAGTGGCAGTAGCCGACCGGCCACTTGCACTAGCCGACTGGCCAGGTGAGGTAGTCGACTGGCCACCACCTCAAAGGTTGTCCAATGTGTTCATGTGTTGAAGCAGAGGCAATCTGGAAGTTTGTACAATGTTCAGATATCACAACAAGTGCAAACAGAGGCAACCGATGGCAAGGCGATGGATTTTCGGGAAGAAGCCAATCGAGCATGCATGTCTCCCTCGCCTGCGAGGCCACTTTATTGCTTTCTTAGCTAGTTGTAGCTAGTTAATACATGTATTGTAATTAATTAGTTGAATTTGTTTTGTAATATAATTAATTAGCTAAAATAGTTAATTAGTTGTTTTGTAATAATTAACTTAGCTTAGATGAGCTTAGCTTATTCATTCGGACCCTCCTTCGCGAGGGCGTAATGTTGTCATAAGTGTGCGTGCGTGTGTGCATGTCTTCCAACCTCACGTTTTTCTCCCTTTTATTTAACCGCTTACGATGGTTAGTTTAGGGCACGTTTTGATTAGCATACCTTATGCTCGCATGTGTGCATCATTCATCTGTCTTGCATGCACCAGGCTCGGCGCATCATTCAAACTGTATTGTATTTCAATACCTGTTTGAATACGTGTTTCAAAGCATGTTATTGAATTGTTGCATTCATATGCCATGATTAGATAGCCGAGCCTACTTAGTTGCATTATTGCATGTGTTGCATTAGGCATTTTGTATAGTTAGAATCATGCATATTTCTAACTAGTTGTTGTTTTGGCTCAGAGTACACTGTAAGTCTTTACGCTTTAGCATACTTGCATGAGTGTGAGTGTTGCCATGACAGCATGCTTGCCATCAGGCTATTTGCTTAAATGCTTAAATGCATGAATGCCTGTGGATGAAGGCTTTGTTGCTTGAATTGGGACAATTCGATGATTGTGAGTTTTAAGCCCATCATGATTGATGACAAATCCGCGTTTTAGCCCACTTGAGAGTGGCATTTTGAAACCATTTTCAAAAACAAACATGAGTTGATTTGTTTCAAATCTTGCGATTTAGTCTATACTTGTATGTTGTGCGCATCACATAGTAAGTTAGCTAATAACCGGAATAAAAACACATGTGTTTATAAAACAACATATCATGCTTAGTAGAGGCCGATCTTTGATCGGACGAGCGGGGGTGCTCATTTCAGGACCTTCTCCTCTCGTACCTAAGTTCCCGAGCCAATGCAACTTTGGTGATGACGGACATGTGGCCTTGGGCACGAGTCAGGGTTTCCTAAATTTCCCAAAAACAAAATATTTAGGTGGCGACTCTGTAATCTGGCAAAGTAGTCTAGTTTTGGCATTATTTGATCTAAAATCTGATTTTTCAAAATGATTTGCCGGATTGGACTTTTTGGTGTTTATCAGTCTCACATTGCACTTTGTGAGATTAGATTCAGAACTGTGGCAGGAGTCCAAATTGTAGGACCAATTCGCGCCTCTCCGAAATGGGGGCACGCGAAGAAAGTCGAGTCTACAGTTTCTGGCGACTCCGCTGGGGATTTAGAGAACTTGACTCGAACTCATGATATGTTGTTTTATCTACATTTATGTGTTTCTTTGCACTGCATTTGCATAGGTGCGCCTAAGTCACATGTTTGCCATCTGCTATTCCTGAATGGTTTGCCGGAGGCTGGCTTGGAAAAGCGTGCC
Source organism: Camellia japonica (assembly GCA_030407325.1). NCBI lineage: Eukaryota > Viridiplantae > Streptophyta > Magnoliopsida > Ericales > Theaceae > Camellia > Camellia japonica. The sequence continues at coordinate 99,514,844 of JAPPVO010000014.1, read as the reverse complement.
ATAAGGCTGACCGGTTGCGGGCTCTGCCACGATGGGAACACAAACCTTGGATCTGGACTACCGCTGTACTGTTTGATCCTCATTTCACTTCTTGGTGTTAGGAGTGAGAGGTATATTAGGTGGTCTTGCTAAGGCACCCTTTTTGACCAATTGACCTAGTTGCATATCGGAAGCCTTAGAGACTGTTCCAAACTAGGACAGGTTGCTCACCCAAATACAAGAATTGTTTGAAACCGCATGTTTGCGTAGTGAAACCCTAGCTCCTGACGAAACTAGGACAGGGTAACCCTATCCCACCATAGGGGTGTTTTGGCTCTCAATTGACTGGTATATGCTTTATAGTGAAACTGTACAGGGATGTGCATATCAGTTGCCAAGTTGGTATCTGTTTTGGGGTAGAATTCAGTAAAGAATACAGTTATTCAGCTATGTTCATATCCATTCTAGTGAAATTGGGCTGAGATGCTATCTATTTTCTCTTTTGCAAGGTAGTCCTGGAACCATAGCTTCAGAAAGCTCCAATATCCCCCGGGTACATTGGACTTGTGTTGATAGACTTTGCCAGGTTGGAGTTTTAGTTCAAGGGCAACCAGTGTTTCCTTCGCTAGAGGCAAGGGAAAGAAAGGCTAGTCAGGGCTCACCGGTTCAACTGATCCGATAGTCACCAGTCACATCGCCTTTGTTTGAACTCAGCAGACCGTGATGGCACAGAGTTCGGAAGAAGTTGTGGCCATGATAGCGGCATTAAATCAGGGAATCGCCATACAGGATGAGACTAATGCAGAAATCCAACGCCCATCTGGGGCACCTACCACACATCCAGTCTTGGGACCCCAGCCAAACTTTGACCCACTTCCGCTAGCTGAAGATTCGCATGGTTCGGAACCTCGAGAAGGGTTGGCTCAGGCCCAAGTTTTCAGACCCCTAGTGCAGCCTAATGAGAGGCTTTATCCCCTTGATACTAATGATCTCGATCCGATCTCGGAGAAAATTGCTAACCTTGAGAGGCAATTCAAAAAGGCCCAAGGCCTTAACTCCATTCCCGACATTGAAGATGGGTACACCGAGGCTGTCGTACGACTCCCAGACAAATTCAAAATGCCACACCTTGACCGTTTCGACGGGTCTGGAGATCCCATGGTACATATCTGGCTTTTCTTGGATGTCTTGAAACCGATGGGTCTGACTAAGCCTCAGAAACTCTCTTTGTATGGAAGAACCCTATCGGGCATAACAGCCACTTGGTACGCCAAGTTGGACGATACAGTGAAGCAGAACTGGGTAGAATTAGCTGAGGCCTTTGTCAATCAGTATTCTTACAATACCCAAGTTGAAATGACCACTCAAGAGCTTGAAGCAACCCACCAGAATCCTGAAGAGCCTTTTGTGGAATTTGTTGCAAGGTGGAGAGCAAAGGCAGCACAAATGACAGATCAGCCTTCTGAGAGGGACCAAGTGCAGATAATGGTGCATAACCTTGAGCCTGATATGTTGCAAAAGTCGATAATCGTTCCACTATTCACTTTCAAAAGTTTGCATGAATTGGGGGTTCAGATCGAGAGTGCGTTCAACAGAGGGATTATTCCCAGAACAAGTGAACCAGTAAGGAGGGTTTTTGCTGGGAGTACCAATGCTGGTGGTAGCACTATTCCCAAACCCAGTGAAATCAACACAGTCGCCATAGCCGACCCTTTTGCCAAATCAAGCCTACAAACAGCCGACCTAACCCGAGCTCAAGGCAGAACTTTCACCCCCTCTATATGAGCCTAACTAGCGCACTAAAAGTCTTGATGGAAAGAGGGTATCTCAAACCCCTCGATCCTCAACCTCTGCCTGACCCACTCCCTACCAGACATAACCCCATTAAGTACTGTGTGTACCATCAACAGCGCGGTCATGGCATCGATCATTGCTACCGCCTTCGTCATGAGGTTCAGAATCTCATCGAGAACCAGACGATAGCTCCACCTCAAGATCCCAATGACCAAGTATATCGTCCACACCTCAATCTAATCCATACACTACCACCTACCTTCAACCCCAGCATATACATCACTTCGGCCCATCTACCCAAGCCTGAGGTGTTTATCGCAGAAAGCATGGACTTATGCATGATGGATGCACTCGAGCCCCAATCATCTCAAACCCGTGAACCCACTACTTCTGAGCTGATGAAAATGATTGAAGATCTTCAGAGAATTGTGGCAGATCTAGCCTTTAGGATATTGGCTCCGTCATCAACCACATCACATGCCAGAAATTTCACGCCAAAAGGCTCTCCAATCTTGGGACGGGCTACATTGGAAGAAGGCCAATCCCTTGGCAAAGTGGAGGCAAATGGAAAGAACAAGGTTTGGGCAAGTGTTGATCTCTATGGACACCTTCAGTGGGCTGTTGATGTCATGACCCAAACCCGCCCATATGGGTTAAGGACATAACCGGCCAGTAATCGAGGGATTACCTACGGCCTCAAACCATTCCAGACATAACTCAACAGAGTAAAGGAGCCAAACGGAAGCAATAATTAAAACTTTGTCCATAGAGCTGTGCTTACATGGCACGTCATAACAATCCACACATATACATGTTAATAACTCACATCAATTATATGTACTAACACAAAGCTCTCTACATACAGGATCATTCAAGTCTAGGTCAGCCAATCGAAAATATATACAGACGTATCCAAAGTCCCCGCCAACATAAAGAAATAAAACAGGATAACAAAAGGGCGAAGACGAGTCTCGTGCGTGAGACGTAAGGGCTGACTCTTCAAAACTTGGTTGTTCCTCCCAAACTTCACTGAGGTTGGGTTTGGACCTCTCTTGGCTCACCTACAAACACATGAATGAGTGTGAGCGAAAGCCCAGTGAATAATATCAAATAAAGTAGATACATTGGAACAACGTGCATCAGATGGCCTTGGGCCCAATTCATATTGCTATCTAGTATGCATATATAGATCAAGTGGCTGCGGTTCCAAACACGCCAAACGGCCTCGGGCCCAACCTATTCAGGTCAAACTGGCCTTTGGCCCATTCAAACTTTCGTATCAGACTGGCCTTTGGCCCATTCAGACTTTCGTGTCGAATTGGCCTTTGGCCCATTCAGACTTTCGTATCGGACTGGCCTTTGGCCCATTCAAACTTTCGTATCGGGCTGGCCTTTGGCCCATTCAGACTTTTGTGTCGGACTGGCCTTTGGCCCATTTAGACTTTCGTATCGGACTAGCCTTTGGCCCATTCAGACTTTCGTATCAAACTGGCCTTTGGCCCATTCAGACTTTCGTATCAAACTGGTCTTTGGCCCATTTATTCATTCATGTCAAACTGGCCTTTGGCCTATTCATTCATTCGTATCAAACTTTTGTCCACAATTCAATTCAACAGACTTATAGAAAGATGAGCAATTGGACAAATGGCATATTTCAAATATCTCTATTAAGATATTACTCACAGTGATCGGCTGGTTGATTTGCCCTGGAGTTTGACCCTACATATTACATGAACACAACGGGTCATAAACAGTTTAATCCGTTCTTAATTCACATATTCCTCTTTAGGCTTCTTTCTTATCATTTTAACTAATTTACAATGCCCAATACATGCCTAAGAGTGCTTAGAAGTGAAAGAGAACGGAAAACGAAACACAAAATGCATTTTCAAAATTTTAGAAGTAGGGGTCCCCGCTCGAGCGTGGACTTCCCCGCTCGAGTGGACCCTTTAGGTCTGCAAAAGTACTGGTTACGTCAAATTTACACTCGAGCGTAGAGTTGGGCGCTCGAGCTGAAGCTCAGTCTACATAGCTCCCCGTTCGAGCGTGAGCTTCTCGGCTCGAGTGGACATCATGTCTGCAAAATATGCTGGGAGCTCGTATTTTACGCTCAAGTGGCGGTTTCCCCGCTCGAGCGGAATCAAAATTTCTGGATTTTCCAAAACTGTTCTTGAGCTCAAATTCAACATTCAAAGGCTCTAAACACATGATTTTGGCTCAAACTTCACATATACGTGTACTCACATGGTACAAACACCAAATTACAACATTATGAAGCTCAATTCCATGAATTACTTACATGCATGTTCCAATTTACACCAACTTGTTCCCATCATAGCAATTCCATGTATTTCAAACTCATATTCTCACGAATTGTACATGCATGTGGAATATAACTCCCATTTCAACTTAGATGATGAAGAGATGGTCAAAAATATGAGCTTTAACTAAAATCTCTCATGGATTACACATTTTGTGCTCAAACATGCAAATTCAAAGCAATTTCTCACATGCATGTGCATATTGACTTCCAATCCAACAAAACCAACTCAGTTTCATCATAATCAATTTAATTCATGTTCTTGATCATTATTCAACCTTGAATTCACAAAATTACAATTTAAAATTCATGAATTTACTTACTTAGAGGCTTTAATCTTCACAATTCTAGTTGAATCTTGAGTCCAACCTTCCAATTTCTCAAACTTGAGCCAACACACACAATTCTCCTTCTTTCACCCTCTCTAGCCGACCTTGTCTCTCTCTTCTTAGAGTTAGTATCAGCCAAATATATGAAAAGAGAGGAATTGAGTGAAAGTGGCCCATTATATATATGTCCCATTAATCACAATCACCAACATTACATATTTGAGCACTAAGCCATTAATTTAATCTAATTAATTCGATCCAAATCAATTTTCAATTAAAATTCACAGTAGGCTCTAAAAATTACGCTAATCACAATAGCGTAGTCAATTTCGGGTTTTGTGGCCGATAAGGCCTTCAATTTAAATTCCAAAGCAGATAATCAAACAGATATTCCTATGGTGAACAGATAGAAATTCAAGACCACACATTTTCACATGAATGGCACACAGAATCATATCAAATGCATAATCACATTCATAATAAGGACTAATTAGCATAATACGGAACAGGGTTATCAAAGTTGAGGCTTTGAAGGTTGAAGGACTGAACAAACAGTAATTGTTCGTAGTTGTTGCAAAAACTGTGGATGACACCTTTGCTACTCACGGTGAGAGCATTTGGAATCAAGGGGCAAGCCGGGAGAAGGGCTGTCGTACCAAAAACGTTCCTTTAAGCTCCAATCCTACACTTAGAAGAGATCAGCAAACCCAGTCAACACCTACCGACCCTTTCGCCAGTACATCCAATACAACCTCACAAACCTCGAAGTATACCCACCCTGAGGCCAGAGGGTCTTCAATCCCCTCTACATGACTTTGTCCAAAGCTCTCCAAATCCTCGTTGGACAAGGCCATCTCAAACCCATTGAGCTTTGACCTCTCCCGGATCCTCTTCCAACTAAGCATGATCTGGCCAAGTACTGTGCCTTCCATCAACAAGCCGACCATGACACTAATATGTGTTTTCCCCTTTGCCATGAAATACAAGATCTGATTGACAATGAGGTCATTGTCGCACCAGATCCTGCAAAGTCTATCGACACTTTATCGATGAATGTGGAGGATAATGTGATCATGTGATCGGGGGATGAACCACCTACTGAGGGCGCTCATTTTACTCCAGATATGGGGATGGCACGCACTGTTTTGAGCAATTTGCGAATGCTGTTTATTTTACTTTCTGACTTGGGTGTTGGGTCAGTCTTGTTGTGTTGTGTTGAGTCAGTCGTGTCTGTCTTGTTGTATCGAGTTAGTCCTGTTGTGTTGTAGTCAGGTGATTTCAGAGGTGTTACCTCGGACATCATTATCTTGTTTTGTGTTTGTCTTTTACACTCTTTCTTTTGCGTTTGTTTCTACCTTGAAGTCAGTTGTGCCAGCAAATTTGAATGAAATAGCAGTGCTTTTCACTTACTTTTCTGTGCCTTGAAATCATTACATTGACCTAAGTTTTTCAAAACTTTTCAAACACTGTGATGAAAATAAAGAGGAAGAAACTCCTCGAGATTTGCAAAAATTTGGTCAATTGAGAGAAAGAGAGGCATGCTAAGCCCTTAATGAATGAAATCATGTTTGTTAATGTGAGTACTAAGAATGATCCTAGCTTGATCCAGATTGGTTCTACATTGTCTTTGACGCGAGCAATTAGTCGCTTTCTTAAAAGATTTCAAAAAATATTTTGTGTGGTTCTGCGAAGACATGCATGGAATTGATCTTGAGATTGTGCAACATAGGATCACTCTTGGCCTCGAGACTCGACCCCCTTGCTTTCAAACCTTGAACTTGGATTCAGAATGTCCGACGGTCAACCACAGTATAAGGCTTGCATGGCCAGAATTGAAGCAGCCCATGAACTAGGGGCAATAAGGTCGTATGACATCCAAGGAGGCCCGCCAGGCCAGATTTGAAGCAGCCCTTGAACTAGGGGCAAGAAGGTCAGATTGATCAAAGGAAACTTGTAAAGCTAGATCAGAAGTAGCCTTTGAACTAGGGGCAAAAATGTCAGATGTGCTCAAAGATTCAAAAGATGGATCATTCTGCAAAACCAATAAAGACTGGCAAGAAAGCCAAATTCGAGTAGCTGGAAGAAGAAAGTATTACTAAAGGACAACCGAGTTCCTATCCATAACACTAGGGGCAAATTCAGCCCCCATTGGATAGACTTCTACATCATCAGCGAACAGCAGCCATTCTCCTAGATTCAGATGGCTTCGGGAACTCAAAACCATTCAACATGGACCAAGTTAAACTTTTTTTATCCTTGAGAGGCTCGCTGGGCCGAAAACCCAGAATGGCGACCCAGGAAAAAGTTAGAGCAAATGAAGAAATGGAAATGAAGAAAATGAAGAAATGGAAATGAAGAAAATGAAGAAAAATGGAAACAAAGAAAAGAAAAGAAGAAAATGAAAAGAAGAAAAGAAATGAAAAGAAAAGAAAAAAAGAGCTCGTAAGGTTGAAAACCTGAAAGGGCGGCTTTGGCAAAAGTTAGAGCGCAAAAGGAGAATGTTAATACCTGAGTGAACCTTAACCCAGAAATACGTCAGGCCTGATTCCCATGTTTCGGATACATAGGCAACTTCATATTGAAGTTCGGGCCCAATCCTTTTCAGCCTGCTTGGCTCATCCATGTTGATTGGTTTATCCTTGTTCAAACTCGGCTATCTTATCCATGTGCAAATTGGCTTGTCTTTGTTCAAATTCAGGTGTCCTATTCCGTTAGAAGATTCAGCTGCAAGACAAATCAAACTCAGATATGAGGTTATGCATCTCGAGAGTAGATTCCGTGTTGGTTGAGCAGTGGCCATTTGCAAAAAACAGTTTTTGAGGATTTTTACTGAGGTTGACTAATTCTCTCAAAAATTATCCCATTTTCCCAAAATTGGACCATTTCTAGGACCTAAAAAAATAAAATTTTCAGTGCTCATAGCCTGACTTGCATGATTTCAAATTGGAAAATCGAACAAGCATGTTAATCTAACTCTCATGTTGGTCAAAATTATTTTAGTAGAAAGCCAAAAAAAAAAATAAAAAATGGTCAAACTGATGAACTAGGGGCACAGTTGAGTCAGGTTTTCTATCTTTTTCCCGTTGTCAGCATACTTGCCAAAGAAGGCACCATACTTGCCCGAGAAGTCACCATATTTGCCAGAACGGGCACAACTGAAGCTAACAGCAAAGGGCCGAAAGCTCTCTCATCCTTCAAGCAGCGAGGTATCAAGCCAAGTGCGAAGCACGAATTAGAAATGGAGCTGGATATTCGTTTCCCTCATCTAGGACGATCATGCTCAAACTGGCGTCTGATCTGGAATGGGGATGTAGAAAATGCAATGTGTGAGACCAATCAATTGTATGCCTGGCCGGTGGGACATGCTGTAACTCTCCTTGATCAAGCTAAGTCAGGGGCGTCATCAACTGATGTCAGTTGTGGATCTGTTGTACACCCAATTGTAGCGCAACCCCTCTGTGGGAAAGCTCACTAGTTGTGAACGGAAGAAGAATATGGTAGAATACTAGGGGCAAGATCCCATAACTTCCTGTTTATCCATCAACCACCCAGGGGAGGGATAAAAAATAAGAGAGATTGAAGAATAGAGAGATGTGCGTTGAGAGGAAAAAGTGAGAAAAAGGCTTTTTCAAAAAACTAGAGATTAAGTGCCATAGTGATGTGAGGCTCACAAATAAGAAAGGGTGGGAAACAATACCTGGAGAAACAGGCTCCTCGTTAATTGAGAGGTCTCTCGCTATTGAACACATTCGAGTGATGTGTTCGTTGTTTTTGATTTCCTTGATTCTTGTTTTGAGTCATTTTGAGTGTTAATAGATGTGTTTAGGTTGTTTTACCTTTGTTTTCCTTTGTTGATTCGTTTTAACTGTGGTCAGTCGTAGGCTTAATACTCGGTTGAGAACTCATTTATCAATTTCAATTTCAAAAATAATTCGTTTTGTGCTCAGAGTGCCGTGTCGTTCCTAACATATGTGCAAGACCGAATTCTTTGTTTCATAAACTGCAGGGTTCAACCTACGTCATGTGAGAACAGTAGAACCATGACCTATCTAAAGCTACATAGGTTCCGGACTACAAAGCAAAAGAAAAGAGGGAAAATTTGGAGCATCTTAGCATGTTTTAACTTCAGCAAATTCCGAGACTGCATTCCAGGTGCATCTTCTCAGGCCTCGCCATTTCTTTGGAGTATGAGTGTATCTCAACCCCAAGTTTAAGCCTACTTCAAGTTAGAATGACAGTCCAAGCAGCACCCGTGGTTTTCACATGTGGATGTTACCCCTCGCCAATATGAATAGGGTGTGTCCTTTTTGAGTTAAGCACATTGCAAAGTCCTTCGAGAGGTAAATTGGAGGCACCAAAGTACATATTTGCCTCCCTTCTTGCATAGAATGTACACTTTCATATACACTTTGTTGCATGCACGCCGCGCATCGTTTATGATTCTTGCATAGAATATGCTTTCAATATTGCATAGAAAATGCTCTTGTTATTTTGCACAGAACATGCTTTCATTCTCGCATAGAATGTGCCGTTGCCTTTATATCTCGGTTGTTTGTCTTGCATGGAATATGCTTACTATATCACACTTGTTAAGTGTATTTCTTTACATACACGATATTGTATGTACGGTTCATTAAGAGGAATCCCAGGTGAGATCATTCCAATCCCTCGAACACCTTGCTTTGGTTAGAAACATTCGGGTACGCCCGGTGTTTACACCACACCCTTTGGTTAGAAACACTCTGGTACACCCAGTGTTTACACCACACCTTGTTTTGGTTAGGAACGTTGGGGCGTGCTCCGATGTTTATACCGCCCTCCGGTGTTTACACCACTACCTTTCTCCACTCGTGTGTGGCGCGTTTGGATGTACTCGCACTGTCTTGTGCACTTTGTGGTTGTTTGCCACTCGCACTATCTCGTGCACGTTGTGGTTGGGTATCACTCACACTACCTTGTGCATTCTTTGGTCTGGGAGACCTTAAAATCCTGCATTTACACTCGCGTTTTCTTGTGCATCGTACTTTTTTGTGCAATTTACACTCGCGCCTTCGTGTGCATCGCACTTTCTTGTGCAGTTTACACTCACGCTTTCTTGCGCATCGCACTTTCTTGTGCAATTTACACTTGCACTGTCTTGTGCATTCACATCTATTTTGTGCACCTTGCATCACACTGTTTTGTGCACTTTGCATATTGCACTGTCTTGTGCATTCACATCTGTTTCGTGCATTCACTTGCATCGCACTGTCTTGTGCATTCGCACTCTTTTGTGCATTACACTCGTGCTTTCTTGCGCATCGCACTATCTCGCACTGCCTTGTGCACACCTGTATCGCACTATTTTGTGCATTTACTCTGCATCACACTATCTTGTGCATCCTCCCTAGTCTAGGAGACCTTAAATCCTCTGAAGGTGCAATTCCTTTGGTGTTTATCATGCTCGAATGACTATCGGTGGTCTAGTATAGCCACCTGTCTGTGTTTGCGGTGAGTTCCTAGGAGATCAATTGAGACGGTGGAAACTAGAGTTCGAACGGCCGATGCCTAGAACGCAAAGGTTTGGAATTTCTGAGACTAAAGTCTGGTTTAAATACCCAGGGGTGTATCCTCGGCTTGAAATCTGTATGGCAGCCCCACAGGTTGAGGTAGCGTGTATACGCCTCGATTCTGGATACTGAACCAACCTAGTCTATCACCCTGTTGGAGAATAGGGAAAGCTGCGACCATAGCTAGGGAGAAAAGTAATACCTATGGTTCAGAAATGTAAGATGCAGAAGAGGAAGATCCCCTACAGCATAAGGTGAGTCATCACCAATTGCCCCTGTAAGGTACTTTCGAGAGCATCACTTCTTAGCTGCATCATCGTATCTATCATAAGTATTGCATTACATCTATTGCATTGCATATAGCATCTATCACATGCATTTACTGCATTGTCGATTATACCTGCATCCTTTCCATGTTAAGCTTAGTTTGGCATGTGCTCATACATTTCCTTCGTTGAAGCATGGTTCTGTGGTAATGTGTACGCGCCTATTCCACTAAGAGTTTTATGGTCTGAGGGTGTCGACACCTTTTCTGTGTTAGACGTGGTATGTTTTGTGTCCATCCCTTTTCGAGGTAAAATGTGGTTTGGCCTGCGCCTTATTCACTGCATCCATTGCATCCATTGCATTGTATCATACTTTGTTTCGTTGCATTCATCATTTAGGATCATGATCTTTCCTCAGCAGATCATTCCTTACTTATATCATGCCACCCAATTACTTGTATTTTGTGGTCTTTTTGTGAAACACATAGTTATGCATGTGCACACGCCTACTCTACTAAGAGAATTGTGGTTTGACGGTTCCGGCACCTTTTCTATGTTAAACGTAGTTTGATTTTGCATCTCTATCTCTTTATGATATTTGTGTAGTTTTGCACTGGTTGTGGTTTGATAATTCAATTGCATTGTATATCATTACATTGTTTCATTGTATTCTGTATCATTTTGCATCCTGTCCCTGAACTACACTGGTTTGATTCCTTGCAAAGGGATACGTAGGCAGCCTGCGGGCGCCACCATTTGTTTCTGCATCTTCATTTTATTTGTTTGACCAAGTCTTCAGTCTTGTCAAAAATTGGTCGTCTATGGGCTTTGACATTCACTCACGTCATTTCATGACTCTGAGCTGTATCAAAGAGGAGCAACTGTAGACACCCCATTTTTGACCGCCCTCAAGACTTGGGCGCCACTAATTGCTTACTTGGTGATGAAAGGTGTGCAGGCTATGCTATGCAAATGTTCGATTTCTTCGGCAAGGAGAGCGTCAAATCCAAACCTCACACCCCAGTTTTGGACCAGAATGATTTTGACCAAAACGATTTTAGTCCTTAAAACCCTCTCTTTCAAAATATTTTTGAAAAAGAGTTCCTACGATGTTCCGAGGCTCGCATTTCGTTAAATGTTGCGTTTTTCGGTAAATCGAGCAAGGACAAAGTGAGAATGAATGAAAGAGAGGTGAACTCTGTGAAAAAATCTTTAAAACACCTTATTTAGGGGTTTGGGTTTGAAGAAGAGAGGAGAGGAGAGAAGAAACCAAGTTGGGGAAGAAGTTGGGCATGAATCGTTAAGAGAGCGATGAGCAGCCCTCGCTAAATCAGGCTTATCCTTTCATACAGTGAGATTTCAGCTATGAGGCCACCACCGTTGGAAAGAAGACTTCGAAGGCTTCATTTTTCACTCAAGAATCTCCTCAAGCCGAGGCCAGATGAGGGAGATATGGCTGGTTGAAGTTAGGCATCAATCCGGTTGGACCGAAACTGAGCAATCTTCACTAAAAGGGGCATAACTTTTTACACACTTGTAATTTTGATGTCAGGCTTCCGCCATTGGAAATCTTACTTCTGGGGCTTCAATTTAGACACAAGAATGACCTGAAAAGGAATCCAGATGAAGGAGTTATGCCCCTTTGAAGTCGGGCCCGAAGCAGATTTTTAGTGGCTGGCTGGCCACCACAAGTGGACGACCGGCCAGAAAAGTGGGTTGTCGGCTACTAAAGTGGCCGGTCTGCCACCAAAAGTACCTGGTTGGCTACTATTGTCTTAAACTCAGATATTTTGCAGATATTTTCCCTACAACTGTTCTATACAAGCTCCTGCTGTCCTGTTTTGCAGATATTTCGACCAAGGCTTTTATTTTGCTATATATGGAGGCCATATCTCACATATTGGAAGGTTAGAAAGTTTGGGAGCCTCTCTCTCTCTCCATAACTCTCTCTCTCTAGACTTCTCTCTCTCTTGCCTTTTGTGCATGTAAGTAGAGAAACACCTCTCCTTTGCCTAGGCATCCTTGATGAAAGTGGTTGATCTTTGGGTTGAGGTTGCTTAAAGCTCTCTTGGAGCTTCCTTTGAGCTCTAGATGGTGATTTAAGCTCAGATTTGTGCCTATTGTGGGCATTGCTTCAAAGGTATAAGACTTACCCTATTTAAGCTTTTTTTGCATGCTTGTTTTGCCACCTTTTCAAACTGTTTTTGGCCTGGTTTTCAACTACAAAAACCTCTATTTTTCAGTCCTAAAAATGGTGATTGAAGGTCGTTTTGTGTTAAGGGGTTGTCTCCCCTTCTTATTGCTTATTTGCATGAGCCTTTGCATCATCTTCTAGCATATTAAAGTCAAACTTTTTGGGCCTTTAAACCACTGAAATTCAGAGGTATTTTAGTGGTGGAAAATATGTTTTGAAGTCCAAAAATGGAAGGGTTGGCCTCCCCTCCTTGTGTCTTGTTTCCATGCTTAGTTAGCATCACATGGTAGCATGTTTTTGTGGCTTAACCTAGCTTCTTTTCAGCATATTTTTGCCTCTGATTTGGCATGTTTTAGGACTGTTTTGAGCTGGTTTGGTCCTTTGAGTCTTTCTTTGTATGCTTGTTGTGCAATTGTGCTTAAGGGTCTACTTTGTGCTATGTGTTAGCCTCTCATTCTAGCTCTTTCTAGCCAACTTCAAGCGTGTTTTAGAACTTCATTTAAGTTGTTTTAGGACTGTTTTGGGCTGTTTATCCCTTATGAGCCTTGTATTGTATAGCTATAGTGCAAATGCCTTCATTAGCTCATTGTTTTGAGGCCTCTAATGTGTTTTGCATGAGATGGTTGCATGCCATAGCATCATTTCACATGTGATTTCAGTGCATAAACCTCTGTCACACTCTCACATATACCACACTTTCATTGCTTTTGAGAGTTGTGCTTTGTGTCTTGCTTGCGAGCCAACATGTGCGCATGATTTTCTTGCCTTTTGTGCCTAAATTTCAGCATGCTTTAGCCACTGATTTGGTATGTTTAAGCTCTATCAAGAGCTGGTTTGGTCATTTGAGCTTGATATTGCATGCCTCTAGTGTAGTGCTCTTCACTAGTTTTAATGCTTTTGGCTGTTACCATGTTGTGCATGTGTTGCTTGCATGTTTTAGCATTATTTCTCATGCCATTTCAGCACTAAAAAGTCTGCAGCCTCCCTCATTTCTTCATTTTTCTATTTGTTTTGAGGGTTGGTTGACCTTATGCTTGTGTTTAAGCTTGAGATAGAGCTTGTGCTCAATGGCTTTAACTCTCTTTTGAGGGTTCCTCCTAGCCAAAGGCATGAGCTCTCTCATGTCTTAAATCATCTTTTGGTTGACCCCTCTCTCATTAGAGGATTTTCACATTGGACTTATCCAACTAAAGAATGGCTTGGTAATGCTAAAATGTGTAAACAAAATTGAATCGAGTAAAACATGACAAGATAAGCATTTGTGTTGCATTGCATGTGTTTGGATCAGACGTTAATTCAAATATGAGAAATGAGGGACGTTTCATACTCAAAGTGATGAAACGTGTCACATTTCTTGGTCGCTGTCACCCTTGATCGTGCATGATAGGGTGGTGGTCCTTTGAGTCTTATGTGCGCATTTATTAAGCTTGTACAAGTTTGGTCCTTTGGCCATCATGCATTGAGATGCTTGATTGGTGACTTGAGAGCCAAGCGCTACACTCATTTGAGCTTGAGAAATGATGAGAAGAGTGACAGTACCTACATTTCCGTGCAAATACATTGTCTGGCCTCTGTTGTTCTCTGTTGCAGCAAAACCAGGAGTTTGGGAAAGGAGGTGGCCGACTGGCCAGGTGAGGTAGCCGATCAGCCACCAGTTCCAAGGTTGTCCAATGTGTTCATGTGTTGGAGCAGAGGTAATCTGGAAGTTTGTACAATGTTCAGAGATCACAGCAAGTGCAAACAGAGGTAACCGATGGCAAGGCGATGGATTTTCAAGAAGAAGCCAACCGAGCATGCATGTCTCCCTTGCCCGCGAGGCCACTTTATTGCTTTCTTAGCTAGTTGTAGCTGATTAATACATGTGTTGTAATTAATTAGTTTAATCTGTTTTGTAATATAATTAATTAGCTAAAACAATTAATTAGTTGTTTTGTAATAATTAGCTTAGCTTATTCATTCGGACCCTCCTTCGTGAGGGCGTAATGGTTTAATAAGTGTGCGTACGTGTGTGCATGTCTTCCAACCCACGTCTTTCTCCTTTTATTTAACTGCTTACGATGGTTAGTTTAGGGCACGTTTTGATTAGCATACCTTATGCTTGCATGCGTGCATCATTCATCTGTCTTGCATGTACCGGGCTCGGCGCATCATTCAAATTGCATTGTATTTCAATACCTGTTTCAAAGCATGTTATCGAATTGTTGCGTTCATATGCCATGATTAGATTGTGAGCCTACTTAGTTGTATTATTGCATGTGTTGCATTAGGCATTTTGTATAGTTAGGATCATACATATTTCTGACTAGCTTTTGTTTTGGCTCGGAGTACGCTGTAAGTCTTTACGCTTTAGCATACTTGCATGAGTGTGAGTGTTGCCATGACAGCATGCTTGCCATGAGGCTATTTGCTTAAATGTTGACTGCATGAATGCCTGTGGATGAAGGCTTCGTTGCTTGAATTCGGACAATTCGATGATTGTGAGTTTTAAGCCCACTTTGCGAAGTGACAAATCATGTTTTAAGCCCATCATGTTTCTTGGCAAATCCGCATTTTAGCCCACTTGAGAGTGACATTTGCAAACCATTTTTGAAAACAAACATGAGTTGATTTGTTCCAAATCTTGTGACTTAGTCTATACTTGTATGCTGTGCGCATCACATAGTAAGTTAGCTAATAACCAGAATAAGAACACATGTGTTTATAAAACAACATATCATGCTTAGTAGAGGCCGATCTTTGATTGGGCGAGCGGGGGTGCTCATTTCAAGACCTTCCCCTCTCGTACGCAAGTTTTCGAGCCGAGGCAACTTTGGTGGTGACGGACACGTGGCCTTTGGCATGAGTCAGGGTTTCCTAAATTTTTCAAAAACAAAATATTTAGGTGGCGACTCTGTAATCTGGCAAAGTAGTCTAGTTTTGGCATTATTTGATCTAAAATCTGATTTTTCAAAATGATTTGCCAGATTGGACTTTTTGGTGTTTATTAGTCTTATATTGCACCTTGTGAGATTAGATTCAGAACCGTGACAGGAGTCCGAACTGTAGGACCAATTCGCGTCTCTCCGAAAAGGGGGTGCGCGAAGAAAGTTGTGTCTACAATATCCGACTTGGAGTTTGGATGCGTCCGATTATCATTAGGCAGAAATACACGCCGGGTTATGAAACTATTGTCACAATAGATGAAGCGTAAGATGAAAACCCTTGGTACTACGATATTTGGAACTTCTTGGAAAATGAGATTTATCCAGCAGGGGCAAATGCTAAGGACAAAAGGGGAATATGGCGAATAGCCGTCCAATTTATCATCTGCGGAGATAAATTGTATAAAAGAGGTCATCTAGGAATGCAAAAGTTGTGTGTTGAAGAAGAAGAATCAAAGTGGCTGATGGAGGCCATCCATGGAGGAGAGTGCGGAGTGCACAGGAACGGTGTGATGTTAGCCTGGAAGATTCTCAGACAAGGTTACTACTGGTCCACTATGGAGGAGGATTGTATTGGTTTTGTATGACGATGCCACAAATGCCAAATTTATGCTAATCACATGAACATCCCGCTGTCAAAACTGTACAACATGAGTTTACCATGGCCTTTCTTAGTCTGGGGAATTGATGTTATCGGTGCAGTCACACCAAAAGGGTGGAAGCTCAGTCCTATGCAGTGTTGAAAGCATCGTATGTGGCCAAGTTTCTCAGAAACAATATCATTTGCCAGTACGGAGTCCCAAACGACATCATATCAGATAATGGCTCCCACTTCAAGAAAGAGGTGATAGACTTGTTGGACAAATACAATGTGGCTTTTCATAAGTCATCTACATACAGGCTGCAAACCAATGGAGACGTTGAAGCCACCAACAAGAACATCAAGAATATCTTGCAGAAGATGGTTGAGACCTATAGGGACTAGCCAGATAAATTGCCATTCGCACTCTGGCGTTACAGAACTTCAATCTGGAAGTCTGCAAGGGCAACTCAATATTCTCATGTTTATGGGATGGAAGCCGTTTTTCCAATTGAAATAGAAGTCACGTTGTTGCGAGTTATGGCTGAGTGTCAGATAGCAGAGGTGGACTAGCAATAGAGCAGATTTAAGGAGTTGATGCTGTTTGATGAGAGAAGGATAAAGGCATTGTATCATGTTCAGGGCTACCAACGCAGAATTACTAGGGCTTTTAACAAGAAAGTTAAGTCCCTGAATCTCAATTAGAGGGATATAGTGCTGAAAGACAACCAAGTTCCCATTCATGACCCTAGGGGCAAGTTCAGACCCAATTGGACAGTCCTTACATCATCAAAGCTATCTGGTCCAGTGGAGCTGTTATTCTCATGAACTTAGATGGCCTGGAATTTTCACAATTGATCAACATGGACAAGTTGAAAAAATACTATCCCTGAGAGGCTCGCTAGGCCGAAAACCCGGAAGAGCGACCTAGGCAAAAGTTAGAGCATGAAAAATTAGAAATAAAGAAAAACTTAGCTCGCAAGGTTGAAAACCCTAAAGGACGACTTTGGCAAAAGTTGGAGCGCAAAAGGAGAGAGTTAATACTTGAGTGAACCAGAACCGAACTACGTAAGGCTTGATTCCCATCTTTGGGATACGTAGGCAACTTCATCCTGAAGTTCGGCCATAATCACCTCCAACTCAACTGTTCTGTTCATGTGTCTGATCAGGTCATCTTTGTTTGTTCTTTATCTGAGAGTTCGGTTGTGATATTTACTCTGAGAAGAAGAGCTGATTACAATGCAAAGCAGTGGTGTTTAATCAGGGGCATTTCTAATCTTTTGATTCAGGGTTGTACATCTTAAGGATTGATTCTGTGCATGTTAGGTGGTGATCCTTTTCGAAAATGGTTTTGAAAAGTTTTAATAAAAGTTGATTTTGTTCAAAATTTTACATTTTACAACTTAGACCATTTTTTGACCAAAAGGAAAATTTTTAGTGCTCACAACTTTAATTTCATTGATTTCAACATAATGTTCTCCAACACTCCTCTGATACAAATCAAAGTTGCTTTTATTACATCGAAAAAACTTTAAAAGAAAGGTCAAAGAAATAAACTAGGTCCTGCGTCCTCTACTCGTGCTTGCGGAATCTTCTGAAGCCAAAGTATGCCCGGTTTATGCCTCATTCTCGAGCTAAGCCAAACACTCGCCAGAAAGAGCATAACTGAAACTAGGGCAAGGTGCCAGAAGCTCTCTCATCCTCCATGGAGTGAGGTACCTAGCCATGTGTTAACCATGGATGGGGAATGAAACCGGCTACTCTATCCCCTCTTTTGGGCGGGTCTGATCGTGTCTGAACTGACATTTGAACTGGAAGGGAAAATAGAACACGCAATGTGTGAGGCCAATCAATTGCATGCCAAGTTGCCGAGCCATGCTGTAACTCATCTCGGTTAGATTAAGCCAGGGGTAACACCAAGCTATGTCAGCAGTAGACTTGTTGCACATCTAGTTGCACCACCATCCCTCATTCGGGAAATCCACTAGTCAGTGGCGGAAGAAATAACCTTGAGCTGAATACTCAGGGCAAGAGTCCACTACCTTCAGCTTATCTATAAGCCACACCCGGGAAGGGATGAAAGAAAAGAAAGATTAAAGAATAGAGAGATGTATGTTGAGAGAAGAGTAAGGAAAAGGCTTTGAGAGAAAAATAGAGCATGAGTACCTAGTGATGTGAGAAACACATATGAGAAACGATGGGAAACAATACCTGAAGAAGTAATGGACTCCCCGTGAATCTGGTAGTCTCTTGCCGATGAAAGGCATCTAAGCCCATCAAGGTCTCAGCCAACGCCAAACCAATGCAACTCTTGCCTTCTTTCAGACCTTGGGCCACTTCGATCAAACAAATGTTGGATCCACCAAAACTAGGGACCAGAAGGAAATGTGCAAGCATACATAAGCAGAGGGCATGTTGCCGAAAACCCCGGCCGAGAAGGTTGCCTCTGTCATCGATATGGGAAAATCAATGAATCAAGCCGGTATGTCTAGCTCTCTGTTGTGGACCAAAGACTGAGCCTCGTGTAAACTGAGCCCGCACATTCGTCCCAAAGCTTGGGGTGACCAAAACGGGGCTGAGGCATGATTTCCTCGTCTCGCCAGGATTCCATTAGCGCCTGAAATTCTTCAAGTTTCGGGCATATTTCTTGTCCCCTGAAGCGAAAGACATGTGTAATTGGGTCCCTGCATTGGGCCGCGGCATGGAGGAACGGAAAACAAAGTGGAGTATAGCTTAACGAAAAAAGTGCATTTATGCCAAAACCCTAAAAATTTACCTTTTCCGTGCCTTCTAAAGCAGCTATCCAATCCGTGAGCTTCTCGGCAAGGAATATCTCCATTTGTGGAAGAAATTGCTGCTAAAATGAGGTTCTGGAGGAGAAATCACGAAGCTGAACCTTTTTTCGAAGATAAGGTTGTGAACGGAAGCCAGTTGTTAACAATTTGGAGGTCACTTACACTGGTGGCCGGCAAGCCACTAGTGGTGGCTGGTAGGGCCACCTCTTGTGGCTGGCAACCTCTATCTCTGGCTGATAGCCTTCATTTCTAGCCTGCCATCTACCTATGTGCTAGGCAGTGCTAGAAGCATGTGTTTTGTCTCGATCTTTGAGTGTTTTAAGATCTTGTTTTGAGTCTTTTTGGTTTTAGCAAGTGTGTTTATTTGTATTTGAGTTCTCTTTGCTTTGTTTATTGAGTTGTATGTTGTATTTCGGTTGTTGGTTGGCTCATTACCCGATTAAGAACATTGTTTGAATCAAGCGCTCTCTTGGACAATTCAATTCCATGTCCATTTCATGCAAATATGGTACTCTTGATGCAAAAATGACAACACTTTTCATAAAAATTGCGACGTTTTATTCCGATCATGGTTTTTACAAAAGAGGTGTACAAGTTTCAAAAGTAAAAATAAAACCTATTTGAAGCTATACATGTGCTAATGCTACCAAAGAAAAAAAAACTAAGCAAAAAGTACAAAAAACTCAGCTCCAGTCGCCTCAAGCTCGGGACGCCCTCTTCGTTCTCTCCCTCGGAGGGGACTTGAGAACACTATCTCCATCAGTACCACTGTCGAAATCAGACTCTGAACTGGAGCCTATATCATCTCCGCTCACTACCTCAGAGCCCATATCGGCATCGCCTCCACTCTCGGACCTCGAGCCAGTATCCTCATCTCCACTCTTAGATGACTCTGCATGTTGACTCACTGCCTCCTCAGAGTCGATAGTCTCAGCATCATCGTGGCTCAAAATGGGATTTGAAGGACTGCTTTGACCTCGGGTGTCCCTATCTCTGCCTCGGCTGCGGCTCACATCTTGGCCACGAGCTGGGCCCTGTCTCTCTCTCCTCCCTGCTACTGGAGGAGGTGTTGTCAATCCTGCTAATGTTGCTGTTGCCGCTGGCGCCATCGGTGTAGATGAAATCTAAAAAGAAATAGTTGTCAACATATCAGCTACAGTGGGTGTATCAGATACAGGCATAGTATACAGAATAAGTATCATGCAGAAATCAGATACAGTGTGAGTACAGTGTGTGAGCACAGTGTGCCAATGTAGTGTATCAGTGCAGTTTGGGAAATATTACAGTTAGAATGCTAGTGCATCAGTGGAAATATGATAGCGTGATGCACAACAGAGTTAGTAATGAAATGCATGTTGAACTGAAGGAAATTACCTGGATACCGTGGAGACCAAGCAGCATCTCCCTCCTCTGCACCATACCCATCAGAGAAGCCACCAGCTCGAGAAGGCTCTCGGTATACTCTATAGATGCTGCAAGTGCGTTTGAATGATCAATGTTTGGAATAAACATACTCCCTCCGTCCCAAAATATTTGTCCCTTATTCCATTTTTCATTGTCCCAAAATATTAGTCCCTCTTTAAAAATCAAGTACAAAAATAATATAAATTTCCTATTTTGCCCTTCTTTTAAATTAATAAACAATATAAAAAGTACAATTACGACATTGATATTCCCAAAAAATATACTATCAAAAGGATAATTTTGGAAAATCAACTTTTTTCAAAAGCAATAATTGTACTACCAAAAAAAGTTGGATTCCCCCAAAGGGACCATTATTTTGGGACGGAGGGAGTATTTGAAATGGAAATGTGGGGTGCAAATTGTAAAGAGTGGTCCATACCTAGGACGAGCCTCGAACTCCGACAAACTCGTGCCCTACATCGGTTGGCTCGATCAAAATCTGATAAGAAGTCCTAGTCGGCCACCAATACGTAAGCGTGGTGGGAAGCTCTGGCCAATGGATAGCCTGCTCAATAGGGAGAGCCCCTCTAGTATGGGCCCTAGTCGTCCGAGTCGCCTCACCTGCCGCAAGAGCCCTTGCCCCTTCGCCTGCGTGAGCGCCCGTTAGAGGAGGCATATGGTGGGTCTGAATAAACATTGTGTAATCGCCCTCTCCTTTAAAGAAGTCAGTGTCCAAGCCTACCATGAATTGTATGACTGCGTTAATAGATAGGCTATCTGTTGTCCTCAAAGACTCCAAGGGTGGCATCGAGACAACTGGAACAGGCAGCCCCACAGTCTGGGAAACAAATCTCTCACTCAAAAACCAAGCCCGGTAGACTGGGCCCTCCAGCAGAATCGAAAAGTGCGATGTACCCCAAGCTCCGGCGTACTGGTCTCTCACCCCGGCCGGCATCATGGCCTAGAGCTGCCACGCGATCTGTAAACAGAGAATATACAGATTGTTAGTTGTCGTCAGTTGCTAAAGTGTGAATCAAAGCAGTATTTAAGCAAAAATGACTATGAGTTTCGGGTTATCTCGGTGGCGAACACTGTATCAAAGTAATGGCGGAAGAAGGAAAAGGTCTCATGACTCCAGTGATGACACCGACCATCATATTGTCTCAAGTAGGGAACCACAAGAGGGAGCTCCTCCATAGGCTCTAGAGCGAGGGCTAGAAAATCTGCATAAACCCACAACTGTATGGAAAGGGCAACGATGTTATCAACAGGGCATGAACAAATACATAAAGTGCAAAGCAGAAAGCACAGAGCATGAACAAATACAGAAAGTACAAAGCAGAAAGCACAAGTGTTAAACAGATATAAAGCAGAAAATGTGAAATAGAAAGTGTAAAGTGCAAAGAGGGAACTGAAATGCATACCTCCCAGGCTTGCCAGTAGCCTCTGATCCGGTCTCCCCTCATGCGGAGGTGGAGCTCATATAGCCGTATAGGTTGGTGAGGCCAGCTCTGCCTCAGTCATAGAACCTCACCTGGGGAAGGGTCACCAGGGCGCTCAACAAATATAAACCCACGGTGTTCCACCTGTTCAAAAACATGGTGGTACTGAGGACAAACATCAGGAATCCTCGGGCATACTACTCTATCTCCTCTAGCGTCTCAGGCTTGCTCCCGCGAAACTGCTCGGCGAACCAACTGTATCTCACTATGGATGAATGGTACAGAGGTGGGCGCGCTCCCAACAGATCGATCAAAGCAGCCTCCTACTCGCCCATGTCTGTGTTAAAAGGGATCGGATCAACCCCTACTCCAAAGCCTGTGATCATGGCAAAGTCGTAGGGAGTCATCGTCATCTCCTTGGTAATAAAGAGGTGGAAGGAGTTGGTGGTGTCCCATCACCTCTCCACTAGCACTCCTAGAAGGGGACGGCTCGCTATGACACGTGCCAGTCAAGAGTAGAAAAGGCCGAAGCCAACCTCATCGACGATGTCACGGACCCCAGCAGGGAGCTCGTCGTACCAATCTCTCGCTGTCGTCGCTCCGTACCCCCTATAGGCACGAGAGTCTCCTTCTGGCAAAGAACAGGTAAATCAAATAAAAGGCAGTGATGAAAGTGAAATCAGATGAAAGACAATGCAAGAAATCCAGTTAAAGGAAAGGCAGGAATGCATGAAAATAGAGTTTATACCTCAGTAGCGTTGGAAGAAAGGTGAGAGGCTGGCTCTCTCAGTAGAAGGTCCTTTGGAACGCCATGAGCAAAGTCGCTGAAATGCTTGATCTCTCCAGGCGGTAATATGTGTATGCGGGGATGATATCTCGCCGAATCAAAGGGCCACACTCTCAATGGTAGCAGCTCAGGTTCAAACTCTGGCGTAAACTCTACATAAAGGTCAACCTCAATGTCTTCAGCCACCCCGCTGACCTCCGCAACTGCTGGCTCCTCTACCTCGGCAACGGGTGAAAATACAGGTGGAATCTTGGAAGGGGCTCCATCATGAAGAATATCGTCTACCATCTACAAAATGGGTGAAAAGTTGGTGAAAAGTGAAGAAAAATGGAGAAAAGAGGGTAAACTTGGAAAAAGTCAACCCTAGGAGAGAGAAAATGGGAGAAAAAAAGCCAAAACCCAGGAAAGTTCACGGAACTCGAGAGAAACTCGAGGGGAACAAGCCTAAAGTGGTGAAAATGTAGAAAAAGCGACGAAATCAAAATCTGATTGGTTCAAAATGTAGAGAGCTAAGAGGGTTTTACGAAAAAAGTGTGCGTGGGGCGATGGAAAACATATGCAAAGCACAGATCTAGAGAGAGAAAGTGTCTAGAGAGAGAGAGAGAGCTATTTCGGCCTTGTGGGTGTGAGGAAATGAAGCCTTAAGCCCTATATTTAAAGACCCAAAGCAAAAAGACAAAGTTACCTCGAATCTACCATCGGTGGCTGGCAGGCCACCATCCGTGGCCGGCACGGTTCTCTGGTGGCTGGCAGGTGGCCAGTTGCTTCTCTTGGTGGCCAGTAGGTGGCATGTGGCTCTCAGGTGGGTTCGGGTGCTGTTCTGTACTTTTGCTTCCTAATTAGTGTATGGAAGGTTTTGTTTTGACAGCTTACAGCTACGTTCCGATGTGTGAACATGTCCCACTTGCTACTATGAACAAGGTGTATCCTTTTGAACATGTTGTAATTCCTCCAAGAGGTAAATCGGAGGTTGGTACCTGTAGACCGCCCGAAACTCCGCTCCGCGCACGAGGGCGCAAATTGTAGTTCTAGCTACTACAGTTCGAACTCCTATCACGGTTCTGAATCTAATCTCACAAAGTGCAATGTAAGACTGATAAATCACCAAAGAGTCCAAATCCGGCAAATCGTTTTGGAAAATCGATTTTAATCAAAAGTGCCAAACACGAACTGCTTTGCCAGATTTCAGAGTCGCCACCTAAATATTTTGTTTTGGGAAATTTAGGAAACCCTGACTCGTGCCTAAGGCCACGTGTCCGTCATCACCAAAGTTGCCTCGGCTCAGGAACTTGGGTACGAGAGGGGAAGGTCCTAAAATGAGCACCCCCACTCGCCCGATCAAAGATCGGCCTCTACTAACATGATATGTTGTTTTTGAAAATACACGTGTTCTTATTCTGATTATTAGCTAACTTACTATGTGATGCGCACAGGACACAAGTATAGACTAAATCACTTGATTTGGATCAAAACATCTCATGTTTGTTTTTCGAAAATGGTTTGAAGTTGCTATCCTCAAGTAGGCTAAAACGCGGATTTGCCACCCTCAAGTGGGCTTTAAAACAACATGATTTGCCACCATCAAGTGGGCTTAAAACTCACATTTTGACAAATTGTTCCAATTCAAGTAATAAAGCCTTCATCCACAGGCATTCATGCAGTTAATCATTTAAGCACATAGCCTCATGGTAAGCACGCTAAACATGGCAATCACTTACACTCATGCAGTATGCTAAAGCGTAGACACTCACAGTGTACTCCGAGCCAAAAAAGAAAACTAGTTAGAAATCAATGCATGATCCTAGCTATGTTAAGATGCCTAATGCAACACATGCAAAATGCAACTAAATAGGCTCGGCTATCTAAGATGGCATATGAATGCAACACTCGATAACATGCTTTGAAACACGTATTCAAGTAAGTATTGAAATTCAACGCAGTTTGAATGATGTGCCGAGCCCGGTGCATGCAATACGAATGAATGATGAACGCATGCCAGTATAAGGTATGCTAATGGAAATATGCCCTAAAACTAACCATCAAAAGCTGATAAGTAAAAGGGAGAAAGAAATGGGGTTGGAAGACATGCACACACACACACGCACCCTTATTACAAAATGGTGCCCTCTCGACGGAGGGTTCGAATACAAGCTAAGCTAATCTAAGCTAAGCTAAGCAATTAATCTAATTAAGCTAATTAGACTAATTATTACACAACCAAATTGAATAACTAGCTACAACTAATTATTACATCACTTTAACTAATTAACAAATTAATTAAGTTACAAAAAACAAATGATAACTAACAAGTAAACATTTAAACTAAGCTGCTCCAGCTCTGTTTGAAGAAGAAAAGGATGCATGCTCGCACTCGGTTTTTTGCCTCAAAACACCTTCTGGTTTGCTCTTTCAGAGGCTCTGTTTGTAGGGTGTCCTCAAGAACTTGCTGCTAGATCTCACCAAAACAGTGCTGGGGAGTGCACCAGTGGCCTGCCGGCCATGAGGAGCTACTGACGGCCACCTACCGACCAAGGATGGACCACTGCCGGCCAAGGATGCAAGGTTGCCGGCCATCAATGTGGCACTGCCGACCACTGGTGTGCTGTGACACCAAAGTATAACAGAGCACAAAACAGAGGAAATGGAGGGTCTCCCTAGGGCATATATGTGCTACGCCACTCCATATCACCTCAAAACATCAATGGAGAAGCATCATTGGATCCAAGACCACCAATCAAGCATCGCAATGCATAATGGCCAAAGATCCAACTTGCACAAATTCGATGAATGCACGACAAACAAAAGAAGCAAAACACTAAGACCACGACCTTATCATGAGTGATCAAAGGCAACAGAGACAAAGGGGATTGGCTCACTTTCATCACTTTGAGTATGAAGCGGCCAATCCACCTTGTGTTCAACATAACGTCCGGTTGAACACGATGCAAAGCAACACAACACATGTTTATCTTAGCATGTTAAAGACACTAAATCATGCAAGCCAAGCATGCAAGACATGTCATGGAGCCAAGAGCACTAAATAAAGCAAAGAGCATCACACAAGAGGCATGCAATACATGGCACAAATGGTCAAACCAGTTATGGACAGACCTCAAACATGCCAAAATAGTGGCCTAAACATGCTAGAATTGAAGCACAAAAGGCTAGAAGAACATGGACACATGTTGGCCTATAAGCAAGGCATGATACACAACCCTCAAAAGCTATGAAGAAGTGAAGTATATGAGAGTGCGACTACACTATATGCACTGAAATTACATGCTAAATGGTGCCATACCATGCAAACATCACATGCATAACATGTTAAAGGCCCCAAAATTCAAAGCTAGTCAAGGCCCTTTACACTACAACCATATTAAGCAATGCTCAAATGACCTCAACCATTCAAAATAGACCTAAGGCAGGTCAAAATAGTAGCAAAAACATGCTAGACTCACAGCATAGATGGCAAGAAATATATGCTCATTTGATGGCTCACCAACAAGGCATAAGGGCACAACTCTTAAACACAATTAAAGAGTGATAAACATGAGAGTATGACAAAAGTTTTGAAATTACATATCAAATGATGCTATATCACACAAACGTCACAAATAAGGCATGCTAGGGGTCTTAAAACTCAAGACTAGTGAAGCCAACTATGCCATAGCTATACAAAGCAAGCCATATATGACCAACATCACTTAAAACAGACCTCAAGCATGTTAAATCAGTGGCAAAAATGTGCTGGAGCAAAGCTAACACATGCTAGAATGATGAACTAAAGCATGAAGCATGTTAGGCCAAACAAGCATGATTGCACTACAAGTACCAAAAGCATGCAAGAGGTGACCAAATTAGCCAAAAATAGAGTTATGGCATGGCAAATAATGGCTAAAAACATGCTTGAACTAAGCAAATTCAAGGCACAAAGACATGCTACTTTGCAAGGCTACAAGTAGGATTACACTACAAGTACAAGAAGCATGCAAGAGGTGACCAAACCAGCCCAAAATAGAGTTATGGCAGGTCTAAAAAGTCACAAAAAAGTGCTTGAACAAAGCCACAAAGAAGTAGAAACACATGCTCATTTGGTGGACCATTAAGACAAGCAAACAAGACACAAGGAGAGGGGACCACCCCCTCCTATTTGGGCCACAAAACCACCTTTCCACCACTGAAATTCTCTGGAATTCAGTGGTTAAAGGTCCAAAAAGAGATGATTTCAAAAGCTTTAAAAGATAGCTCAAAAGGCTTTACAAGCCAAGAGCAAAAGGGAGAGACAACCCCCTAGCCAAACAAGGCTTAAACCATCACTTAGAACCTCAAAAATCATATTTTTTTATGCTTCAAAACCAGACCCAAAATAGTCCAAAACAATGGGAAAAGGATGGTGAAACAAGTGTGAAAGACAAGCTTAAAGGATCAACAACTCTTGTTAAGGGTTGATAGGTTGAAGATGGATGTATGAAAGCTTTTAGCACAAAACTCTTAGAGAGAGAGAGGAATCTAGAGAGTGGATTGAGAGAGAGAGGCTCCCAAAGCTTTGCCAAATTCTTCTCAAATGTTCTCACCCTTGAATATGAGATATAAGGCTTCATTATATAGCAAAAATGGAGCATTTGGTCGAAAATATCTCAAGAGAGACAGCTGGAGCAAGCTGGAGTAAAATATCTGTCCAAAACTGCTTTCTGCCATCTGTGGTCAGCACTGTACCACTGTTGGCCGACACTTGACCATTGATGGCCGGCATGGGTCACTTTTGGATGGCATAGGGCCGGCATTGGCCATTCATGGCCGGCACACTCCCATAGAGGCCGGCAGCAAAAATCAGTCCTAGTCCCTGACTTGAAGCAAGCCTAACTCATTCATATGGATGCCTTTTCAGGTCATTCTTGTATGCAAATTGAAGCCCCTGAAAGTAAGCTTTCCAATGGTGGCAGCCTCACATCAAAATTATAACTATGCTAAGAGATATCCCTCTTTTAGTGAAGACTGTGCAGTTTCAGTCCAACCGGATTGATGCCTAACTTCAACCAACCATATCTCCCCCATCCGAACTCGGCTTTAGGAGATTCTTCAATGAAAAATGAAGCCCCAGAAGTCTTATTTCCAACAGTGGTAGCCTCATAGCTGAAATCGATGTATACAAGGGGATAGGCCCAATTTAGCGAGGACTGCTCGTCTTTCTCTCTTAACGATTCATGCCCAACTTCTTCCTCAACTAGGTTTCTTTCCTCCACTCCTCTTTTCTTCAACTCCAAACCCCTAAACATGGTGTTTTGAAAGATTTTTCGAAGATTTTATATCTCTTTCATTCATTTCCACGTTGTCCTCACTCGGTTTACCGAAAAGCGTAACATTTAACAAAATGCGAGCGTCGGAACATCGTAGGAACCTATTTTAAAAAATGTTTTGAAAGAGAGGGTTTTGAGGTCTAAAAACCATTCAAAATAGTTTTGGTCCAAAAAGGGGTGTGAAGTTGGGATTTGACTCTCTCCTTGCCGAAGAAATCGAACCTTTGTACTGCACAATTTTCACCACCAAGTAAACCATCAGTAGCACTCAAGTCTTAAAGGCGATCAAAAATGGGGTGTCTACAGTACCAGATATCATTTTATTCGTTTTGTCAAATTATGTCTTTGTTCTTTTCCATTGCATAGAATATTCATTTCACATATATGCATGCTGCAAGCATGTCTTACCTCATTTATGATTCGTGCATAGAACATGTTGTCAATTTTGCATAGAATATGCTCTTATTTTGCATGGAATATGCTTTGGTTTCTTGCATAGAACATGCCTACAATTAACATCATGCGTCGGTTGTCCATCTTGTATGGCATATGCGTTGTTACCGTATCGACTTGTTTAATTTGTGCATCTATCGCACACGTTTACTTTGTGCATTTATTGTATTTGTTCACTTTGTGCATCTATCGTGCAACTTTCTCTTATATCTCAAGACGCGTGAAGCGCAGCCCTGGGCATGTTTTTATCTCGAGATGGGTGAAGCGCGAGCTTGAGCGGTTTCTCTTGTATCTTAGGACGAGTGAAGCACAACCCTGGGTGTATTTTATCTCGATATGCGTGAAGCGCGAGCCTGAGCAGCTTCTCTTGTATCTCGAGATGCGTGAAGCGCGACCCTGGGCGTGTTTTATCTCAGGATGCATGAAGCGCAGCCCTGGGCGTGTTTTATCTCGGGACGCGTGAGACGCAGCCCTGAGCGATTTTCATTTCTTGTTTCTCAGGACACATGAAATGCGACCTTGAGTGGCTTTATCTTGGGACACGTGAAATGCGACCCTAAGCGATTTTCGTTCCTCTGTTTCTTGGGACATGTGAAGCACAGCTCTGAGCGATTTCTTTTTTATCTCGGGACGTGTGAAGCGCCGCTCTGAGCAGTTTCTCTTTTATCTCGAGACGCGTGAAACGTGACCCCGAGCGGTTTTCATTTCTTAGTTTCTCAGGATGCATGAAACGTAACCTTGAGCGGTGTTTTCTTTCCTCATCTCGTGTTTTGGCATGGTCAGATTATGCTTTATATCTTTTGCAGGGAACCCGTGTTGGTTTCAAGCTTGAAGCTGCTCATTCATATATTGTTATCTTGTTATTATTGGTTGTATTTGTTATTGCTTAGTGCATCACCTTGCATGATCATGAATTTTCAAAATAGCCAGCTTCGCAAAGCGTGTGAGTCCAACTTTCAAAGTTTTCTTCATGCATATCATTTGCATCTTGCCCCAAAACTACGTTGGTTTGATTCCTTTCAAAGGGATACGTAGGCAGCTTGCGAGCACAACCATTTTAATTTATGTTTTGACTGTTTTTTTCATTGTTTGTCCAAGTCTTACGGCCTTGTCAAAATGGGTCGTCTTCGGGTTTTGACATTCACTCACGTCATTTTATAACTTTGAGTTCTATTAAAGAGGGGCAATTGTAGACACCTCATTTTCGACCGCCCTTATGACTTGGACGTCATCGCTTGCACACCCAATAATGAATGTGTATATGCTTGTCAAGTGCTCGAAGTCCTCAGCGGAATGCCACAGCTTTGAGCCCTCTAAACCTTGCACCCCTGTTGCCTTGTTTTTGGACCAAAACTTTGGATCAAGCTTGCAACCTTTGGTGGCCTGCCAGCTACTTCTGTGGGCTTCCGGCCACTGATGTGGCCTGCCAGCCACCAATGTGTTGTGCAAATATTTTGTGACGGCTGTGCCAGCTGTTTGCACAGATGCTTGCATCTGCTCCCGTGTGTATAGATGGATGTTTCTGAGGGAGGTTCATGTTTTTCTATATAGAAAGGACCTCCCCTCTTGTTTTAGAGGTTAGAAAAATTTTGGAGCAAATTTTTTTTTTCTCTCTCTCTCTTGCAAATTTCTTCACCTTTGCCTATACACTCTTAACCAAACCTCTCCACCTTTGAGCCTTATTTGAGCTATTGAGGGTGTGTTTGCCTTGTTTTATTACTTGAAAGTGATCTCCTCTTCAAGAGGTATAAAGCTTTGCCTCTTTACTTCTTGTATTTACTCGTTTTCTTACTATTTTCCAATTATTTTTAGGCTATAAAAACTTTGAATTTTTGGGCTGAAACTTGGGTTTTAAGGCCAATAAAGGTTAAGGGGTGGCTCATCCTTCTTTACCCTTGTGTTTCCCACTCTTGCCCTCGTGTTTCCCACCCTTATCGTATCTTTTTTTGAGCTTTTAAACACTGATTTTCAGAGTTATTTCAGTGGCTAAAAACACTTTTTGAATTCCAAAATTAGAGGGGTTAACCTCCTCTCCTTGTGTCTTGTTCACTAGCCTAGCATGCTCAATGTTTTAGCTTATTATTCTAGCTATTTTTGTCTTAATTCTAGTATGTTTTAGGACTTATTTAAGACTGTTTTAAGACTATTTTTAAGTGTTTGTTGCATTTGAGCCTTATATTGCATGCTTGTAGTGTAATTGTCCTCATGAGTTTGGCGTTTTAGGCCTTAGACACCACCTTATTTGAGTTGATTGCATTTATTTAGTACTTTTCTTACTTGTTCTCACCTTTAATCACCTTTGCAACCTCCCACCTTTCTTGGCTTTTTCTTTACTTTGAAAATGGTTTCAAATTATTTGTTTGTTTAAGCATGAGATTGGGATGTCATGCTTAATGGTTTAATCCCTTTGGTGGTTCATTACCAATGGTATGATGTCACTTTCATGCCCAAAGCGACACTTGGTTTGAGCCCTCTTGCCAATAGAGGACTTAAATTCACCTTCGGACTTAATTGATTAAAGAATTGAGAAGTAATTAAAATGGAGTAATAAAATTGGTGAATAAAAAGGTGCAAGATAATAATTTGGTTTTGGGTTCAATCGGATGTTAATTGAACCCATGAGTCTTGAGTCGTTTCATACTCATTAGTAATGAAAACGGCTGAAGATTCATTGTCGACCACTTCCCTTGATCAATCCATGATAAGGAGGGGGTTTGAGAGTCTTTATTTGTTGCATTTATTGAACTTACACACTTGGTTCATAAGCCATCATACAATGAAATTGCATCAATTGATGGTTTGTGAATCAAGTTTACTACTTCTTTGAGCTGTTTGATGATAAGAAAGGGGTAAGTTGTGCAAACAACCGTTGAGAATACCATGTTCCTACTTTGTTTGCTCTCTGTTGCAAGAGGACAATCTAGTTAGCAGTGGTTGGCAGGCCACTATTGGTGGCCGGTAGGCCATCTTTTGTGGCCTGCAGGCCATCATTAGTGGACGGCAGGCCCTCTGCAGACCACCAGTGCAAAATCCAGCAGTGTACTTTTGAAGCAGAACATAGTTGGTCTGGAGGTGAAAAGCAGTGTAAGTGTTCAACTGTGCAATAGAGGCATCTAGCAGCAGAAACAGTGACTTTTTCGGGTGGAAAATCCGTGCATGCATGAGTATTCTTCGTTTCCTTAGGTGGAGTAATTAGAACAGCTAGCTTAGCACTCTTTTCATGTTGTATTCATGTAAATAGTTAGTTCAATTAGTTAATTAATTTGTTGTAATAATTAGTTAAGTAGCTTAGCTAAGTTATTCATTTGGGTTTGTAATAGTTAGTTAATTAGCTTTGCTTTAGCTAGTTAGTTAGTTTAGTTTATTCGTACCCTCTTGTGCGAGGGTGCAATATTGTAATAACGTGTATGTCTTCCAACCCTACGTCTTTCTCCATTTTATTGACTAGCTTATGATGGTTAGATTAAGACATCATGTTTTGTTTAGCATACTTCATGTTTGCATCCACTTGTTTTGCATGCATCGAGGCTCGGTTTATCATTCTAACTTGCATTGTCATTTAAATACTTCTTTGAATACGTGCTTAGATCGCATGCTATCAAGTCAATTCATATGCCATATTAGTAGCCGAGCCTATGAGTTGCATATTGCCTAGTTAGGATCATGCATCTCTCTAACTTTATCATCTTTTTTGGCTTGGAGTACTAGGTAAGCTTTTGTTAGCTTTAGCATAATTGCATGAGTGTGATTGTTGCCATGTCTTGCATGCTTTCCGTGAGGCTAAATGTTTAATTGCTATAACTGTTTGAATGCCTGCGGATGAAGGCTAGTTGCTTGAATTGGAATAATTTGAGCAATGTTTATATGCAATCGCTTTTTCAAGTGGTACATATTTGAAACAATTTTCAAAACAAACATGAATCAAGTGTTCCAATTCTTGCAAGTTAGTTTGTACTTGTGTGTGTGCGCATCACATAATAATGCTAGCCTAATAAACCCGAACAAGAGCATATAATGTAAATAAGATTCATATCATGATTAGTAGAGGCCAATCTTTGATCGGGTGAGTAGGGGTGCTCAATTCATGACCTTCCCCTCTCGTACCTAAGTTCCCGAGCTGAGACAATCTTGGTGATGACAGATATGTGGCCTTTGGCATGAGTCATGGGTTTTCCAAATTTTCCAAATCACTTAGGTGGTGACTTTATATCTGGCAAAGCAGTCCATTTTTGGCAATTTCATTCAAAATCAATTTTACGAAAGATTTGTTGGATTTGGACTCTTTGGTGATTATCTATTTCACATTGCACTTGTGAGATTAGATTCAGAATCGTGGGAGTCCAATGTTGTAGGGCTTATTCATTTTTTGAAAGGGGGCACGAAAAAGTTGAGCTACACCTTGGTGAATCTGGTTAGGGGCTGTGGTTGTGGTATTATCTATGTTGGCCTGTGTGTCCTTGGTGAAAGTCCAGAAAATTCGTACGGTTAGGTGCTGATCATTCCGATTAGTACTGGTAAAATGGCATTTGTAGTGCTTGTATAGCCTACTAGCAGATACGTACCTAGAGATTCTTAGTGTTGTGTATCCACTGCCCTGTTTTCTGATTTGAAAGTATCAGTTTATGAATTGATTTATAAGCATGGCATTGCATTGTTTTGAAAGAGGAAAATGTAATGTTTTGTTAAATAGCATTATTGTGCAATCACCATATGACTTTGTTAAGCATTATGCAGTATATTAAAGTAATCTTTATTGGGCTTTAGCTTACCTTAGCTTGGGAGGATCTTGAAGCTGAAAGCTCATTTATTTTTGTGTTGTAAAATATGTTTTGTACAAGCCTTGGGCTTTTTATTTGTATTGGGCTTGACCTACTTTTGTTGTAACCAAGTATTGTCTTGGAAATATGTAGCCCTTAGGGCAAGAAACTTCTCTTTTCTTCTTTTGTTCTATGTATATCCGTCACATGCTATAGATTCATAGCTTAGGGTTAATGAATGTATTAATGCATCTGATGACATCTTTGAACCACATTAAAGAAATTAATGATAGAGAGAATGTTCAGGTAATATTGTCTTAATGAATGATTGAATCTGATGAGCATCCGTATATCTATTGATGGGTTATGAGATTATCTATTGTTATAATTTTGGGGCATTACAACTTAGTATCAGAGCTTATCGGGAGTGAATACTTTGGGCTTGTGGGACGTTGTTCTTACCATAATGAGTTTGTCTCGCTAGATAAGTAATAAATGTATATCTGGTATGCTATGTGATAACATGCTTATGTGATTAAGTGAGTATAGAATTTAGTTTCTAAGATATTGATTGTGTCTATGAATTTCTAGAAGTCTCGTTAGAAGAGGACTTGATCACTACTAATTCTAATAGGAACTCTAGCAATGTCGCGGAATGGTTATTATCTAGAAATGAAATTCATGTGAATACGTGATTCAGGGCTTACGTAGAGTGAATTGTGTGTTGTCCACTATATTGGGACATGTGTGAATTAGTTATGGCACATTCTGAATGTACTAAATTTTGTGTTACCTTATTAGTATGTCAAGATGCGGATGTGGCGGTGGTAGGCGCAGTAAGGCTAGATGGTAGGAAGTTCCGATTCTGGATGAAATTCTGGCACAAAAGGAGGGTGTTGGTCAGTCAAACATAGCTGAGCCAGTAGGCCAGTAAACCATGGATGCCTTAGCTCATGAAATGGTAGGAGCATTACGGGAATCCATGAACGTTCTTAGAGCTAAGAATCAAGTTCGGGCCCATGTTGCAGAGACAAGTCCGTCTTTTCTAAAAAGGGAGTTCTTCTGGTTGAATTCAGATAAGTTTGTGGGCAATCTAAAGGAGCTACTGAAGGTTCATGAGTGTCTCAAGCAGATGGTGAAGACGTTTAAGATGTTTGGCATTGACGACGATGGTTTGAGGGTGACCCTAGCAGCCATTCAGTGTAAGGGCGACGCGGGTCAATGGTGGAAGTTTGTGAGGGGCTGTATTGTGGTGACTTGAGAGGCTTTCATTAATACCTTCTAGGATAAGCTTCTACCGCCTATAACAATGGAGAAATTAAGAGAGTAGTTTTTGAAACTCAAGCGGTTAAACACACTAGTGATCGAGTTTGAGGTGACCTTCACTAGCCTGTCAAGGTTTGCACCGAAACTCATAGCGATGGAGGAATGCCGTTGTATCAAGTTCAAGAAAAGATTGAGGACTAGGCTCTTTTTCAAGGTGGCCTGGTCTATGATTCGGGACCATGGACGCCTTGTCGAATTGGTGGCCCATTTGGAGGTGGTGATTTAGACGGAGGAGGAAAGGATGAGGGCTCTAACCAGAGAGGGCATAAGTCTCAAAGGTATGCGAGACACAACAAAAGGAAGAGGGATTCTACCTCGCAGTAGTCCCAGGCTTCGCAGTCTATATCCACCTTTCTTGTGTCGAGTTTTAGTTTGGGAAAAGGCAACAAAGATGGTTTCATGTGCTTCAACTGTGATCAGTTAGGCCACAAGTCTCTGGCATGCCCGCAGAGGGAAGGAGGGCAACAACTGGCACAGTCTTCGACTCATTCTCAGAGCTAGAACCAAGGGAGAGGGTAACCACCTACTTGTTATCAGTATGGGCAATCTGGGCATCTAAGGAGGTTTTGCCCTCAGTTGGGTGGCACATATGGTACATCTGGATGAAGGTAGACTTAGAGCCATTAGACAACATAGTTAGCTCAGGCCTCGACGACCAATCAAGGAGCCACTTCAGCTCAGTCAGTTCTTTAGGCCTATGCTCCAAGGACTGAGCAAGTTAAACAGAGGCCTCTAGGGCTTGGGTGTGCTGTTACCATTCCAGAGCAGTACCTCCTATGGCGAGAGGTAACTTTTTGTTAGTCGATTCCTTAGCCAATATGTTGATTGATATGGGTGCATCTCATTCATTCATTTCGTATTCTTTTGCATCTTCTTTGGGATTGAAATTTGATCAATTAGAGTCTTCTCTACTTGTTGAGACACCTATTATGGTAGAGTGGCATTGGGTCAAGTATGCCACTCTTGTGAGATTGTGGTTGCAGATCGTCGACTGTCTTTTGATTTTGTTGTTCTTGATATGTATGCTTTTGATGTAATTTTGGGTATAGATTGGTTGACTTATTTTTAGGCTTCGACAGATTACCATTGTAGGAGGGTGTCAGTGTGTACACCAACACGAGAGTGTTTTTACTTCTTGTGTGACCGAGATGATAGTTCTATTCCTCCATTGTATGACTTTAAGGGTCGAGGATAGTTGAGCTTCATTTTTTCCATCTCAGTAGCTGTTAAGGGTAGTATGGTTCAGGGTGACTGGCAGAAAGTAGTTCAAGAGTATCCAAATGTCTTTCTGGAGGATCTTACCTACTTACCACTACATAGGGAGATTGAGTTCTCTATCAATTTGGCGCCAGACACAACTTCGATTTCCATGGCACCTTATAGGTTTGCACGAGCCGAGTTGTGTGAGTTGAATGTGCAACTGTAGGATTTATTAGATAAGGCTTCATTTGCCTTAGCACCTCGCTTTGGGGAGTACCAGCTCTTGTTGCAAAGAAGAAGGATGACACATTGCAGTTGTATATTGATTACCGTAAGTTGACCAAGGTAACTATTGAGAACAAATACCCACTGCTAAGAATAGATAATCTATTTGATCAGTTGAAGGGATCTCGTTGTTTTTCGAAGATAAATTTCAGATTGGGGTATCACTAGTTAAGGGCGAAGGAGGAGGATATTTAGAAAACAACATTTCATACATGGTATGGCCATTACGAGTTCTTAGTAATGCCTTTTGGGCTAACCAATGCACTGGCTTCATTTATGGACTTGATAAATTGAGTCTTTTATGAGTTCTTAGATCGGTTCTGTAGACACTCCATTCTTGGCCGCCCTCATGACTTGGGTGCCACCGCTTGCGCACCTAACGATGAATTTGTATATGCTTGTCAAGTGCTCGAAGTCCTTAGCCGAATACCACAGCTTTGAGCCTTTAAACCCTAGATACCTTTTTGCCTTATTTTGGACTAAAACCATGGTTTTTCAAGCCTAAAAACCCTGTGGGCTGCCAGCCATTTGTGTGGCTTGCCGGCCACTTGTGTGTTTTTCCAGATATTTTGGCCAGCTGTGTCAGCTGTTTTCACAGATGCATGCACCTGTCTACATGTGTATGTAAGGATATTTTTGAGGGAGTTTCATTTTTTCTATATATAGAAGACCTCCCCTTCCATTTTTGAGGGTTGGAAAATTTGGAGCAAAATTATCTCTCTCTCTCTCTCTCTCTCTCTCTCTCTCTCTCTCTCTCTCTCTCTTGTGTAAATTCTTAAGTCTTTGCCTATACACTCTAAACCAAACCTTGTGGTATTTGAACTGAGGTTCTTTTGAGCTTACTTTGAGCTCTTGAGGGTGTGTAAGTCTTGGTTTATTTTTAGAAAGAGTTCTCCTCTTCAAGAGGTATAAGGCTTGGCTTATTTCTTTGCTTTATTTGCTATTTTGCCTACTATTTTTAGACTTTTTTGGATTATGCTCTGTACTTTTGGGGTGAAACTTGTAGTTTAAGGCCATTAGGGATGGAGGGGTGGATCACCCTTCTTTGCACCTCATTTCTCAACTCTTTGCCCTTGTGTTTCTCACCTTTTTGTCAACTTGTTTTTAGCTTTTTAATACTGGATATTAGAGGTTTTTCAATGGCTAAAACCATGTTTTGAAGTCCCAAAAATGGAGGGAGTAGCCTCCCCTCGTTATGCTTGTTTACTAGCATAACTTGCTCCATATTGTAGCTTGTCATTTTAGCTATTTTTGTCATAATTCTAGCATGTTTTAGGACTGTTTTTGGTTGTTCATTGCATTTGAGCTTTGTATAGCATGCTTGTATTGTAATGGTCCTCATAGGCTTGGTGGTTTAGGCCTTAGCCACCAACCTATTTTAGTTGAAAGTGTTTATTTCAAGCTTTCCATACTTGTTTTCATCTTTAATTACCTCTGCAACCTCCCTCATTTCTTGGCTTTTTCTTTGCTTTGAATTGCTTGTTTAAGCTTGAGATTAAGGTCTTGCGCTTAATGGTTTAATCCCTTTGGGGGGTTCATTACCAACGGCATGACACTTCTCTCATGCCTAAAATAACACTTGGTTTGGTACTCCTTTCCAATAGAGGACTTAAAGCTCACTTTTGGACTCAATTGGTTAAGGAATGGTTGGTAATTAAAATGGAGTAATAAAATTGGGACTAAAAATGATGCAAGATAATAAGCAATTTGGTGTTCAATCGGATGTTAATTGAACCCATTGAGTCTTGAGTTGTTTCATACTTGTTGGTGATGTGAACGGTTCAAGAGTCAACGTCAACCACTTCATTTGATCAATTCATGATAGGGAGAAGGTTTGAGAGTCTTTTATTGTGCATTTATTGAAATTGTACACATTGGTTCATAGGCCATCATGCAATGAAATTGCATCAATAGATGGCTTGTGAATTGGGCTTGCTACTCCTTTGAGCCGTTTGATGACAAGGACGGGTAAGGTGCACAAACATACCTTAAGAATACTCTGTTTGTGCTCTGTATGCTTTCTGTTGCAGTAGGAGGAACCAGGCTTTAGTGGTCGGCAGGCCACTCGGCCACTTTTGTTGCATGGTAGGCTACCATTTGTGGCTGGCCGGCCATTACTTCTGGCCTGTCGGCCACGTTTGTCAAATTGAGTAACAACTTTTTAGAACAGAATAGAGTAGAGGCTAAGGTGAAAAGATGTTCTAACTGTGCAACAGAGGCATTCTGGCAGCGTAACAGTAGGCTTTTCAGGTGGAAATCAGCGCATACATGAGCATTCCTCGCTTCCCGAGGCTAATTAGTTAACTTAATTACTTCTTTCATGTTGTATTCATGTTGTAATTAATTAGTTAATTCAAATTTGTAATTAATTAATTAGTGTAATTAATTAGTTAGTCCCATAGAATAGTTAATTAATTACTTGGTTTTGTAATAACTAGCTAGCATAGTTAGTTTATTCGGTTTGTAATAATTAGTTAATTCATTTTTGTAATAGCTAGTTAATTAGCTTAGCTAGTTAGTTTAATCAAACTCTCTTGTGTGAGGGCACAGTTGTAATAATGTGCATGTCTTCTAACCCCACGTCTTTCTCCCTTTTATTTACTTACTTATGATGGTTAGTTTAGGGTATCATGTTTTGTTTAGCATCTCTTCTGCCTTGCATCCATTGTCTTGTATGCATTGAGCTCGATGCATCATTGTAACAAGCATTGTCGTTAAATACTTCTTTGAATACGTGCTTAGACCGCATGTTATCAAATTGATTCATATGCCATATTAGTAGCCGAGCCTAGTAATTGCATATCACATGCGTTGTATTAGTCATATTGCATAGTTAGGATCATGCATTATTCTAACTTTGTCATCTTTTTTGGCTTGGAGTACTAGGTGAGCTTTTATCTGCTTTAGCATATTGCATGTGTGTGATTATTTCCATGTCATATCAAACATGATACGATGAGGCTAAGTGCTTAAGTGATAAATTGATTGAACGCCTATGGATGAAGGCTAATTTCTTAAATTGGAATAATTTGAGTGATGTACATATGCGGTCACTTTTTCAAGTGGTACATATTCGAAACAATTTTCAAAACAAACATGAAATCAAATGTTCCAATTTTGGAAAAATAGTCTATACTTGTGTGCGCATCACATAGTAAGTTAGTCTAATAAATCAGAACAAGAGCATATAATATAAATAAGATTCACATGATGATTAGTAGAGGCCGATCTTTGATCAGACATGGGAGGGTGCTCAATTCATGACCTTCCCCTCTCGTACCTAAGTTCTTGAGCCGAGACAATCTTGGTGATGACGGACACGTGGCCTTTGGCACGAGTCATAGGTTTCATAAATTTTCCAAAAATATTTAGGTGAAGACTCTGTATTTGGCAAACCAGTCCATTTTTGGCATTTTGATTCAAAATCGATCTTCTAAAAGATTTGCCATATTTGGACTCTTTGGTGTTTATCTATTTCACATTGCACTTGTGAAATCAGATTCATAACTGCGGGAGTCCGATATTGTAGGGCTTATCGTCTTCCAAAAGGGGCATGAAAAGTCGAGCTACAGTTTCTGGTGACTCTGGTGAGGAATTTAGAGAACTTAACTCGAACTTCATGATGTGAAATTTTATCTACACTTATATGTTTCTTTGCATTTACATTGGTGCGTTGAAGTGACTGTGTTTGCCATCTGCTATTCCTGGACAGCTTGCCGGTGGCTTGCCCAAATTCTTGCCAAAAGGTTGACCGGTCTTGGGCTCTGCCATGATGGGAATACAACCCTCGGATTTGGACAACCGCTGTACCGTTTGATCCTCCTTTCACTTTTCAGTTTTAGGTGTGAGAGGTATATTAGGTAGTCTTGCTGAGGTACCCTCTTTGACCATTTGGCCTAGTTGCATATAGTAAAGCCTTAGTGACTGATCCAAACTAGGACATGATGCTCACCCAAAATACAAGATTGCGTGACAACCACTTGATTGACTAGTGAAACCCTAGTTCCTGACAAAACTAGGACAAGGTAACCCTATCCCACCATAGGGGTGTTTTGGCTCTCTCTTAACTAGTATGTGCTTACAGTGAAACTGTACAGGAATGTACATAGTAGTTGCAAATTTGGTATCTGTTTTGGGGGGCAAAATTCAGTGTCGAGTACAGTCCTACAATTTCGATCATGTCTATGTTAATAAACGTCTTAGCTGAGGTGCTGTGCAGTTTCTAATTACTGTTTTTCTTTTGCTTTATTTTATTTATTTATTTTTGCTAGGTAGTCTAAAACCATACCTTCAGAAAGTTCAGATATCCCCCAAGTACTCTGGACCCTAGTTAGAAGATTTTGCAAAGCTGGGGATCTTGTTCGGGGACAACCCATGTTTACCTCACTCCCACCGGTTACAAGACAGAGGAGAATCAGACACAGTTCACCGGTTCAGTTTTTACAGCAGTCACCTCTCAGCTCACCTGTGTTTAGTCTGGTTCAGGGACAATCATCTACTTCTAACCCAGCATGAGATCACACAATATCCCCCAGTCAGTATGGAAGAATTAATACATCATCTGTAGCAGACAGTTGAAACCCTACAGCAAGATACGGCCCGTCAGGCTGAGGTTATAACCAGGCTACAATAACAGCAACCATAACTGGCTACGGCCTCTGCATCCCATGCACCTACCATAGGTATCCCAGCACCCGAAGCCACCACTCATACTGCCAATCTTCAAGAAAACCAGGGCAATCCAGTAAAGCCAATCCCAACACAAGCCTCCAAAGCACCTGTTCATTAAACTAAGGCTCCGTTTGAGTTTGACGTTAACCCTACTGTACTCAAGGTCAATAAACTAGAAAACTTACTCAAGAGAGCATAAGGGGTTAACTCCATCCTGGACATGGAGGACGGATATAATGATTCTGTAGTGACATTACCAGATTGGTTTAAAATACCGCACATTAACCGTTTTGACGGTTACGTAGAGTCGATGGTTCACCTACGGCTGTTTTCAGACATCTTGTGACTGATGGGCCTGACTAAATTACAAAAGCTATCTCTCTTTGGCCGTACCATGTCAGGTATAGCAGCTATATGGTATGCTAAGTTAGAAGACTCTGTTAAACAGAATTGGGAGGAGATGGCCGAGGCCTTCATTGTGTAGTATTTGTACAATACTCAAATTGAGGTCAGAACTCGTGATCTCGAGGCAACACGCCAAAAACCGAAGGAGGGCTTCTCTAAATTTGTGACAAAGTGGAGAGCTAAAGCCTTGATGATGACCACGAGGCCTTCTGAGAAGGACCAGATCAGGATGGTCATGCAGAATCTATAGGGCAAGCTGCTACAAAAAATGATTATCCTACCTCTATTCACATTTACAGAGCTACGTGAAATGGTAGTGCAAATCGAAGACGCCATGAAGCAAGGGTTTATTAGAGATGAGAAGGAGCCAGCAAAAAGGCCGTTTGTTCGCTGTTCCAATGCTGCCAGTGGTAGCACAACTGTGAGGTCGTCAGATGTAAATGTTGTCACCACAACCAAGACTACTGACCCCTTTGCCAACACAAGCTCACAAGCACCGTCCAACCCTACCCGATCCCAGAGAACTTTCAACCAACTGTACATGACTCTCTCTCAATCTATGGAGGTGCTAGTCAAAAAAGGGCACCTCAAACCCTTAGAACCCCACCTATTGCCTAATCATCTTCTACCCAAACACAACCCTACAAAAGACTGCGCGTTTCACCAACAGCATGGTCATGACACCGACCAGTGCTTTCGATTACGTCATGAGATTCAGGATCTCATTGACAACAAGGTGATCGCTCCACCTCAAAAACCAAACGTGACCACAAATCCACTCCTAGCCCATAACCAAGTCCCCCCACCTCGAAATCTCAACCTGATCCATACGCTGGCCGCCCCTTATGACCCTAGCATATATATTACTCCCTCCTGCCTACCAAAATTGATGTTGTTCATTCCGAAAAGTGTAGATCTGTGCATGATGGACATGTCCAACCCTCAACCCAAGCCTGTGGTGATGAGACTTATAGTAGAAGGGGAGTCAACCTTGGAGAAAGGTACTAGTCTATTGCCGGAGTGTTCTGAGACCTTACCTGATAGGGTGTATGATTCAAGTTGCTATATTGTGTCAACTGGTCAAAACAAGCATGAATTGGGGCTGCCAACCTTGGTAGACATCAATGTGGTCAAGGAAGATGGTCCAAGCTAGGGGTGGGACGATTTGGCAAAACTCGAGGAGGATTTGAACAACCTATTGTTCTTTGATGAGCAGGATCAGTGAGATGTGTAGATCGGGTGGTTTGACCTGAATGGTTCAACTGACAACACTGGATGGCTAAGTGATGAGCTAGACAAGGAAGAGGAAATTGGAATGAAACCAGAGGGAAAAGAAGCAAAGATCCCTATAGTAGCCAGAAAGGCTGATGAGAAAGGAAAGCTGCTAGAGAGTGCTGGTGTGGAAAACCCAGCCCAGAAAGTGGGCGCTGTAAATACTGTGGATGCTGAACAAGAAGCTACACTGCGGCAGTTTGAACGAGAAAGGGTTGAAGACGACCAGGAAACTGTAATTTCACAACACCCTGTGGGGGGAACTTATGATATGAAGGTGATACAAGCAGAGCCGAACAACTATTTGTCGGCCACTAAGGGCGAATGGTGAGATGATGACAATCTGCACCTGGTCCACACCGACGAAGACTGGGGCGAGTGCCTTCCGAACAATATGTGGTATGCTAAGGAAGTAGACCATCTGACAAGAAGTGCGCGGTATTTCAAGCCGCCGCACTTGGATCAAGCAGAGGCGTCTGGAAAAGACAGAGAGGCCGATAAATAGAAAGAGAAACAACTAGAAGAAGAGGCAGTATTGAAACAACTCAAGAAAATCCAAGCTGACATCTCATTCTTGGGTCTTCTCATGGCCTCCTGGGGACATCGACAAGCAGTGTTGTCGTCAATGGACAAGGCTAAATTGTCCATTGACACCATGCCCGAACAGCTAGTGGGATTGGTCTTTCCAAGTGGTGCTAGGCCAACACTTACCTTCTCTGACAAAGAGTTGCCATCAGAAGACTCAGCTCACAACAAACTGTTATACATATCTGTGGAATGCAGGGAGAAATGGGTGCCGGTGGTATTGGTAGATACCGGTTCGGCCATCAATGTTTGTCCTTCTCGCACTGCCTATGCAATTGGCCTTAAACCAGCAGACTTTGTTCCCACATCCCAAGTAATTCGGGCATATGATAACACAAGCAGAGAGGTCATGGGCACAGTGCAAGTCAGAGTCCATGTGAGCCTAGCTAAGCAAGAGGTTGAATTTCATGTCTTAGATGTGCCGGCTACCTTCAATTTGCTGTTAGGGAGGCCCTGGTTACATCATGTAAAGGTCGTCTCCTCCACTCTCCATTAGATGTTGAAGTACCCTCATGGGGAAGGAGTGGCGATTGTTTTTGGGAATTCATCCTCCATCCACCGCTAGAGGTAACTACACCAGTGCTAGAGATCAACCATGGCGAGGAGGATGTATTCCTCTCGGGATTCACTCTAGCTGAAGCCCGGGTAGTGCAACCATTCTGGCCACAGACGAAGGCTTGTACGTTAGCGCCCAGTCCATTTATTTCATGAATGAACTGCAGCACGTTCCAGGAATAGGGCTCAGAAGAAGTGGTTGGAAAGTTGTTGCCGCACTGACAGATGTGCCACACAACCCACATGCCTTTGGGCTAGACTATATGCCAACCAAAGTGGACTGGATAAGGAAGAAATAAGAAATGAGAGGCATAGCTAAGGCTAAGCAAGCCGGGAAACACTCTAAGCTCATCCATAGGCCAATCCAGGGGACACTGAATGATCGCTTTGTTCGGGAGGGAAAAGACTTCCCTTTTTGCAGCCTTTCCGAGCCTTGGGTGAATTCTTCAAAGCAGCATGTCCCCGAGTTCGAGATCTTCTTCGATCTGCAACTGCAAGACAGTGATGATGAGGAAAGGGCTAAACCAAGCATCAAAGCTAAACAGGGCACAAAAGATGACTCAGGTGGTAGCGAACTTGGAGTAGGGGTAGCACTGGCTAGTCTTTAGATAGATCCTGCGATTGACCTCGAGAACTTGGGGAGATAACCTTACTGTTGCCGTGATCGGGGAAGAACCAGGTGTGAACCCAACCAGTGGCATTTTGGATGCATCAGGGGCACCATCTCTTATCTGGCAGCTGGAGGAAGGCTATCTATCCAGTTCTGAATTGGGTGATGAGCTAGAATCTGATTCCACTGAGTCTGTGGGATCAGGATCATATTCAAGTTCTTCTGAATCTGAGTCTGGTATTTCTAAGGGTGGTAACCCAGATACCAAAGTTATGTCTAGGTCTTCATTCAGCTTTTTTTTTTTTGAGTCTGTAACCGAAGATCTGGACCTTTCGAATGAAAACTTTGCAGATTCTGTGTATTTTTTATGCCGTTGGTTTATTGTATTGACCAAGATTTTCAGAATTTTAATGAAAACGAAGGGGAAGAAATTCCCCTGACTTTGAAAAACTTGATTAATCAAAGAAGATGAGAGGTTTGCTAATCCTTGTGCTGATGAAATCATTGTCAATAATGTGGG
The DNA here is from genome assembly GCA_030407325.1 of Camellia japonica. Classification (NCBI taxonomy): domain Eukaryota; kingdom Viridiplantae; phylum Streptophyta; class Magnoliopsida; order Ericales; family Theaceae; genus Camellia; species Camellia japonica. The sequence continues at coordinate 99,470,548 of JAPPVO010000014.1, read as the reverse complement.
TACTGAGAATAATCCGTGCCAGGTCCAGATCGGGTCCACGTTGTCTTTGGAGGAGCTCGAGCATTTAATCGTCTTGTTAAAAGATTTCAAAGATGTTTTCGCATGGTCCTATGAAGATATGCTTGGAATCGATCCTGAGATTGTACAACATTAGATCCCTCTTGGCCCCAAGGACAGACTAGGCAAGCAGAAGCTGCGTAGAATTCGTCCGGATTGGGCACTAAAAATCAAGGAAGAGGTCACAAAGCAGATCGAGGCAGGTTTCTTGTTAGTATCCGAGTACTCGACATAGCCAACATCGTCCCAGTGCCAAAGAAGGATGGTAGAATCCAGGTGTGTGTAGACTTCTAGGACTTGAACAGAGCCATACCGAAGGATGACTTTCCTCTGCCGCACATTGATAAGTTAGTGGACTTCACTGCAGGCCATGCATTGCTATCATTTATGGACGAGTTTTCTGGGTACAACTAGATTCTGATGGCGCCTAAGGATAGAGAGAAAACTACATTCACTACACCATGGGGTACCTACTGCTACCGAGTTATTTTGTTTGGTTTGAAAAACGTTGGAGCTACCTATCAGAGGGTTGCGACCACCATTTTGAATGACATGATCCACAAGGAGGTTGAGCGGTATGTGGACGACATAATTGTCAAGTCCAAAGAACAAGAGGGCCACTACACCGCCTTGGAGAAATTCTTTCAATGAATCAGGGAATACATATTGAGGTTAAACTCGCAAAAATGCACCTTTTGCGCAACGGCAAGAAAAATGTTGGGCTTTCTAATCACACAGAGGGGCATTGAAATAGATCCTTCCAAAATCAAGGTCATCCCAGAAATACGACCACCAAGGACTCAAAAGGAGGTGCGAGGCTTTCTGGGTAAAGTGCAATTCATAAGACGATTTATTTCCAAATTAACCTTGACTTGTGAACCACTATTTGGTCTCCTGAAGAAAGGGAAGAAATTTTGATAGGACAATCGATGTCAGTTTGCCTTTGAGCAGGTTAAGCGGTACCTCCAGAATCTGCCTGTGTTGTCGCCGTCGGAGTCGGGAAAACCTCTGATTCTACACTTGTCAATAACAAACATGACCATGGGATGCATGCTCGCTCAGGAATCTAAAGACAGGGTGGAGAAAGCCATTTACTACTTGAGAAAGAAAATACTAGATTATGAGATTCGCTATACTCCGTTGGAGAAAGCTTGCCTAGCCTTGGTATAGGCTACCAGGAAGTTGAGGGACTACTTGTTAGCTCACTCTATAATCCTGGTTTCGAGATTAGCTCTCATCAAATATCTCTTTGAGAAACCGTCGCTTATGGGTAGGCTGGTTCGTTGGTTGCTCCTTCTCTCTGAATTTGATCTCAAATATGTCACTCGCAAGTTGGTTAAAGAAAGAGCTATAGCGAAGTTCCTGGTAGACCACCTTGTAGAAGGAGATGAGGTAGTGGAATACTTGTTCCTAGATGAAGACATTTTGCAAGGTGAAGAGGAAACTTGGACGATGTACTTTGACGGAGCGTCCAATTAGTATGATTATGGGATAGGTGTGTTACTGATAGCACCCGACGACTCCCATATACCTTTAGCCTTCAAACTCTGATTTAAGGTGTCCAATAATGAAGAAGCCTCCCTGGAACTAGGGGCAATAAGATTAGATGTCATCGGGAATTCGAACTTAGTTATTTCTCAAGCAAACGGAGACTGGAAAGTCAAAGAAGAGAAAATAAAGGTTTACCATTAGACCTTAGAAGCTCTGATTCCTACGTTTGAAAAGTTGACATTCACGTATCTATTAAGAGAGAACAACAGGTTCGCTAATGCTTTAGCAACTCTATCTTCTATGGTAGACATTCCACTTGGAGTCTGGATGCGTCCCATTATCATCGAACAAAAATACATGCCATCCTATGAAACTATTGCCGCAATAGATGAAGTGCAACACAAAAACCCCTAGTATTATGATATTTGGAACTTTTTGGAAAATGAGGCATATCCATCAGGGGCAAATGCCAAGGACAAACGGGGAATACGGCGAATAGCTATCCAATTTATCATCTGAGGAGGTAAGCTGTATAAAAGCGGTCATTTGGGAATGCATACGTTATGTGTGGAGGGAGAGGAATTGAGGCGCCTTATGGAGGCTATCCACGGTGGAGAATGTGGGGTGCAGATGAATGGTATGATTCTAGCCCGAAGATTCTCAGGCAAGGTTAAATACCGGTCCACCATGGAGGAGGATTGTATTGGTTTTGTGCGGTGAGGCCACAAATGTCAAATTCATGCCAGTCGCATGAATATTCCGCTGTCAAAGCTTTACAACATGACTTCACCATGGCCTTTCTCAGTCTGGGGAATTAACGTTATCGTGCAGACTTGCCAAAAGAGTCGAATAGGCATTAATATATCTTGGTGCCGATTGATTACTTTACAAAGTGGGTGGAAGCTCAATCCTATATAGTGTTGAAGGCATCGCATGTGGCCAAATTTATCAGAAACAATATCATCTGCCGGTACGGAGTTCCAAATGAGATCATATCAGATAACGGCTTCCACTTTAAGAAAGAGGTGATAGACTTGTTGGACAAGTACAATGTGGCTTTTCATAAGTCATCTACATATATGCCAAAAACCAATGAAGCTGTTGAAGTCACCAATAAGAATATCAAGAACATCTTGCAGATGATGGTTGAGACCTACAGGGACTGGCCAGATAAATTGCCATTCGCACTCTGGGGCTAAAGAACTTCGATCCGAACATCTACAGGGGCAACACCCTATTCTCTCGTCTACAGGATGGAAGCCATTTTGCTAGTTGAAATTAAAGTCCCGTCGGCGCGAGTTATGGTTGAGTGTTAGATAGCGGAGGCGGACTGACAACAGAGCAAATTTGAGGAGTTAATGTTGTTTGATGAGAGAAGACTGAAGGCATTGTATCATGTTTAGGGCTACCAGCGTAGAATTGCCAGGACTTTTAATAAGAAGTTAAGTCCCAAAATCTCAAGGAGGGAGGCATGGTATTGAAAGACAACCGAGCTCCCATCCATGACCCTACGGGCAAGTTCAGACCTAATTAGACTGGTCCTTACATCATCAAAGCTATCTGGTCAAAAGGGGCGGTTGTCCTCATGGACTTAGATGGCCTGGGAATTTCACTACCGATCAATATGGACAAGTTGCAGAAATACTACCCTTGAGAGGCTCGCTAGGCTGAAAACCCGAAAGGGTGACCTAGGCAAAAGTTAGAGCAAGAAAAATTAGAAATAAAAAAAAGCTAAGCTCGCAAGGTTGAAAACTCAAAAGGGCAACTTTGGCAAAAGTTAGAGCGCAAAAGGAGAGAGTTAATACTCGAGTGAACCTGAACTGAACTACGTAAGGCCTGATTCTCATCTGTGGGATACGTAGGCAACTTCATCCTGAAGTGCGGCCATAACCATCTCCAACTCAATTGTCCTATCCATTTTTCTGATGAGGTCATCTCTGTTCATCATTTGTTAGTTCGGTTGTGATCTCCATTTTGGGAAGAAGAGTGGGTTACAATGCAGAGCAGTAGTTGTATTTAATCAAGGGCAGTTATGATTTGCTGATTTGGGGTTGTACATCTTGAAGATCGATTTTGTGCGTGTCAAGTTGCGATCATTTTTGAAAATTGTTTTGGAAAGTTTTAATAAAAGTTGATTTTGTTCAAAATTTTACTTTTTACAACTTAGACCATTTTTGGACCAAAAGGAAAAATTTTAGTGCTCACAACTTTAATTCCATTGATTTCAACATAAAGTTCTCCAACACTCTAATACAAATTAAAGTCGCTTTTACATCATAAAACTTGAAATGAAAGGTTAAAGCAATAAACTAGGGGCATAGGCAAGTCAGGTGCTCCTACGTCCTCTGCTCGTGCTTGCGGAAGCTTCTGTAGCCAAAGGTGGCCCGATTTGTGCCTCATCCTCTAGCCAAGCCAAGCACTCACTAGAAAGGGCATAACTAAAACTAGGGGCCGGGGCCAGAAGCTCTCTCATCCTCCAAGCAGTGAGGTACCTAGCCAAGTGTGGACCACGAATCGAGAATGAGGTCGGGTATTCTACCTCCTTCTCTAGGTAGGTTTGATCACGTCCAAACTGGCTTCTGAATCGAAAGGGAAAGTAGAACACGCAGTGCGTAAGGCCATTCAACTGTATGCCAGGCTACCGAGTCATGCTGTAACTCATCTCAGTCAGATTGAGCCAGGGGCAACGCTAAGGTATGTTAGCTGTAGACCTGCTACATATCTAGTTGCACCACCATCTCCAATTGGGATAGTTCACTAGTCATTGGTAGCAGAAATAAGCTCGAGCTGAATACTCGGGGCAAGAGTCCACCACCTTCAGATTATCCATGAGTCATACTTGGGAAGGGATGAAAAATAAGAGAGATTAAAGAATAGAGAGATGTGTATAGAGAGAAAAGTAAAGAAAAGGGCTTTGAGAGAAAATAGAGCATGAGTGCCGAGTGATATGTGAGGCATGTATAAGAAAGGGTGGGAAACAATACCTGAAGAAGTAGTAGACCTGGTGGTCTCTTACCGATGAAAGCATCTAAGCCTATCAGGGTCTCGGCCAGTGCCAAACGGATACAACCTTTACCTCCTTTTAGATATTGGGCCACTTCAATCAACCGAATACTGGTTCCACCATAACTAGGGGCAAGGAGGAAATGCACGAGCATACATAAGCAGAAGGCATGTTGCTGAAAACCTTGCCAAAGAAGGTCTCCTTTGTCACCGATGTCAGAAAATCGATGAATCAAGCTGGGTATGTCTAGCTCTCCGTCATGGGCCAAAGATCGAGCTTTATGCAAAGTAAGCCCACACATTCGTCCCAAAAGCTTGGGCGTGGCCAAAATGGGGCTAAGGCATGATTTCCTCATCGTGTCGGGTTTCCATCAATGCCCGAAATTCTTCAAGAGTCGGGCACATTTCCTATGTTCCAAAGTGAAATACATGTGTAATTAGGTCCCAACATCGGGCTGCGGCATGAAGGAACATAAAGTAAAGTGGAGTGTGGCTTAACGGAAAAAGCGCGTTTATATCGAAACCCCATAAATTTACCTTTTCCATGCCGTCTAAAGTGGCTATCCAATCCGTGAGCCTCTCGACAAGAAATATCTCCATTTGTGGAAACAACAGCAGCTAAAATGAGGTTCTGGAGAAGAAATCATGAAGGAGTATCTTCTATAGAAGACAGGGCTGTGAGTGGAGGCCAACTGTCAGCTTTCTGGTGGTTCCTCACATTAGTGGCCGGTAGGCCACTAATTGTGGCCGGCCCTCCACTTTTTCTGGCCTGCCGTCCACCAATTGTGGCCAGTTGTCCACTTGTGGGCTAGGCAGTTTTGGTAGCCTGGTTTTGTCTTGATCTTTGTGTTTTGAGGTTTTGTTTTGAGTCTTTTGGTTTTAGCAAGTGTGTACATCTGTGTTTGAGTTGTTTTTGTTTTGTTTATCAAGTTGTATTTTGTATTTTGGTTGTTGGTTGGCTCATTACCCGATTAAGAACATTGTTTCAATCAAGCATTCTCGTTGCAAACTCAATTCCATTTCCATTTCATGCAAATATGGTGCTTATGATGCAAAAACAAAAACACTTTTCATAGAAACTATGAGCTTTTATTCTGATCATGGTTTTTACAAAAGAGAGTACAAGTTTCAAAGCAAAAGTAAAAGCTATCTGAAGCTATACATGTATTAAGCTACCAAACAAAAAGAAACTAAGCAAAAAATACAAAAATCGGCGCCAGTCATCTCAAGCTCGAGAGGCCCTCTTCGTCCTCTTCCTCGGAGGGGACTCAAGGGCACTGTCTTCATCAGCACCGCTATTAGAATCTGACCTTGAGCTAGAGCCAGTCTCATCATCTCTACTCCCTGCCTCAGAGCCAGCCTCGGCGTCATCTTCGCTTCCGGACCTCGAGCCAGCATCATCACCCTTGCTCTCAAACGACTCAGAATGTTAACTCGCTACCTCCTCAGACTCGCTGGTCTCGGCATCATCATCACTCAAAACGGGCTCCAAGAGATTGCTTCAGCCTCGGGTACCCCTATCCCTGCCTCGACCGTGTCGTACATCTCAGCCAGGTGCTGGGGCCTCTCTCTCTCTCCTCCCTGTTGTTGGAGGAGGTGATGTCGGTACTGGTGCAGGTGCTGGTGCTAGTGCTAGTGTTGTTGCTGCCACTAGTGCCCTGGGTACAAGTAGAGTTTGGAAAATAGTTGTACATATCAGTTACAGTGTGTGTGTGTCAGATACATATATAGTATGCATAATAAGCGTCATACAGTTTGAGTACAGTATGCTAATGCAGTGTATCAGTGCAGTTTGAGTGGAAGTGCCAATGTATCATTGGGAATATGATAGTGTAGAGCACAACAGAGTTAGTAGTAAAATGCATGCTGAAATAGAGGAAAATAAATGAATACCGTGGAGACCAAGCAGCATCTCTCTCCTCTGCACAATGCCAATCAGAGAAACAACTAGCTCGAGGAGGCTCTCCTGTATACTCCGTGGGTGCCTGTAAGTGCATTTGAATGATCAATATCTAGAATAATCAATATCTGAAATGGAAAATGTGGGGTGCAAATTGTAAAGTGTGGTCTATACTTGAGGTGCGCCTCGAGCTCTGACATACCCATGCCCTGCCTCTGCTGGCTTGGTCGGAATCTGGTAGGTTGTCCTGGTTGGCCGCCAACATGTCAGTACAGTAGGAATCTTCGACCAACCGATAATCTACCCAACAAGAGGGGCCCCCCTAGTATCGGCCCCGATCACCTGAGTCGCCTCACCTGCCACGGGAGCACCTGCTGCCTCGCCTGCGCTGTAGACACCCCATTTTTGACCGTCCTCAAGACTTGGACGTCACCGTTTGAACACTCGGTGATTATCCATGTTCGTGTTCATTTGGAGTTCCCGGAGTTCTCGGCTACGCGCCTTGCCTCAGGATCCCCGAACTTGACTGTTTTGTGTCTAGTTTTGCACCAAACACTTGTGTTTTTCCTTGGAGGGGCAGGGAATGCCTTTTGAGGCATCCCCACACACCGCCGGCACTGTTTTGTTAAACTATTTGGCCGGTCGGCATTATATTCTGCCGACCGGCACTTTTTTGTGCCGATGATCCCTTTGGCTGGCCGGTGTGCACCCTTTGCACCCTTGAGGCATGGTGCATGCCAGCTGTGCCAGCTGGAATGCACCATCACTCATCCCCGTGCACAGGAGTGACCCCTTTGGTTCCTTTGACCCCCTCTCTCTTCTAGGAGCTTGAACCTTTGGCCAAGCTTCTTGGAGAAGCTTGGCTAGCTGTTTTAGCTTCCTCTAGAAGCCTTGCACCTCTTTGCCCCTTTGACCCTTTTCCCTTTGCTTAGCCATTAAGTTATATAGCTTTCCTTGGCCTATATAAGCACCATTCCTCTCCCTTTGTTAGGGGTTAGCCATTTTTCAACACAAAACCAGAGCTTCTATATATATATATATCTGTGTTGTACTCTCTCTCTCTATATCTCACTCTCTCTCATCCTTGTGTGTGTGTTTTGAGCCTAAATAGTGTGTTTTTACCTCACTTTTGCACTAATACACACACCATTACACCTCATTTCGAGATTGAGGGACTTGGAGGGTTGTTTGTTGAGTTTTTGGACTGGTTTTGATGACTAGAGGAGGGCTGCACCACCTGTTCTTCAAGGGTGAGCTAGTTACTTTAGTTTCCCCATTTTTCCAACTAGTTTTTACCTATCTTGCTTTATGTTTTAGGCTTTGTGTATAACTGAAAAAATTCTTATTTTATCTTGCTTTTGAACTTTCATTAAGGTCATTTTGTGGTTTGAGTGAAAACTCACCCTCTTAGGCCTTGTTTGGCCTTGTTTGGTGCTTCCATTATTAGGCCTTGTTTGCTTGTGTGTTTGTTTCTTTTCACCACTGAAAATCAGTGGATTTTCAGTGGTAAGGAGGTTGGTTTGAAGTCTTGTATAGGGGAGGGACACCCCTCTCCCCTTTGTCCCTCTCTTGCCTTTGTTTTGGCTTAATATAGTAGCATGCATGTCTAGTCTTATATGGTCTTATTTCAGAGCTTTTTAGGTGTCTTTTGATCATAATATATCCCTATTGTTGGTCGGATTGGTGCTCCATTGTGTGCATGTTGCACTTGTTTTGCATGCCTCTCTTATGCTTAGAAGTATGCCATGCATTTAGGCCATGATCTTTGCATGATTTGACTTAACTTCATGAAGTTACTAGCATTGTTTTGCCTTGCATAAGGTCTGTTAGCCACTGTTTTGGTCATGTTTGGCATGCTTGATGTGGTTGCTTTGCATTCCGGCTTGTAGGCCTTGAGTATTTTGGCTTCTAGCATGCTTAGCCTACCTTAGCCTCATGATTTGGTATCATCATAGACCATATTCCAGCCCATAATCCATGCTTGTGTACTTGCATTTGGCTCTCTTTTAATGCTTGGAAGTATAGTGGTTTTGTGCCTTGGAATGGGCCTTATGCATGCTTGTGTGTTTAGAGCTTTTGGGATGCCATGTGTGTGAGTTTTTTTTTGGAGTTCATTTTGCATGCTGAAAATCTGTTTTTGATTGCTTAATGCATGCCATGAGTGGTCATGTTAGTAGGTAGTGGAATGCTTCACTTTGTGCTTTAGCCTTAGGCCCTTATGGTTGCATGTTAGCTTGAGCATTTGTCCACCATTTCGGGCACTTTTGGCCACTGTTTTGGGGTGGATTGAGATCTGCCCCATATGGTCTAAGTCCACCATTGCATGCTTGCCTCATGTTTGTTGCTTAATTGATTCATTAAGTGTTGTAACATGATGGTCCCATTGCTTGGGTTGTCCATATTTGCATTACATTTGCATCTTGCATGTCTAAGCATCATACACTTGTCATGTTAGGTTGCATTGCATTTGGTATGCCTTGCATCTTAGTCCCATGTTGCATAACTTGAGCCATGTTGCATACTTTGCACTACATTGTTTGTTTGGGGTGTCAAACGAAACTCGAGGGGTGAGGGGTGTTTGTACTTCGAGTGACAAAACACATCTCAACCTTTGGTCATCGAGGCCCTTGACTTTGACATGATAGGGTCTTGGTACTCATTTGTTCATTTGCATGCATTTACATCAAGTTGCTAACTTGGCCTCTTAGGCCATCATGCATCAAAATGCACGATTGATGGCCCGAGGGTCGAGGGTCATGCCCCCTTGAGTCCATTATATGATTGGGGGTGTGACCAAGCTCACACTTGCCCAAAATCCCATGCCATGCACTGCCAATCCTCTGTTGCTGTCAAAACTGTCTTCTGCAGGAAGAGTGTGCCGACCGGCAACACTTAGTGCCGACCGGCAAAGAGTGAATGGCCAATAACTTCGCAAGCAGCCGATGGACATATCCTACAGCCGGTGGATGTTTACTTCAGCCGATGGTATTCTGGAGCATTAAGGGGACCTGCCCCGGGACTTTGGCAATTTTCAGAGAAGCAGGGCAGTGAAAACAGAGGCAGTAGTGGCATGGCGCAGACTTTCTGGGCAAGACGGACCGACGCATGCATCATTCACGCATCTCGAGGCGGGGGGCTGCGGCCATCTTTTCTTCGCATTCATTTTAATTAGATTAGAAGTTTTGTTGTAATAATTAATTTGTTTATTATTCGGACTGTAATATTTATTTGGTCCCTCCGAGTGAGGGCGTATTTGTAATAAGTGTGTGTGGGTGTGTGTATGTCTTCCAATCCCACGTCTTTCTTTTCTTTTATTTACCTGCGTATGATGGTAGATTAGGGCATATTTATTTTAGCATACCTTATGCAATGCATGCGTGCATCATTCATAAGTATTGCATGCACCAGGCTCGGCGCATCATGCTAACTGCATTAGTATTTCAAATCTAACTTGAGTACGTGATGTTTGTGCATTTCATATGCCATTTCTAGATTAGCCGAGCCTACTCTAGGTTGCATCTTGTATGCGCTACATTAGGCACTTAACATGAAATTAGAGTCATGCATGTGTGCTAACTAGTTTGTTGTTTTGGCACGGAGTACGATGTGAGTATTTATGCTTTAGCATATCGCATGCGTGTGAATGTTAACATGACAGCATGATTACCATGTGGCTAAGTGCTTATATGAGATAAACTGTTTGAATGCCTGTGGGTGAAGGTTGGATTGCTTGAGTTGGAAAAACTCGTTGAAATCCGTGTTTTAGCCTACTTGCGAGTAGCAAATTCCAAAGCCTTTTCAAAACAAACGGATATGCAATGCTTATTTCCAAATTAGGTAATCTAGTCTATACTTGTTTGTTGTGCGCATAACATAGTAATTCTAGGCTAATAACCGGAATAAGAACACATAACGTTTTCAAAATCGGATATCACGGTTAGTAGAGGCCGGTCTTCGGACCAGGCGAAAGGGGGTGCTCATAGCTGACCTTCCCCGATCGTACCCAAGCTCCCGAGCCAAGACATTTGGTGATGACGGACACGTGGCCTTCGGCACCGAGTCAGGGTTTCCTAAATTTCCCATTTTAAAAATATTTAGGTGGCGACTCTGTATCTAGCAAAGCAGTCCATGTTTGGCACTTCTTTTCAAAATCTGTTTTTCTCAAAACGATTTGCCAGAGTTGGACTCTTTGGTTCAGATTTAGAACCGCAACAAAAATCGAGTCCGAACTGTAGCAAGGTCCCCCGCGGGCTTGTTACATGCGCGAACGTCCGTCAGGGAGGCATGAGATGAGTCTAGATGAATGTCGCGTAGTCGCCCTCCGCTATAAAGAAGTCAGCATCTAGGCCCACCATGAACAGGATAATCGCCTCAGTGGGGAGGCTATCTAATGTCCTCATGGACACTAGGGGTGGCATGGGAACAACTGGATCAGGCAAGCCTAGAGTCTGGCGTATAAACCTCTCACTCAAGAGCTAGGCTCGGCAGATTGGGCTCCCCAACAAAATCTAGAACCGGGATATGACCCAAGCCCCGGTGTACTGGTCCCTCACACCAGCTGGCATCGTCGCCCAAGGCTGCAATGTAATCTACAAACAGAGAATGTACAGATTGTTAGTTGTTGTAGCTTGACTTTTTCGCGTCCCCTCTTAGGAGTCGAATAAGCCCTACGGTATCGGATTGCCGCAGTTCTGAATCTAATCTCACAAGTGCAATGTCAAATAGATAAACACTAAAGAGTCCCAATCTGGCAAATCTTTTGGAAAATCGATTTTGAATCAAATTGCCAAAAATGGACTGTTTTTCCAGATACAAAGTCACCACCTAAATATTTTGGGAAATTTAGGAAACCCATGACTCGTGCCAAAGGCCACGTGCCCGTCATCACGAAGATTGTCTCGGCTCAAGAACTTAGGTACGAGAGGGGAAGGTCATGAATTAAGCACTCCCGCTCGCCCGATCAAAGATCGACCTCTAGTAATCATGATAAAAATCTTATCTACAATATATGCTCTTGTTCCGGTTTATTAGGCATGCATTACTATGTGATGCGCGCACACACAAGTATAGACTAAATTGCAAGAATTGGAACATCTTGATTCATGTTTGTTTGCAAAATTGTTTCGAATATGTACCACTTGAAAAAGTGATCGCATATAAACATATTTTTGTGTTGTAAATATCTTTTGTGCAAGCATTGGGCTTTTTATTTGTATTGGACATGACCCACTTGTATTGTAACCAAGTATCGTCTTCGAAATATGTAGCCCTTAGGGCAAGAAACTTCTATTTCTTCCTTTGATTTATGTATATCTGTCACATGCTATAGATAGCTTAGGATTAATGAATGTATTAATGCATGTGATGTCATCTTTGTACCACATTAAAGGAATTAATGAAAAAAAGAATGTTCGGATAATATTGTCTTAATGAATGATAGAATCTGATGAGCATCCATATATTTGTTGATGGGTTATGAGATTATCTATTATTATAATTTGGGGGCGTTACAACTGACATTCCCAATTTCTGGAAACCATATCCCTCTTAATACATTGTATTTCTTGCAAATTACTTCTTTCCAGAGAGTATTATTTTTAGTCCCAAAACTCCACTACCATTTTAGTAGAAGACATACATTCATAGTCTTAATCATACGGATTCCTAAAACAACTTGTCTCTTACTCTTAGTCACTACATCCCACTTCACCATGTGAACTTTCCTCTTTGAGTTAGAAGCAACACTACAAATTAAAAAAGGTGTAGGTATAAACTATGATGGGGAGGAAGAAAAGGTGATCAACAGATTTGTGGAATTAGAGGTCGTTACCCCAGGTAGGCCATACAAGAGGCGGGAAATCAAGTCTGTAATGCCCCGAAATAATTGCTATAAACCATCCACAATATTAATTACATAACAGCACATTGTGAAATAATTATCTTTCATTTATCCCAATTACTTGTACAAAAAGGTAACATATGCAGATATACATTCATAAGTCTATCCCTAAATCTATAGTATTTGTTACAACAAGAGGTAAGATACAAAGATAAAATAGATAAATAAATGCCCTAATGGCTTACAACTTTCCAAGGCAGTGCTTAGTTACAACAAAAGTGGACTTAAGTCCAATACAGTTAAAGCCCATGGCTTTTACAAAAATAAATACAGCAAATACACAAAAAAGCTTTCACTCCAAGTCCTCCCAAGCTATTGCCTTGGCAGAGGCATATCATTAGCACCTGAAATGTTTTTCCCATATAGGGTAAACCAAAGTTCAGTAGAAATAATCCAACACAGTATATGAATCTTAACAAAACTATAAGGTGGATGCATATGCAATGCTTGTGCCAAAAACATTTTATATCTCTTTCAAAACCATGCAATGCCAGGGTAATATCATAATCCATGGACCATTTCCTTTACAATAAAAGGCAGGGCATTGAATCACATTCTGAATATCTCAAAACCAAAACAACCTTTTATGAAAATTTTGTCCGTAGGAAATTGTGAGCCGACACCCATGTAAACATAGGCTATACAAGCACTACTATTGCCATTTTATAGATATTTCATCTACGGGATCGACACCCATGTATACACACGTTTTTCGGGACTTTCACACTGGACATACAAGCCAACTTATTTGATGTAACAATAACTTCTTCCCAGATTCACCTATTTTCTCCAAACGGTAACATTTCCAATGTATAAGTGTGAGATAATATGCTCAATGCAAATGAATGAGAAAAATAGTTTTAATTCCCCTAATTCACATGCAATTTCTACAACAATCATAATTATCATCCATCGATAGCCCAAAATAGATTTCTAAATAGGATAAACAATTTTCAATAAAGATAAACTCTTTAAATTTTCAAGAGATGAGTGATAATGCATATCCAACTCCACTATCCTCATCAACATGATTCCAATTTCATAATTTCAATCTCAATCTCATTATTCATATAAAATGAACATTTGAGGCATTTAGGTCAAAACCCCTTTTCTTTCTAAAATCAACCATTTATTCCCAACTAAACACTATTTTCCACATCAAAGTCATTTTCACGGTTCCATTTGAAAAACCCCTCTGTTGATTTTTATCCAAAACCCTAGGTTTGTTCTAAATCTTCCAAAATCTCAATATTTTTTAGGAATAACAAATAACTAAGTTAAAACTTATAAAAAGAGTGGAGATGTCCCTATCTCAAGCTAGAACACAAGAGAGCGAGAGTGTAGGAAACTCAAAGACGCCACAAATCAACTTTGCTCCAATTAGAATGAAGCCCTCGTCGAGTTCTATCTTTTTAACAAAGGCACACAGGTGAAAAGATCGATGGATCTAGGTTTAGTTGAGGGAAATATGTGAGTTTTAGAGAGAGTGAGAGAAAATAGGGTTTTGAAATGTTTAGAGAGAGAGAGATGAAAAAGTGACTCAAAAATGGTTGTTTACGAACTGATATACGCACAGCTCGCTCGAATGCAAGATGTATCGCTCAAGTGACTAGACACAATAAGTTTCACCATTCGAGTGCTAGAAGCTTCGCTCAAGTACAGCATACAAACTCCCATAAGTTTTACAAATAGCCAACCATTTCTCAAGCGCAAGAAGCTTCGCTCGAGCAAAGAATACGCCCTCCTAGTAGTTTTGCAGACTTGCAAAAGTGCTAAGAGTTCACAAAGACTGCTTGAGTGCAAGAAGTGTCACTCGAGCGAAGAAGCAACATTCTGGGTAACAACCGTTTGAAAAACAGGCTACCAACCTGTTTCAAACACAACCAACACATCTCAAAAGCCAAACTCAAAGAGAAATAAGAGAAAACAAGACAAGAACACCCATATACAACAATAAAACCTGGATCCAAAACATCAAATGGGTGGGGTCTAAACTAGAATCGCTATAGGCTCGATAAATAAACTTCAAATAAAATAACCTAATAAATTTAACTTGCACAACTCAAGTAAAATAAAAAAATGAATATAAACTAGGAGCAATAATGTGTGTGAGCAAAGCAAAACATAGCACCAAGTATAAATGTAACGGGGAAATAAAAAGAGAGAGAAACAAACACAAGATTCATAATGGTTCGGCTTCAACCCAAGCCTACATCCACTACTCAAGGCTCCGCTTCGAGAATTTCCACTATTCTCCGAATAGATTTACACCAGCAAGTTTATCGAGTACTTGTAAGACCTTTACAATAAGGATTTTGTTCCTAAAATCCTAAAAAACAAACCCACCAAAATAGCCCCTATTTTAGTGTTACAAAATATCCCAAGTGTTTCTCTCTCAAACACTCACAATAAAGTCTTAGGTATAACAACCCTTTACAAATGATTTGTAGAGAAAAATGCTTAAAGCATTTTGTACAATAAACTCGAAAGAGTTGGATTTAAACTATTAAAGCTCATAGAGAAGATATGAAAGTTAGAGTACAAAATTCTTGTATTTTATCTTCTTTTTTGGAGAGTATCCTATCTCTTACTTGTACACGAGTGTAGATCTTCTATTTATACTCCCTTATCTTCATATGACATTTGGAGAGCAAATATAGCCATTGGAATAAAAAAAGAAGAAAAAGAAGCTCTTAGACTAGTTCAAAACGTGTGCATAAATTTGAATTTCTGTACCAAGGTGTCAGCCCTTATTGTTTATGGTGTCGACACTTGCTACATTTCTATTTTTCTCTTGAGCTCGTTGTTCATAGGTGTCGACATTTACTATTCATGGTGTCGACCCTTGTGGCTCTCTCCTTTTTGCTTGAAGCTTTTGAATCTTGGTGTCGACCCTTCCACTTCATGGTTTTGACGCTTCGTCAAGAAAAAACTTTCAAGCTTCAATCAAATCACAAGATTAACTCCAAACAACATTAGATAAAGATCATTTAAGCATAAAATAAGTATCAAATGATTTGTTCATGGAGTTTATCATGTGGTATATATAAATATTGTGCCAAATAATATCAAGCAAATATAACAATGAAACACAATAAATAGACGTCATCAAAACCAAATCTTAAGACTAACAATCTATCATTTTCAATGATGGCAACATATGCAAAGATTTGACACAAAATATAAGCAATATAAGAAATTTAACATTCATAGCACAAACATTAATCAGAATACCAATTATAGCTCACAAAACTTAATGTCACTACAATGAAGTGGAGCTAAGGTAATTCCACAACTAAAACATGCCCAAAAGATAACAATTCATATTCAAGATCATTGACATGCCTAGAAAATCATGAAATCAATATAATGCACAAATTGAAGCATGAGAATGATTTTCTTTCTCCCTTTTTGGAAAAATCATATTTCTCCTCATTTGTTATCATAAAAAAATATACATTACAAATCATACGATGTAAAATCCATAAATAATCCCTCCTTTTCACATAAGTAAAATGAAAGTGGAAGTTCAAGGGACACAAGAGAAGAGTATCCACATGAAATGTACCATAAAGTAGCCCAATGATGCAATAGGGATCATATTTTTATTCACAAAAGGGCTTAAATAATGGAAGAATTTCTTTAGGTGCCAGGGTCAAATTTCTAACAAAAGCGTAACATGCTATTTTCAAAATTTTCAAATAAAAGCACATAGCATAACACATATGTGAGACTTCAAGAGAATATTTAGAAAAAAAAATAAAAATAAATTGATTAATAGTCTCATGCTCTTTGTTCTATAAAGGAGTGTTTCCAAAATCTACTCTGAGATAGTTAAATCAAATACAAGAGTCCGAGCTTTGATACCACTCGTTACCCTAGGTAGGCAACACAAGAGGAGGGGAAATTGAGTCGATAAATAAAGTTAAAATAAAATAACCCAATAAAATTAACTTGCACAGCTCAAGTACAATAAAAGAATGAATATAAAATAGGATCAATAATGTGTGTAAGAAAAGCATAACCAAGCAGCAAGTATAAATGTGAAGGAGATATAGAAAGAGAGAGAAGCAAACACAAGATTTATAGTGGTTCAGCTTCAATCCAAACCTACGTCCACTTCTCAAGGCTCCTCCTTGAGTATTTCCAATATTCTCCGAATATATGTACACCAGCAAGTTTATTGGGTAGTTGCAAGATCTTTACAACAAGGATTTTGTTCAAAAAATACTCAAAAACAAACCCACCAAAACAACCCATGTTTTGGTGTAACAAAATCTCTCGAGTGTTTCTCTCTCAAACACTCACAATAAAGCTCATGGGTATATTAACCCTTTACAGATGATTTGTAAACAAAAATGATTAAAACATTTTGTACAATAAACTCATAAATAGTAGGATTTAATCAATTAAAGCTCATAGAGAAGATATGAAAGTTTAGAGTACAAAATTCTTGTATTTTCTCTTCTCTTTTGGAGTGTATCATCCCTCTCACTTGTAAATGAGTGTAGATCTTCCATTTATAGTCCCTCATCTTCATATGACCGTTGGAGAGCAAACATAGTCTTTGGAATATGAAAAATAGTCGTTGGAATAGTTCAAAACGTGTGTAGAAATTGCAATTTCTAAACCAAGGTGCCAACCCTTATTGTTCATGGTGTCGACACTAACTGAATTTCTATTTTTTTCTTTAGCCTTCTACTCACAGGTGTCAACCCTTGAAGCTCTCCCCTTTTTACTTGAAGCTTCTGAATCTTGGTGTTGTCCCTTCCACGTCATAGTGTTGACACTTCGTCAAAAAAACCTTTCAAGCTTTAATCAAATCACAAGATTAACTCCAAACAATATAATGCACAAATTGAAGAATGAACATGATTTTCTTTCTCCATTTTTGGAAAAAGCATGTTTCTCCCCCTTTGTCATCATAAAAACATATACATTAAAAATCATATGATGTAAAATTAAATCTATAAATAATCTCTCCTTTTTACGAAAATAAAATGAAAGTGGAAGTTCAAGAGATATGAGAGAAGAGTATCATACCATATGAAATGTACCATAAAATAACTCAATGATGCAATAAGGATCATACTTTTATTCTCTAGAGGGCTTAAAGAATGAGAGCATTTCTATAGGTGCCAATGTCAAATTTGAAACAAGAGTGTAACATGCTATTTTCAGATTTTTCAAATGTGAGGCCACTGATTTTTGTAATTTCTTTTTTGACCCTTACTTTTAAATTATTTCAATAAAAACCTTTGATTCCTTAATTAATTTCAATTTTAACCCTAGAATCGAAAATGAGCGCCAACCGAAAACTCTAAACCCAAATCAAACCTAGAAACTCAGGGATCATTTCCAAAACTCTAATAATAATTATATTAATTTTCTAATTATATTTTTCACTTAAAACCCTAGGTTTTCAGTTCTCATTACAATTCGTCGTTTAATTCGAAATAAAGGAACTTTAACCAAGTTAAATTTCCAAATCCTAATTAAATTAAATACTACACTTAATTAAATGTTCCATTTCATAAATTAAGGCCTTAGCCCTCATATTTTTTTTTGAATCATATATTGACCCCAAGTTAGTACCATTATATATATATATATATATATATGTATACATACTTGTACCAATTTTCTAATTAAATAAGTTGTACATGAAAGATCTTTGGTATACAAAAATAAATCAACAAAATCCCTACTAAATCTACATGATGGCCTGCCATCCCCTCTAGGATACACTAGGATATACTTAGTACAAAAATCCCTTAATTCCTGGAGCAATTACGAACTTGAGTACAAATATAGATTTTGCTATCTATATATATGTACTTGTAACTAGAAACACTTAATTAGTCCTAAACCTAACTAGATTAGGATAAAGAACAAAATTAAGGACCTAATCATCTCTCATTCTATTACATTCAGACTATATCAAGGCACTATTTAATTGAATTGGAACCAATGGGCATTTTGGACTTTTCACACCAAATTCTCAATAAATATATCATCCATCCCCATTTGTTGAACACACCTAAACACTCACACACTACATATTTGGATGAGGGAGAGAAAAGAGAGGAAGAGAGAGCTTGGTGGTAGAGAAGAAGAAAAGAGAAGGAAGAATTGTGCAAACATCCTATTTATACAACAAACCAGCCGCAACACAACCCTCTCTTCTATTTTCCTCTTCACATATATGTCTTATAGGTTCTAAACATTAATTTCAGATGTGTTTTAATGGTGTTGTTGGTAAAAAAAAATGAAAAGAGTTGAGTTTTGTTCCACCTTCCTTCAGTTTTCTCTAAATAGATGCAAAACTATCTTTTTCTACACCTATCACTCATAATTTCTAAAGGCACACCTTCAATCCAAATTTATGAGTTTAATATATATTATTTATCATGTTTTCATCATAAAATAAGTGAAACATTATACATGTTTACCCCATATTCTTACCTTTTCTCTTATTTCAAGTTTTGTGCTTAATGAAACGGTATTTACAACCCACTTGCAAAAATTCTAAAACAAATACATAAAAATCTCCTTAACCTTATTTTTATGTCGAAAACCTTCCTTTAAGTGTTAGCTTTCATGGAAAAAAAAGTTTCATCGAAAACGAGTGAATGGTTTGAGAGAAAACCTGATTTTCGTAACAGTTGATGAATCTGGACAGCATTGAACTATTTCTTAAATAACTAAAAATATAGGAAAGCTATGAAACTTATGAAAAATGTTATGAAAACTAAATAAAATGTTATACAAATCATAGGAAGGCCAAGTTTAGGAAAAATCTAAAAGTGTCTCTTTAATATTCAATCTTTAAAGTGCACCAAAGTTGGAAATTTACTTTTGTTGATAAACTTATGTTCTTAATTTCATGGATGTGTTTATTATCACTTGTTCATGTCTTGGTATGATATTTGCATGTGTTATAGTTATGTTTCTTACGATAGTCCTTTGATGATACTCATGCTTATGCAAATATTATTGTCTTGATAAATTGTTCTAACTTTAACTTAAAATATCTAACTCAAGGGGAAATAAAAAGGGGCGCTATTGGGTTTTCGATCACTTGAATAATGACGAGATGATAATATGTTAAAAATGGATTGATGGGATGTGTTCCTTGATTGAAAGTAAAGTCTTGCGCAAGTGGTGTTCGGAACCCTTGAATGGATTGCTTGTATTCAGACTATAGGTGTTTGGTGTTAAAAGGGAATGAACAAGACCCTTGTTTTACAGTCTCTTTTGAGGTCCTCAGTTGGCACTACATGGTATGTAACCGTTGGTAGGAATCTGGGGTAAGTTTTGTAAAGCAGCAAAAGAAGGGGCATATTGAATAATCCAAGTCCGATTCTTGTGGTTAGGATGATGGAATCTCTTTGCGGGATTTCTATATTACTAACTTCTAACTTTGTAATCCTTTATTATATCACGATTCATCTCCTGTGTGCATTTACTGGGCATTCAAAGTTCATGGCATTTCATGCTAGGTATCGAAGAAACATATGGGGCTGACGAGGAGCCGGAGACATTTGAAGATTTTTGGCTATCTTAGAGAAAGTTAGAAGTTGTTTTGCTTATAAGTCCATCCATGCTTTTGTTTATTTATTTATTTATTTTTATTTTTTTGGGATTGTAATAGCATTGGAACTTGTTTTGTAATTAAATTTAAAATTCTGCAAATTATTATTCGTTTATATTTACATATGTATCTTTTTGTAATCCTATGCCCATCTCTGCGTTACTTATGAGACATTGTGTTAATACCTCTTAAGATTGTCAAAAAGATAGCTTGCTACCTAAGGTGGTTGGACTTAGAAAAGATGTTACCTTCTTGGGATGTTACTTGGTTGACCAAAGGATTCTTTAGTGACATTACCTTAACCCTTAGAGTAAAATTTGGGGCGTCACACGTGAGACTTCAAGAGAATATTTATAAAAAATCAAGTAATAGTCTCATGCTCTTTGTTCTATCAAGGATTGTTCGCAAAATCTACTCTAAGACGGTTAAGTCAAATGCAAGAGTCCAAGCTTTGACACCAATTGTTACCCCAAGTAGGTAACACAAGAGAGGGGAAATTGGGTTGATAAATAAACTTAAAATAAAATAACTCAAGTAAAATAAAAATATGAATATAAAATAGTAGCAATAATGTGTGCGAGCAAAGCAGAATAGAGCAACAAGTATAAATGTAAAGGAGATATAGAAAGAGAAAGAAGAAAACACAAGATTTATAGTGATTTGACTTCAACTCAAGCCTACGTCTGCTACTGAAGGCTCCTAGAGTATTTTCACTATTCTTCAAATAGATTTACACTAGCAAGTTTACTGGATACTTGCAAGACCTTTACAACAAGGATTTCGCTCCAAAAATCCTCAAAAACTATTTTGGTGCTACAAAACTCTCAACTGTTTCTCTATCAAACACTCACAATAAAGCTCATGGGCATAACAACCCTTTACAAATGATTTGTAGAGAAAAATGTTTAAGCATTTTGTACAATAAACTCTTAAAGAGTTAGATTTAAACAATTAATGCTCATAGAGAAGATATGAAAGTCAAGAGTACAAAATTCTTTTGTTTTCTCTTCTCTTTTGGAGAGTATCCTATCCTTAACTTGGAGATGAGTGTAGATCTTCTATTTATAGTCCCTCATCTTCATATGACCGTTGGAGAGCAAATATAGCCATTGGAATAAGAAAAATAGTAGTTAGAATAGTTCAAAATGTGTGCAGAAATTTAAATTTCTGAATCAAGTGTAGATACCCCATTTTCACCGACCTTAAGACTTGAGCGGTTTCTTCCGAACACCCAATGATAAAAATTTGGCATGTGCTATCTTATAGATTCCTCAGCAGGAGAGCTAGGTTCAAGCTTTAATCCCAACTTCAAACCCATTTTGGCCAAACCATTTTAGACCTATTCAAAATCTATTTTTTGTCAAAATTTTTGGTTGCATACTTCTAAACATCTTTATAATATTCTGAGGCTTGCATTTTCGAACTCCAAGTGTTATAATTTTCAATAAACTGAACAAAGGATAGAATGGAGATGAGTAGAAGGAATGAGAATTCTCTGGAAAAGAATCCTGTTTTTCCCTTCAAAAAATCATTTGGCCAAATGATTTTTCATTTGGCCATACAAAAACTAGTTGGCTGGATGAATTGTCCGGGTACAGAGCATTTTCGGAAAATTCAACTTCCTTTACAAGTTTTACAAAAATATCCTAGATATTTTGTGTTCCAAAAGTCTATAAATACACCTCCTGGATTCACTTGCAAGGGTAGAGAAATTTTATTGAGGCTTGGGAAGCAATTCCCAAAGCTTGTGTACTACACCACCTTTTAACCTTCATCTTCTCAACCTTCCACCTTTTCCCTGGATATGCTCACGACCTAAACACCATTGAAGCTTGAACTTGAAGCTTCTTACCGAGATTCCAAACCATCTTCAAGAGCTTTAAGGGTGCTAAGAATAGAGTTTGATAGTAAAAAAGTCTTCTTTTTCTATCAAGGTAAACTTTGAAGCTTTTTCATCCATTTTCTCTCATTCTTTCTTGCCAAACAGCTTGTTTTCAAGGTTTTCATGTACTTAAATATGTGATTTAGCTTATGGAAGTAGAGGGCTTAGCCACCCTTCCATAGATAATGTAATCTCCTTACTTTTTCTTGGTTTGTGGATGTGGAGGGCTTGGCAACCCATCCATAGAATTGTTAGATAAAGTAGTTCCTTTATTTTCTTGCACTTTATCTTGCTTTGTGGATGTAGATAGCTGTTAAATAGTGTAATCTCTTTGCTTTCATGTAGTTTCCTTACTCTTTTGTATCATCCAAGTGTTTTGATCCATGTGATTCAATTTATACTCATTCTTGATAAGCATTTGTGGTTGTTTAATAGGATCCCTTGGATGATGTTTTGTTACTTTTCTCTTTATCTCCTTTTTCTTTGTAGCTATGAGAGCTTCCTCATCAAAAGTATTGAAAACTCTCTTAAAAATCCATATCCCATGACATAGAAGATGAGCCTTCAACCACTTTTGATGAGTTATGTATATTTTCTTTTACTTCTTCTCTACTTTCTTAGAAGCCCCATAGAGCTTTCATAAGCTTTATGAGGAGTCACCTTAGAAATGGTGGCAATCTACTCTTTCAAATTAATAGTACGGATTTGGGTATTAATTTACCCTTATTCACAAAGAAATGAATGTAGGTTTTCATTTATTTCTTGGGCAACCTCAATCCCCATTTCATTTGATAAATTGTTATAAATATCTTGTTGTGTATGGTTTTTTTGTGTTATTAATTGGGGCTTGAGGCCTCTTTACCTCTTCATTGAGTGTCTATGTAAGAGAAAGAGGTAGAAAGGATGAACACCCTTTGGAAGGTGTTATTGTTCTGTTTTGGCTATGCTGCATAAAATAAAGTTTCCCTCAGATCTTTCATCCAACTGGTATAGAAATAATTTGGCTTGCAAAATTTTCATCAGGCCGGCTAACCTTTCTGCAGGCAGAACAAAGTAGAACAGTGCAGCTTTTGGAGGGTGATCTCCTAGGTTCTTGAGGTTGTTGTTTGTAATTTATTTGTTTTTATCCTATGATTTGTTAGATTCAACTTCATTTGCCTGAATCAATTCATTCATTGTTGTAATAATTTCCAAACCGACATCTTCAATTTATTCATTATTGTAATAGTTTCTAACCTCACATCTTCTATTCATTGATTGTAATTGTTATGACCCAACCCCGCCCCTATGGATTAGGGTCATAACTGGCCAGTAATCATGAGATTACCTATGGCCTCAAACAAAAATCAAATCATATTTACCAATAGAGGCCAAAAGCGGAAGCAAAATACGAAGATTGTCCAATGAGCTTCTGAATAAATGGCATAGAACAAAAACCATTTTACTCATATTAATAATAACTCACACATTCATACAAAACAATATTATACATGTCCAGGAACATTCATCACATAGTCTTCCAAGTCAAAAACTTATATACATAAATGGTTATACGTGACTAACAAAAGCAACCCAAGGACAAAACAAAAGATTAAGAATACAACCTCTTTTGTGAGGCATCCCGGGTTGACCTCTCAAAACTTGGTTTTCTCACATATCACTGGGCCTGGGGTTGGACATCCCACTGCTCACCTACATGCATATAAATAAAGAGTGAGCTAATGCCCAGTGAATAATATCAGAGTAAAGAGGTTAATGAATGAGATTCATATTTAAATAAATCATACTTGTACTTAATACATATGGAACGCAATTCCCATTCATAATGTACTCAAGCAAATCATAAAAAAATGACCTTGGGTCCAATCCATTATACTTAGAACATGTTGAAGGGACGAAACGACCGTGGCTTCAAACATTTTCCATAACTAATCATAACATGTGTACTAAATGACCTCAGGTCTAACATTTCCATATTCTTGTTCATGCGCATATTTAAATTGAAGACAAACGACCATCTAGTCTTTCACACCATATGTACAAAACGACCTTAGGTCCATCATTTCCAAATTCACATTCATGTGCTCGTTGATAATCATGATCATGTTCACATTCGTATTCACATTCAAAATGACCTTTGGTCCAATCGATTGCTTATTCAAAATGACCTTTGGTCCATTTAACGATCATACAAAACGACCTTTGGTCTAATTCATATGTAAGTTGACCTTAGGTCAATCTTGTCAAACATTCCAAATGGCCTTAGGCCCATTCCATGTCCTTGTCGAACATACCAAACAACATTGGGCCCATTTTGCATTTGTACTTAACAATCACTTTACGGATTCTTTTACGAATCAGATAGATAGAATACTTATTCATAGTACAAATTCATGAGTTCAAAAGGCTTAACACATAGGTAGTATTTAGAAAGTAACATATGCAGAAATTGGGTCACAATACGATTCAATCTTTAACACACATAACATTTCACAGTGTTCAATTGGCTTATTTGTCTTCAAAGTTAACCCCACACAATTCGTAACACATACAGAAATTGGGTCACAATACGATTCAATCCATTCTTAAAGTCGTTTATCTTTCTTAGGCTTCTTTCCAACTCTTTAGTTCATTTAGGATGCTAAATGTATGCCTAAGAATGCTCAGGAATGAAAAAGAACACAAATTGAAACATAAAACAACTTTTCAAAGTTTTCTGAAACAGGGCGCTTCACTCGAGCGCAACATTGGTCACTCGAGTGAACCCCCTGGTCTGCAAAAGTACTGGATGCTCTCATTTTACGCTTGAGCCAACTTTTTGGTTACTCGAGCCAAGACTGACAATAAAGGGTGGTCACTTGAGTGGTCTTTTGGTTGCTTGAGCCAACCCCCAATGTCTGCAAAAATACTGGGAGCTTGAAATGTACGCTCAAGCGAAACTTCCATCGCTCGAGTGAATTGCTCGAATTCTGGAATTTCCAAAATTCTGTTTGAGCTTCAAACACAACCCCAAGGCTCCAAATTCATGCATGACTCACTTAAACATGCAAGAACACTCCCAAATACATATATTTGAAGCTAGCTTCACCCATAGTTCAAAATTTCATGAATTCAACAAGATTCAAACCTTAAACTTTATGTTTGTAAAATCTATGCTTTACATCTTGCATTCACAAGCTTCAAGGCTTAAAATTGGACTTCAACACTTTACAATTGATGCATGCATGTGAGATACAACTCTTAATTCTACATAATTTACAAGATTCATGTTCAAAAATGAGTAAATGTAACAAATTCATGCATGCATGTATGTTAGACCTCTCGATTTATCATCTTTAAACCATTTCTTATATTAACTCTCATAATCTTCTTAAATTCATATCTTTGATAACTTAATTTCATGAATTATAAGTTCGTGACTTACCTAGAGTCTTCAATCAACTCTTGACAAGCTAGTTCTTGAGTTCCTACACGCAATCCTTCAAGCCCCTAGCCAAATCTTCAAGATTGAGCCTCACTCTCTCTAGAATCACACTTCTCTCTCTCTCTCTCTCTCTCTCTCTCTCTCTCTCTACAAGCTGAATTTTGAGCTCAAAAAAATGAGTTAAGCACCTTTATTAGCTTATATATACGCTAGGTTAACTTAATTCACTAATCCATGAATAAGCTAAGTAATTGGAGCTTAGTTTAATTAATCAAAGGCTTATTTTAATTGAATTAATCTAATTAATTCAGTCTGAATCAAATTTTAATCAAACTTCACCGTAGGCTCTAAAAATTATGCTGGTCACAATGATTCAATCAATTTTGGTTTCTGAAGTTGATAAAGCCTTCAATTTTCATATTATAGCCGTATATAGAACAGATATCTTTACGATGGATACATATGAATTAAAAAACACATATAATCATGTGCTTACCGTCCAAAATCATATTAAACATATAATCATAAATATAATTAAAGATTAACGGCATAACACATAACGGTGTTATCACAATAACAATTTCTAACATGTAGACACCCCATTTTTGACCGCTGTAGACACCCCATTTTTGACCGTCCTCAAGACCTGGACGTCACCGCTTGAACACTCGGTGATTATCCATGTTCGTGTTCGTTTGGAGTTCCCGGAGTTCTCGGCTACGCGCCTTGCTTCAGGATCCCCGAACTTGACCGTTTGTGTCTGGTTTTGCACCAAACACTTGTGCTTTGCCTTGGAGGGGCAGGGAATGCCTTGTGAGGCATCCCCACACACCACCGGCAGTGGCTAGAGGCCACCGGCTGGTTGGTGTTTCCATCGGCACTATATTGTGCCGGTCGGCAGTCAATTTTGGCAAAATGACCATTTTGCCCTGCCGACTACTTTACAGCTGTTTTTGGAGATATTTTCAGACAGCTTTATAGCATTTGTTTCCCCTCCATACACGTGTATGGAGGGATGAGCCCCTTGGTTAGCTTAACTTGTAAGTTTAGTTGCCTATAAGAGGACCCTTCCTCCTCTTGGCTCAAGGTTGGGAGGAGTTTTGATTTTTAGACATTTTAGACAGAGAAGAAGCTCTGGTTTTAGGTTAGAAGTTTTGTATCTATCCCATCTCTCTTCTTCCCTCTTATTTTGTACACTAGGTGTTTGTGACTTACTATTGCTCATCAACACCTAGTGTTTCACCTTCCTTTGGTTACTGAGGTTCTAGGGGCTAGTTCTTGGAGTTTTTGGTTGGATTTGAGCTCAAGGAAGCAACAACATCAACCTTTGTGAAGGTGGTCTTCAAGGGTAAGAAACTACCCCTTTTTACCCCATTTTTGCACTCCATTTTTACATAGCTTAGAATTGTTTTTGTGCATGGTGATCAACACATAAAAGTTCTGTTTTTTGGTCCTCTTTATTGTTGGTTAAGAGTGTTTTGTGCTTTGGGAGGGTTTGGCCACCCTTAGGCCTTGAAAAGACCTCATTTTGTGCTATTTTGTGAGAGCCCAGGGATTTTGGTGTTGAGGTCTCTTCACCACTGAAATCTTGAGGGATTTCAGTGGTGAAGATGATGCTTTGAAGTCCCAAGAAGGAGAGGGCCACCCCCTCTCCTTGATGTCCTTGAAAAGGACAAGTTTTGGTCTCTTAGGGAGCCTTATGTTCAAGTGTGTGTTTGAGCATGCCATGGCTATATTTTATGCTTATATTGCCATGTTATAACTTTGTGTTAAGTTGGTTTTGGTCCCTTATGCATGCTTAGCATAGGTGCCATGTAATGCTTTGTATTACCTTAACATGCCTTAGGTTGTTAGCCCTAATTTGAGCATGCTTTAGGCTTAGATTCATGAATGTTTTGTGCTTATTTTGCCATGCTTTAGGTCTGTCCATAGTCGTTTGGATTGATTTTGGCATGCTTAGTATAGCTCCTTTGCATTTGTGGCTTGTAGGGCTTGTATGCCTCAAGTGTGTCAATGTGTAGCATGCGTTGCTTGCATCGTTTTGGTGGTTTGGAACCACCCAACATGTAATATCAGTCCCTTTGGCATGCCCATATGCTTGCCTAAGTCGCCTCTTTATTGCTTTGAAAGCATGTGTTGCATGCCCTTTGTTTTGGTCATTATGCATGCCTTTGAATTTGAGCCATTAGATGCCATCTAGGTGGTCTTTTGGACTTAGTTTTATGTGTTAAAACTCTGTTTTTGGTCGCCTAATGCATGCCATGTATGGTTGTGTTAAGTGTAGTTCATTACCTCTTTGGTGAGCCTTAAGTGCTTGGGCCTTCTTGCATGCTTTACTTGGTTTATTTAGTTGGTTTGGAACCTTCTATAATGTGATTTTCAAAGCTTATGATGCATGCTAAGTGTCCATGATATTCCCTTTCAAGTATGCTTGAGGGTTGCTTACTTAGTGCCTAAGTGTTTAGTCTTAACATATGCATGTGTGTGTGTGTGTTGGCCTTCATTTTTGGGCACTTTGGACACTGATGTTAGGCCTATTTAGAGTTTCCTAGATCATGTTCAAAGCCATCATTTGCTCGGTTTGCTTTGCCTCATGTTTGCTTGCATGCTTACATAAGTGTCTTGTCATGATCATGTTGCATACTAGCTAACATGTTTAGGATTGCATTACATCAATGCACATGCTTGGCCTCTTGAGATGAGCATGACAGAGGTTTGGCGCCCTTTTATGTTCGTTTGATTTGTATGCATTTGAGATAAAAGTTGCATACTTGGTTCCGTGGGCCATCATGCATGGAAATGCGTGATTGGTGGCCCGGGAATCGAGGCACATGCCCCTTTGAATCACAAATATGATAAGGGGTATGATTGATGCATACATTGTTGGAATTACATTGCCATGCAAGTTTTTGCCCTCTGCTGCTGTGAGTTGCAGGTTCTGCAGACATTCAGTGCCGCCGACAGTATTTAGTGCCGACCGGCAGTATATTGATGGCCGATGGATGAATTCAGTGCCGGTGGCCACATGCTTTAGCCGATGGTGTTTCCCCTCAGCCGGTGGTGATCCCCAGGATTCAAGGGAGCAATCCTGAGACTTTGGCAGTCTTCAGAGGAGAAAAGCAGGGAAAACAGAGGCAAGCTAGGCATGGCAGTGCGATTCCGAGCAAGTCCCGAACACGCGCCATATCCGGCCCTCTCCCCGAGGGGTTTACTGCTTTAATTAAATTAATTAATCTACTTAATTAATTTAATGGGTTTGTAATTTAATTAGCTTGCGTAGTTAATTATTTGTATTATTCTTTTGGTCCCTCCGAGCGAGGGCATAATTGTAATAAGTGTGGGTGAGTGTATGTATGTCTTCCAACCCCCATTTCTTTCTTCCCTTTTATTTACCTGCTTACGATGGTAGATTAGGGCATATTTAAAATTAGCATACCTTATGCAATGCATGCGTGCATCCATGCATTTGTTAACATACACCGGGCTCGGTACATCATACAAACTGCATCGTACTTTCAATTTCAAATTGAATACGTGATAGTTGTAGCATTTCACATGCCATTTTAGGGTTAGCCGAGCCTACTCTAAATTGCATCCTTGCCTGTGTTGCATTAGCCACTCTAACATGAACTAGGACACGCATGTTTGCTAATTAGTTCCTTGTTTTGGCGCGGAGTACGATGTAAGTATTTTATGCTTTAGCATCTCGCATGCGTGTGAATGTTGCCATGACAGTATACTTACCATGCGGCTAAATGCTTATATGATATAACTGCTTGATTGCCTGTGGGTGGAGGTTGGATTGTCTGAGTTGGGAAAACTCATTGAAATCCGTGCTTTAGCCTACTTGCGGGTAGCGAATTTCAAAACGCTTTTTTAAAACAAACGGATATGCGATGTTTGTTTCCAAATTAGACAATCTGGTCTATACTTGTTTGCTGCGCGCATAACGTAGTAATTCTAGGCTAATAACCGGAATAAGAGCATGTAATGTTTTCAAAATCGGATATCACGGTTAGTAGAGGCCGGTCTTCGGACCGGGCGAAAGGGGGTGCTCATAGCTGACCTTCCCCGATCGTACCCAAGCTCCCGAGCCAAGACATTTGGTGATGACGGACACGTGGCCTTCGGCACTGAGTCAGGGTTTCCTAAATTTCCCATTTTAAAAATATTTAGGTGGCGACTCTGTAATCTGGCAAAGCAGTCCATGTTTGGCACTTCTTTTCAAAAATCTATTTTTCTCAAAAACGATTTGCCAGAGTTGGACTCTTTGGTTCAGATTTAGAACCGCAACAAAACAAAAGGGAGTCCGAACTGTAGCGAAGGCCCCCCGCGGGCTTGTTACAACCGCCCTTAAGACTTGGGCGCTACTGATGGTCTACTTGGTGATGAAAGTTGTGCAGGGCAAAGGTTTGATTTCTTCGGCAAGAGGAGAGTCAAATCCTAACCTCACACCCCATTTTTGACCAAAGCTATTTTGAATAGATTTTAGACCTTGAAACCCTCTCTTTCAAAATGTTTTTGAAATAAAGTTCCTACGATGTTCCAATGCTCGCATTTCGTTAAATGTTGCGCTCTTCGGTAAACCGAGTGAGGACAAAGTGGAAATGAATGAAAGAGAGATGAAATATTTGAAAAATCTTTCAAAACACCTTGTTTAGGGGTTTGGAGTTCAAGAAAAGAGGAGAGGAGAGAAGAAAACAAGTTTAGGAGAAGTTTGGCATGAATCTGAGTAGGATCGAAACTGAGCAGCTTCACCAAAACAGGCATAACTTTTTTCACAGTTGAAATTTTGATGCAAGGCTTCCACCATTAGAAAGCTTACTTCTGGAGCTTCATTCTGGACACAAGAATGACCTAAAACGGCATCCAGATGAAGGAGTTAGGCTTTCTTCAAGTCAGGGACTAGGACTGATTTTTGCTGCTGGCCTCTATGGGAGTGTGCCGGCCATGAATGGCCAATGCTGGCCCTATGCCGTCCAAAAGTGACCCCCTGCCGGCCAACAATGATAAGGTGCCGGCCATTGATGCCAGAAAGCAGATTTCAATAGATATTTTGCTCTAGCTTGCTCTAGCTGTCTTTTTGGAGATATTTTTGACCAAACCTCTCCTTTTGCTATATATGGAGGCCTTATCTATTGTTTTGAAGGATTAGAACATTGGAGAACTTCCTAAGCAAGTTTTGAGAGCTTCTCTCACTAAACTCCCTCTCTCTCTACAAGTTTCAGAGCAAACACCTATGCCTCTCTCTCTAGAGCCTCTCTCCATTGCCCTTTTGTGCATAGAAGTCCATAGAAGTAAAGAAATACTTCTAGTTTGCCTAGGCATCCTTCATCAAAGTTGATCACCATTGGCTTGAGGTCCTTTGGAACCTATTTTTTGGGCTGATTGAAGGTTGTTTGGCTCATAAAAGTGGTGGTTTTACAGCTATGCACCAAGGGTAACATCTCTCTCCCTTTAAGCTTGTTTTACACATTTGCTTGGCCATCTTTTCACACTACTTTGGGGCTGTTTTGGGGGTGGTGTTGAACTAAAAAAACCTTTGTTTTTCCTCTATTTTTCAATCCTAAAAGTCTTGGTTTGTGCCTTGGTTGGCTAGGGGGTTGCCCTTCCTTTTGCTCCTCGGCTTGTAAGGCCTTGTGAGCTAACTTTCAAACTTTTGAAACAACTTCCTTTTGGCCTTAGAACCACTAAAATCCAGAGGATTTTCAGTGGTAAAAACCCTATTTTGAGGCTCAAAATAGGAGGGGGTGGTCCCCCCCTCCTCTTGTCTTGCTTGCTTGTGTTGATGGCCAACCAAATGAGCATGTGTTTTTACTTCTTTATGTCTTTGTTTAGGCTCATTTTTGTGACTTATCAGACCTGCCATAACTCTGTTTTGGACTGGTTTGGTCACCTCTTGCATGCTTATTGCACTTGTAGTGTAAATCCTCTTTGCTTACTTTGTTAGCCTTACAAAGTAGCATGTCTTTCTTGCATGCGTTGGCTCCATTTCAGTAGATTTTTGGTGATGTTTTACCATGCCTTAGATCTTTTTTGGGTTGATTTGGTCACTCCATGCATGCCTAATACACTTGTAGTGTATATCACTTAAACTAGCCCCATATGCTTCATGCTTTGACATGTCATTTTAGCTTGTTTTCTTTCCATTCCAGTAGGTTTTTGGTGATGTTTTACCAGGTGATACCTCTTTTTTGGTTTGGTTTGGTCGCCTCTTGCATGTTCCATGCACTTGTAGTGCAATCCTCTCTATTGCCTTAACATGCTTTGTGTTTTAAGCTATGTTTTTAGCATGATTTTGGCTCGACCCAAGGAAACTTTTAGCCTTGTTTTACCATGCTAGAGGTCTGATTTGTGTTGTTTTGGTCATGCATGACTTGCTTTGTATGGCCTTGGTTCAATCTAGCTTGTTGGCTTTGTGTATTGAGTCCACTAACATGTGTTACTTGACCTATTTCAATGATTTGGTATCACTTGTTATGTTGTTTCAGTCCATGAAATGTGGTCATACACTTGCATTTGACATGCTTTCAATGCCTTGGAGAGTTTGTGTTTTATGCCTCATGAATGGATCATTGTGCATGCCTCTATGCTTAGGTCTTTGGGATGCCATCTCAGTGGGTTTTGGGGGTTATTATGCCATGATATAACTCTGTTTTACATTGGTTAAGTCGTCCCATGCTTGGTCTTGGTAGGTGTAGTGTAAACTACCTTCTTTGCCTTGCATTCACCATGTCTTATGCCCTTCATGCTAGCTTATTTTGGCTTCCTTCCTTACATATTTTAGACTCATTTTGACATGTTCTAGGACAATTTTGGGTTGCCTTGATCACATGCTTCATGATTTGCATAGTTGTAGTACAATTGCTCTTGCTTGCTTCAAGCTTTGAGCACCATTGTATGCTTCATTTGTGTTGTGTACATGATTTGGC
Source organism: Camellia japonica (assembly GCA_030407325.1). Taxonomy (NCBI): domain Eukaryota; kingdom Viridiplantae; phylum Streptophyta; class Magnoliopsida; order Ericales; family Theaceae; genus Camellia; species Camellia japonica. Next base: position 99,438,366 of record JAPPVO010000014.1, on the reverse strand, counting down.
ATCAATTTACATGAGATTTCAGAGCTTACCTCATTGCCACATTATCATGATTGTCACTCCTTGCTCATGTTTGAGAGTTGTGTCCTTATGTCTTGATTTTTGGGCCATCACATGTGCATGCTTTGCATTTTTCTCACTTTTCATGTCATCATTTCACCATATTGGCCACTGATTTGGACATGATTGAGGTCTGTCCATTTTGGTTTAAGTAAATTGAGCATTGTGTATGCCATGTAGTTCATCACATTGTGTATGCCATGTTGTACCATTGCATTTGTGTATGCCATGTTCATAGCATTGTGTATGCTAGTTATTGTTCTTAGCATTGTGCATTGTGCATGCCATTAGCTTTGTTAAGTTAATCATATTACATTGCATTGAGTATGCCATGTAGTTGCATGTTTGCATGCATTGCATTGTTGTTTGGATTAAGTCTTAATTCGAGGACGAGAAATGAGGGACGTTGTAGACGCGCCCTGGGGCCTCACTACAGTTCAGGACTCAATTTTGTGTCGGTTCTTAATCTGAACCAAAGAGTCCTAATCCGACAAATCGTTTTGAGAAAAATAGATTTTTGAAAGAAGTGCCAAACATGGACTGCTTTTCCAGATACAGAGTCGCCACCTAAATATTTTTTAATGGGAGAATTTAGGAAACCCTGACTCGGTGCCGAAGGCCACGTGTCCGTCATCACCAAAGTTGCCTTGGCTCGGGAACTTGGGTACGATTGGGGAAGGTCAGCTATGAGCACCCCCTCTCGCCCGATCCGAAGATCGGCCTCTACTAACCATGATATCCTCTTTTGAAAACGTTATGTGTTCTTATTCCAGTTAATTAGCTAGAATTACTATGTGATGCGCACAACACAAAAGTATAGACTAGATTGCCTAATTTGGAATGAAGCATTGCATATCCGTTTGTTTGGAAAACGCTTTGGAATTTACTACTCGCAAGTAGGCTAAAATACGGATTTCAATGAGTCATTCCAACTCAAACAATCCAACCTTCACCCACAGGCATTCAGACAGTTTATATCACATAAGCATCTAGCCACATAGTAAGCATGCTGTCATGTTAACATCCACGCTCATGCGAGATGCTAAAGCATAAAATACTTACAATGTATTCCGCGCCAAAACAAGAACATGTTAGCAATCATGCATGATCCAAGTCCATGTTTAAATGCCTAATGCAACGCATACAGAATGTCACTAGAATAGGCTCGGCTAATCTAAGGATGACATGTGAAATGCACAGATAGCATGTATTCAAGTTAGATTTGAAATATTATGCATTTAGCATGATGCGCTGAGCCCGATGCATGCAATACTGATGAATGATGCACGCATGCATAGCATAAGGATGCTAATTTAAATATGACCTAATACTAACCATCAAAAGCAGGTAAGTAAAAGGGAGAAAGAAGTGGGGGTTGGAAGACATGCACACACGCACCCATACTTATTACAAATTTGCCCCCGCTCGGAGGGACCGAAAGAATAATACAATTAATTAACCTACAAGCTAATTAATTATTACAGACCACCTAATTAATTGACAAATCAATTGAACATAATTAAGCAGTAAACAGCAGCCTCGGGAAGAGGGTCCAATGCATGCGCGCTCGGCTCCGCTCGAAAAGCCACTGCCATGCACAAGTTGCCTTTGTTTTGACTGTTCTGCTCCTCTGAAAACTGTACAAATCCCAGGGTTGCTTCTCTGAGTGCTGTAGAACACCACCGGCTAAAGGGATTGGTCACCGGCCATGTATAATGGTCACCGGCCACAAAATACTCCATCGGCCAACAATGGATGGCCGGTCGGCACTGAAGATGGCCGGCCGGCCAAATCTTCCTGCAGAATCTGTGTTGACAGCAACAGAGGACAAAACAAAGCATGTCAATGCATTTCAAGCAATGTATACACCAACCACATTCCTTATCATGTGTATGACTCAAAGGAAGATGGGCCTCGATTCTCGGACCACCAATCACGCATTTCCATGCATGATGGCCCAAAGAATCAAGTGTGCATTTTGATATGGAATGCAATGCACATAATCAAACAAAGGGGCTCAACCTCTATCACAAACAATTCAAGAGGCAAAGCATGCATGCTAATGTAATGCAATCCTAAGCATGTGAACTAACATGCAACATGGCAATGCAATGTGTATATACAAGTATGCAAGCAAACATACAAGGTGAGCATGCAAACAAGCAAAGGGGATGGACTTAAACTAACATGGATAGCTCACAAGCATGCCAAAATCAGTGGCCAAAGTGCTCAAACATAAGGGCCAACACACACACACACATGCACATGTTAATGGGCCATCACTTAAGCACAAAGAGGGACTTTTAAGTACACTTAAAAGGAGAACAATATGGACAGTTAGCATGCACATTAAGCTGTAAAATCATGTTGTAAAATGATGCCAAATCAATTTAAGCAAGGGCCATCAAAGCATGCAACCAAAGCCAAGACTTAAGGTAATCCAAAGGGGTATTGAACCACCCTTAACAAAACCAAACATGGCATGAATTGAACAACTAAAATCAGATTTCTAGCATGTTAAAACAAAGCCAAAAGACCACTTAGATGGCATCTAAATGACTTATACATGGAAGCATACGCAATGACCAAACATGGAGCATGGGGCATAACCTCTTGAAACATCAAAGGGGCCATGAAATGCAAGCATACAAGCATGCTAGGTGGACTGAAATTGCATGGCAAGTGGTTCCAAACCACTGAAATGATGCAAGGATGCATGCTTGAAGTTCATACATTTAAGGCTTAGAAGCCAAAATGCAAAGGGGCTATGCAATGCATGCCATGGTCGACCAAAACAACCAAGGGCAGACCTTAAGCATGGAAAGACAAATACAAAAGCTTCACAAAGCTTGGTCAAAATCATGCTAGAATAAGGGGCAAAAACCTAAAGCACGTTAAGGCCTAATCATGGCATTACAAGGCATGTATGCTAAGCAAGCATGGTGTACCAAAACCAACTAAAAACAGAGGTAATACATGGCAAAATACTACCAAATAATACTTAAGACATGGCCAACATGCACTTAAATTAGATGCTCAAACATGAGGCTAAAAGGGCCCTTTTCAAGGACAACAAGGAGGGGGGTGGCCCTCTCCTTCCTAGGACCTCAAGGCACCATCCTCATCTCTGAAATCCCTCAAGATTTCAGTGGTGAGGAGGCCCAAACTCAATGGTCCCGGAGCTCAACCAAAATGGCACAAAATGGAGCCTAGCAAGGCTTAAGAGGGGTCAAACAACCCTAAAGCTTAAAGCAACCTTAACCAACTATTTAGAGCACTCAAAAACAGAACTTTTATATGTTATACACAAAGCTCAAAAACAGTTGTAAGGTAGGCAAAAATACAATGCAAAAATGGGGTAAAAAGGGACAAAAGTCTTACCCTTGTAGACCCTCTTCAAGAATGGAAGACCAGCTGCTTCTTTCGCTCAAACCAGCTCCAAAACTTCAAAAACAACCCTCAAGGGCCTCAGCTCCAAGAGAAGGTGTGATGGTGGGTGTTTGTGTGCAAAACTAAGGCAAAACACTCACTAAACACAAGAGAGAGAGATATAGAGATGGAGGATATATAAGCCCTAACCCTAAAACTCAAAACCCTCTGAAAATGCTGTCTAAGTTGTCTTCCCTAAAGAAAGGAGAAGAAACCTCCTCTTATAGACAATTTTGTCTTGTAAAGCTTCCAAAGGAAGCTAACAAGAGGGCAATCCCTCCATACACGTGTATGGAGGGGGTGAAAGTGCATGCCAGCTGCATGAAAATATATGCAAAAGCAGATGCACAGTGGTCGGCCGGCCAAAAATGCAATTGACCAAAAAAAGATAGCCGGCCGGCCATCTATAGTGCTGGCCGGCCAAACATTTGGTCGGTGGCAACAAAACACAGCCGGTGGCCTCAAGCCATGGCCGGTGATGGGTGGGGATGGCCCACAAGCCATTCCCTGCCCCTCCAAGGCAAAGCACAAGTGTTTGGTGCAAAACCAGACACGAAACAGTCGAGTCGAGAGATCCTGAGGCAAGGCGCATAGCCGAGACCTCCGGGAACTCAAGACGAACACAAACATGGATGATCACCGAGTGTTCAAACGGTGACGTCCAAGCCTTGAGGACGGTCAAAAATGGGGTGTCTATAGACGTTTCATACTTCAAGTGATGAGACGTGTCTCAATTCTCGGTCGCTGACGCTCTTGATTATCCATGATAGAGTTCTAGGCATTTATGTGTTTATTTGTGCATTCATTTCTCATTGATTTGCACAAGTTGGATCTTTGGCCATCATGCATCGGGATGCGTGATTGATGGTGTTGGATCTGACTATGCCTCCCCCTTGATGTTTCGAGGTGATATGGGGTGGCATAGTGCGTACATACCCTTGGGAGACCCTCCATTTTCTCTATTTTGTGCTCTGCTGCAGCTTGGTGTCCCAGCACATCAGTGGCCGGCAGTGTCCTACAGATGGCCGGCACCTCCTCATCCTTGGCCGGCAATATACCATCTTTGGCCGGTAGGTGGTCGGCAGCATCTCTCCATGGCCGACAGGCCACTGATGCACTCCCCAGACTGGTTTTGGTAAGGTTCAGTAGGAATTCCTTGAGGACACCCTGCAGACAGAGCCTCTTGAGAGCAACCGGAGAGCTTACTGGGACGGGAACCGAGCATGCATGTTCACCTTCTTCAACTTGCAGAGGCAGCATTGTTTAAATTGCTTACTTGTTAGTTAGCATTTGGCTTCGTAGTTAGTTAATTAATTTGTTAATTAGTTAAGGTTTTGTAATAATTAGTTGTAGCTAGTTATTCATTTGGTTATGTAATAATTAATTAGCTCGTTAGTTAGTTAATTAGTTGGCATGTATTATTTATTCGGACCCTCCGTCGAGAGGGCGAATTTTGTAATAAGTGTGCGTGCGTGTGTGAATGTTTTCCATCCCCACGTCTTTCTCCATTTTACTTAACCGCTTACAATGGTTAGTTCTAGGGCATATTTTCCATTAGCATCCTTATGCTTTGCATGCGTGCATCCATTCATCTATATTGCATGCACCGGGCTCAACGCATCATACTAACTGCATTGTACTTCAATTCCAATTTGAATACATGTTATCAATTGCTGCATCTCACATGCCATTTTAGGATAGCCGAGCCTATTTCTAGTTGCATTTTGTATGTGTTGCATTAGCCATCTTAATATGAACTAGGATCATGCATTGATTACTAACTAGTTTCTGTTTTGGCTCAGAGTACACTGTGAGTGTTTATGCTTTAGCATACTGCATGTGTGTTATTGATTGCCATGAAAGCATGCTTGCCATGAATCTAACTACTTAGTTGATTAAACTGCCTGAATGCCTGTAGGTGAAGGTTGGATTACTTGAATTGGGACAATTCATTGAAATCCGTGTTTTAGCCTACTTGCGAGTAGCAAACTTCAAACCATTTCCAAACAAACGGATATGCGATGTTTTGTTCCAAATTAGGCGATCTAGTCTATACTTGTTTGCAGTGCGCATCACATAGTACTTCTAGCTAATTAACCGGAATAAGAACACATGTGTTTTCAAAAACAAGATATCATGTTTAGTAGTGGCCGATCTTTGATCGGGCGAGCGGCGGTGCTCATAGATGACCTTCCCCAATCGTACCCAAGTTCCCGAGCCGAGGCAACTTTGGTGATGACGGACACGTGGCCTTAGGCAACGAGTCAGGGTTTCCTAAATTTCCCCAAAAATAAAATATTTAGATGGTGACTCTGTATCTGGCAAAGCAATCCATGTTTGGCATTTCTTTACAAAAATCAGTTTTCCAAAACGATTTGCCGGATTTGGACTCTTTAGTGATTTATCAGTCTTGCATTGCACTTTACGAGATCAGATTCAGAACCGTGACTATTTGAGTTCGAACTGTAGCATGAGGCCCTCGGGGCGCATCTACATAACCCCACTCCTTTTTACCCCTTTTATTTCTATGCTTTATATGTATGTTGATAAACATCATGTTTTATTCATCATATCCATGCCTTACATCCATTTTTCATGTATCTGGATTCGGTTCATTTGTATTTGTGGGATTTATCAGTTAAAATATGATTTTGTGCGCTACCTCATGCCATAAGATGATTCACATGTTATGTATTAGTAGCCAAATCCTTAGTTGCATTTTGTTAGGATCATGCATATGTTTATAACATATTATTTTTGGCTTGTCATAGATGATTGCTAGGTGAGCATTTCTAGTTTTAGCATCTTGGTTGTGTATGTCATTGCATTTTTTCAAAAAAACCTTTCAAAATGCATAGAATCAAAGCATAACCAACTGAGTGATACAATCTAGAATTGCTTGCTTCACATAGTAATGTTAGTATTATTAAATAATCGGAACATGAGCATATATTGTCTATAAAACTCATATAATGGTTTAGTAGAGGCCGATCCTTTGATCGGGTGAGCGGGGTTGCTCAAGTCATGACCTTTTTCCTTCATACTTAAGTTCCCTAACTGAGACTATTTGGTTATGACGGACAGTGGCCTTTGGCACGAGTCATAGGTTTCCTTATTTTTCTAAAAGATTAGGTGGCGACTCTGAGATCTGGTGTTGTAATCCATTAATGGCAAATGTTTGGCAATAAAATGGATTTTTTATTAAAGTTGTCGGATCTGGACTCTCATTCTGTTTCACACTACACTAGTTGGACTAGATCGAAGATTGAGAGTTTGAACTGTCAGGCATGCTCAAGTACCCCTGGATACCTATAGTTTTTGGTGACTCTATTGGAGAAACTAAAAGGCCTTGACTTGAACTCCATGATATGAGATTTATATATATGTATGTTTGTTGCATTGCATGCATTGGTGCACATAAGTCACTGTGTTTGCCATCTGATATCATGGAAGGCTTGCTGAATATGAGCTCAATCATAGTGGGAATACAAGCCTTGGATTTGGATCATGAACATATTGCTTGATCCTCCCTCTACTTATAGGTGTTGGGCAGGTTAGGTAATAGGTATCTTGCTGAGGTACCCTTTTTGACCAATCCTGCCTAGTGCATATATTAAGCTGTAGTGACTTTCTAACTTTGGACATGAAGCTCTCCAATTCTAAGATGCAATGATAGTACTTGTTTGAATAGTGAAGCCCAAGATCTATTCAAAGCTAGGACAGGGAAACCCTAACCTCTAAGTGTGGTTGGAATGATTGCTTAAGTGCGAATGTGAGATACTTGCTATGCGAATGTGAAATCCTAGGAAAAGGGCACCCAATCCTTGGAAAATCTTAACTTTAAAGGGATTTCATCCAAAATTTAGGGTCATATTAGAATTATAATTTGGGTTAGAATCTAGGGGGTTGTGTTTGACATGGTAGAGGATCAGAATTTGGGGATTGTATCTAAATAGATGAATTTATAGCAAGATCAGAATTAGGAAGTCAAAAATTGTATCTTGCTTTATTTTGACCGATATGTCTGGTACCATGATCTAATAGGGTATTTATTTTAATGATAGGATTCATCAAGGCCAAGAGAGCTTGATTCTGTATACTTTGGTGGATCACCCGAGAGAAGTCATACCCAACTCAGAAATAACCCAACTAACCCAATCTGTAGACTGCCCGAAAGTCGCTCCGCGTGGCCCTACTTTTCGGAGAGGGCGCGAATTGGGTTCTAGCTACTACAGTTTGGACTCCCGTCACGGTTCTGAATTTAATCTCACAAAGTGCAATGTGAGACTGATAAATCACCAAAGAGTCCAAATCCGGAAGTTGGTTTCGAAAAATCAATTTTGAATCAAAAAGTGCCAAACATGGACTGGTTTACCAGATTTTAGAGTCGCCACCTAAATATTTTATTTTCAGGAAATTTAGGAAACCTTGACTCGTGCCTAAGGCCACGTGTCCGTCATCACCAAAGTTGCCTCGGCTCAGGAACTTGGGTACGAGAGGGGAAGGTCCTGAAATGAGCACCCCCGCTCGCCCGATCAAAGATCAGCCTCTACTAACATGATATGTTGTTTTTGAAAACACATGTGTTCTCATTCCGATTATTTTCTAACCTTACTATATGATGCGCACAACATACAAGTGTAGACTCAATCACGCGGATTGGAACAAAACAACTCATGTTTGTTTTTGAAAGTGGTTTGAAAGTGCTACTCGCAAGTAGGCTAAAGCGGGGATTTGCCACCCTCAAGTGGGCTTAGAAAAACATGATTTTGTCACTTCAAGTGGGCTTAAAACTCACAATCATCAAGTTGTTCCAATTCAGGCAACCAAGCCTTCATCCAGAGGCATTCATCCAGTTTATCAAATAAGCACATAGCCTCATGGCAAGCATGCTATCATGGCAACACTCACACTCATGCAAGGATGCTAAAGCATAAACACTTACAGTGTACTCCGAGCCAAAGACAGAAAACTAGTTAGAAATCAATGCATGATCCTAGCTATGTTAAGATGCCTAATGCAACGCATACCAAATGTAGCTAAATAGGCTCGGCTATTCTAAGATGGCATATGAATGCAACACTCGATAACATGCTTTGAAACACGTATTCAAGTAAGTATTGAAATCCAATGCAATTTGAATAATGCGCTGAGCTCGGTGCATGCAATACGAATAAATGATGCACGCATGCAAAGCATAAGTATGCTAATTGAAACATGCCCTAAAACTAACCACTGAAAGTGGGTAAATAAAAGGAAGAAAGACGTGGGGTTGGAAGGCATTCACACACACACGCACACTTATTACAACATTGTACCCTCTCGACGGAGGGTCCGAATAAATACGCTAAGCCTGTCTAAGCTAAGCTAAACTAACTAATCTAATTATCTAATTAGACTAATTATTACAAATTAAACGAATAACTAGCAAACGAAACACTAATTATTACAATACGTTAATTAATTAACAAATTAACTGATCAAATTACAAATTGATGCTAACTCACAAGTAAGCATTAAATTATGCTGCTCCAGCTCTATTTGGAGAAGAAGAGGATGCATGCTCGGTTACTGCCCCGAAAAGCTCTCCGGTTGCTCTCTTTGAGGCTCTGCCTGCAGGGTGTCCTTGAGAACTTGCTACTGAAACTTACCAAAACCAGGCTAGGGAATGCACCAGTGGCCTGCCGTCCATGACAGGTGGCTGCCGGCCACTTGCCGGCCAAGAATGGGCACTGCCGGCCAACAAAGGAAGGGTGCCGGCCACCAATGTGGCACTGCTGGCCACTGGTGCGTTGTGACACCATTTTGCAACAGGGCACAAAAACAGAGGAAAGGGAGGGTCTCCCAAGGGTATGTACGTACCATGCCACTCCATATCACCTCAAAACATCAAGGGAGAGGCACCATTGGATCCAAGACCACCAATCAAGCATCACAATGCATGATAGCCAAAGATCCAACTTGCACAAATTCGATGAATGCACAACAAACAAAACAAGCAAAACACTAAGACCACGGCCTTATCATGAGTGATCAAAGGCAATGGAGACAACGGGGATTGGCTCACTTTCATCACTTTGAGTATGAAGTGGGCCAATCCACCTTGTGTTCAACATAACGTCCAGTTGAACACGATGCAATGCAAAATACAACATGCTCATCTATCAATGCTAAGGTGGCATGTACAAGACTCGATCATGTAAGCAAAGTATGCAAGGCATGTTAAGGGCCCAAACACTAAGGCTAGTGAAGAGCATCATACAAGAGGCATGCAATACATAGCCTAAATGACTAAACCAGCTCTGGACAGAGCTCAAACATGCCAAGTTAAAGGCCAAAAATATACTAAAATGGTAGCCCAAGAGCTTAGACAAGCATGCATGCAAATTGGCTCATGATCAAAGCATAAGGCACAACGCTCTAAAGCATTGAAAGAGTGGAATATGTGAGAGTGTGACTACACCATACACACTGAAATCATGTAAGAAGTGAGGCTAAGGCATGCAATCATCACATTCAAAGCATGTTAGGGACCTTAAATCCAAAGCTAGTGAAGTCTAACTACACTATGGCTATACAAAACAAGGCATATATGACCAAGATCACTTAAAACAGACTTCAACCATGTTAAATCAGTGGCAAAAATGTGTTGGAGCAAAGCTAACACATGCTAAAATGATGAACTAAAGCATGGAGCATGTTAGGCCAACAAGCATGATTTCACTACAAGTATAAGATGCAAGCAACCAATGACCAAACCAACCAAAAACAGAGTTATGGCAGGTCTAAAAAGTCACAAAATCATGCTTGAGCTAAGTCACAAAAGAGTAGGAAAGCATGCTCAAGTATGAGACTAACAAGGCAAGCAAGCAAGACAAGAGGAGAGGGGACCACCCCCTCCCATTTAAGACCTCAAAACAAGTTTTTCACCACTGAAATTCCTCTGGAATCCAGTGGTTAAGAGGCCAAAACAAGATGGTTTCAAAGGCCTCAAGAGATAGCACAAAGCATAACAAACAAGCCACAAAAGATGGGGGAAACACCCCTAACCCTAACAAGGCCTTAAATCACTATTTTTAGCACTTAAAAACAGAGGTTTTTACAATTGAAACTTAAGCCAAAAATAGCATGCAAAGGTGGCTAACATGGTCTACAAAAATAAGCTTAAAAGGGGAACATGCTCACCCTTGAAGCACAACTTCAAAACAGAAAGTTCTTTGAGCCAAAACCAGCTTTTTGAGTCCAAACAAGACCCTTAAGTACCTCAGCAACAAAGCAATGGTGTTTTACTAGGTGTTGTAGTGCAAAAGTGTGAAGAAAATACACTTTAAAGCACTATTGAGCACAATATAGAGAGAGAAAGTGAGGATTCTTGAGAGAGATATTTTCAGCTCTCCAATTTTCAGAACCCCTAGAGAGGGAGAGGAGCCTCTCCTTATATGGAACAAGCAAGCCAAAGCTTCCTTGACAAGCTAGAAGCTTGTCTGAATCCATCCATACACATGTATGGAGGATACACCCAGTGTGCAATAGTTGGCTCAAAAATATCTAAAATACATATGTTGAAACAAGGTGGCCTGCCGGCCATCAGTGGTGGCCAGCAGTGCCTCATTGATGGCCGGTAGGCCTCATCAATGGCCGGCAGTCCTCTCTGATGGCCGCAGGCCACCTAGAATACCACAAAGAAAAGACCAACACATGGTCCAAAAATGAGACAGAATGGAAATAGGGTTTGGAAGGATCAAACCTGGAGCATTCGTCGCGAAAGTCGAACACTCGACGAGCAATCAACCTTGTTGCTGGATGTACCTGCAAGCACATCCAAGCCTTGAGGATGGTCAAAAATGGGGTGTCTACACAATCCAGGAAAAACCCAATCCAATCCAACTCAGAAAAAAAAACTTCACCCGTGTCACTCCACATAATCCGACCTATCCAAGTCAAAAACATTTCAGTCCATCCAAACCCAAAAAAGCCATCTCCGACAAGGTCACATTCATCTAGTTTCCCGATTGCTAATTCACTAAATTCCATGATGGCTCAAAATCCAGTAGACCTAGTGGACATGCTTACGTCTCTTTAGTGGATTGTAGATGCTCTCAATCACACAGTTGCTGCCCAAGCTGAGATTATTGCTAGATTGTAGCACCCATCTGGGGTATCCACTACTCATCCACTTCCAAGCGATCATCTAGTCCCAAATCCACCTCCACCAGCTGAAGATTTCTAGGGTCCTAATCTACAAGAAGAATCGAGCCATACCTATACTGCCAGAGCTCCGGAACAACCCATTGAGGGATTTTCCCTCGATCTTAGTGAGTTTGACCCAATTATGTTGAAAATAGCTAAACTTGAAAAGCTATTTAAAGGGTTGCAGGGGATTAACTCCATTTTGGACATTGAGGATGGGTATACAAAAGTTGCTATAAGATTGCCAGAACGGTCCCTAAAGTTCACATCCATCTCTTCTCAGACATCCTAAAACCAACGCGTTTGACTTGGGCTGAAAAGCTTTCCTTGTTTGGAAGAACCATGTCAAGAGTGGCTGGTACATGGTACGCCAAGCTAGATGATTCGATCAAACATAATTGGGAGGAGTTTGCTGAAGCATTCATTGCACATTACTCCTATAACACAAATCGAGGTAAAGACCCAAGAGCTGGAGGCAATTCGACAAGAGCTCGATGAAAGCTTCATGGCATTCATCACCAGATAGAGGGCGAAAGTAGCCATGATGAAAAATAGGCCCTTGGAAAAAGATCAGGTTTGTACTGTTGTGAGAATTCTATATGGACGACTGCTACAGAAAATGATAGTTCTCCCCCTCTTTAATTTCAAAGACCTAAATGAGATTGCGGTTCAAATTAAAGATGCCATTAAGTAGGGAATCATTATAAAGGGAAACGAGCCCATAAGGAAGTCATTCACCTGCACTTCCAATGCTACTACCAGTCATAGCACAACTGCCAATGCCAAGCACTCTGAAATAGATACAGTTACCACCACTGCCAAAACGACCAATCCCTTCACTAATGTCGGCCCATAAATAGCCAACTCAACCTGAGCCCATAAAAAAACTTACCATCCTCTTCATATGTCCACAGCCCAAGCCATGAATGTCCTGGTAGAAAAGGGGTATCTCAAATCCCTTGACCCCCGACCTCTTACTGATCTTCTCCTAGCCAGATATGACCCTACCAAATACTACGCCTTTCACCAACAGCACAGTCATGACATTGATTGTTGCCTTCGCCTTCATTATGAGATTCAAGATCTCATCGATAACAAAATCATAGCTCCACCTAAACGACAAAAGCCTAATATCACTACCAATTCGTTGCCTCCCTATGACAGAATACCATCCCCTCCCACCCCCAGCTGCATCCATACACTGCCATTCACCTATAACCCCAATATATACATCACTTTGTCCCATCTATCCAAGCTTGAGGTGTTCATTCCAGAGGGAACTGACTTATGCATGACGGACGCACTTGAACCCGAATCATCTCAAACCCAAAAAATGAACTTTGAAAAAGGCTAGTTCAACTTATCCGAAAAAAAATCCATTCAAAAAAGCCCGGTTCAGTTCAGTTCAAGTCCAATTAATTCAGAAAGGCCCAGCTCAATCACTCCATCTAGGATAGAGGTGTGCAAAGACCCGAATTACCTGGCAGACCCCGACCTGACCCGCCCGATCCAAACACAGTGCTGGTGGTTTCCATAGTTCCAATGGCCCGCCACGGCTTGTTTTGTGTAAATATTTTTGGATTTTGGGCAGATTTCAGATTTAATATTTTAAAACCCATTTAAACCAAACCGATTGAAATATATATATATATAATATAAACTTGTACATGATTGTTTTACTTCCCAAGGCAGCCTCCTCTATTTCCTAGGTCATCTTGACCGAATATATTAATTATATATTGCATAGATTTGATTATGTTATATTTCCAAGACAATCTCCTCTGCTTTCCATTTTCGTATTTGTCTCAGACTTTTAACTTTTCATCATTAGCTCTCTCTCTAGTGGAAGAAAATTATTACTAAATCTCTCTCATACTTTCGGCTTCCCATTTCAAATTCCTCAGACTTTCAATTTCCACCATTAACTCTCTCTCTCTCTCTCTCTCTCTCTCTCTCCAGTGAAAGAAAAATAATAAAAGAATCTCTCTTTCTCTCATCCTTTTGTCTTCTCATCATTCTGAATTATCCATTTCTATTCTCGAAATCAATTTCCCAGTCATTAACACGCTCTCTCTCTCTCTCTCTCTCTCTCTCTCTCTTTCTCTCTTCAATCAAAGGGAAAAAAACCATTTCGCTTACCCTTCTATCTTATCACTTTCACATGTGTCTTTTCTCTCTCTACCTCTCGTCTTCGCCTCCCCCCACTCTGTCTCTCTCTCTGAACCCCCTTAGTTTATCTCAACCTGAACATCCCTCTATCTTTGATCTACTCATTAAATCCAAAATTCCTAATCTCGGCAAAGTGGTGATGATGACGATTGGAGAAGTTTATAACCCAAGCTTCAGCTCTCGTTGTTTTTCAATTTCAGAAGCCCTAGCTTAATCTCTTAGACCAGGTGTGAGAGAGTTGTGGTTGAATCACTATGTGAGTTGTTTGTATATTTGATTTTGAGATTATATATACATATTAGGGTTTGAAAATTAATGTAATATTTGTGCTATTGCTACAAAATGGTTCTTTTTCATTATTTTCCCTCTCTCCACTCTCTCATATATGTATGCATATAGATATATGTATATATAATATATAGATTAGGGTTCGAAGAAAGGGAAAAGGTTACTAGTTGTTTCCAACCGAAACTCGACCGAATAAATCAGTTTCGAATAGAACAGTTTCGAACTAAAATACTGGCAAAATTGGTTGGAAAAATGTCCAACCCACTGCAGTCGGTTCAAGTGATAGATCAATGACAAATATGATCTAATCCGACCCCTAAACAACCTAATCTAGGCCAATCCAGTTCAAGTATACCAAGTGCACCAATAATAGAACCCACTACTTCTGAGATGTTGGAAATAATTGAAGACCTTTAGAGAACTATGGCAGATTTAATCTTTTGGGGTTTTGACCCCATCATCGACCACATTCCATGTTGGGAATTTCGTATCAAAGAGCTCTTTAATCTTCGGGCAAGTTAAAAATAGAATGGGCCAACCTAAAGTCGAAACTATAATGAAGGCTGATGGTGATAATAGAAGGGTAGCCCAATTGGACACATTGTTCAAAGAAATATCAAGCTTGGGTGATACCATGTGAAAAACAAATTGGCCTTGCCCAGATATAGCCATTCGATTTCTTGACAAGGCTGAAGTAAGTAGCAAGAGTGAGGTTGGGGAAAATATTGGTCATTGTGCACATCTCCAACGGGTTATTGAGACTTTGAAGATCGAAGGCCTGAACAATAACAAGTCCTTGTAGTTGTTGAGGAGATTATGGATGAAACTTTTGCTGCTCAATGCCCTAATTCCTAGATGGGGGTTGTCGCAAGTGAATTTAGTGTGAGAAGCCAGGTTAAGGGCACTCTAAATCAGAGGTGAACAAACAACAGAAGCCAAGCCATGGAGAGAAATGCTTTACAGAAAATACTCATTCTAACTCCAATTCCAAACTTGTAGGAATCCTTTCCAAGAGTACCCAGTCAACACCCGCAACCCCTTTGCCAATGCTTCTAGGCCTTGCACTCGTTGCTACAAAAATTGCACCTTCGATCCCCTCTACATGACCTTGTACAAAGCTCTTCAAATCCTTATAAAGGCAAGCCATCTCAAACCTCTTGAACCAAAGCCACACACATATCCGCTCCTAACTAGACATAACCCCACCCAGTACTGTGCCTTCCACTAATAACACGACTATGATACTGACTATTGCTTTCGCCTTCATTATCAAATTCAAGACTTGATTGACAACATGCTCATCACCCCACCCAAAAATCCCAAAGTTGCTAACAATCCTTTCCCTAACCGCAATAGATTACAATCTCACAACACAAATTCCATCCATGTCTTGCCAACAATCAACTTCAATCCTAGCTAATACATCACACCTGCCAATGAGCCCAAACCCATAGTGTTCATTCTGAATCTTCAGATCTCTGCCTCATTAAAAATTTGGGAATGAAGAGTAGAATGAACAAATCTTTCAAGAAGTGGAAGGCTTACCCAATCTTGATAAGCTCAACCCTTAATGGTATAAAGTGAAGCAAGAGGCTCCCTTAACTATTGCCAGCAATGATGGTTGGAATGATGACTCTCAAGATCAACTAGAGGAAATTGTTGAAAGCATTTAGAAATGACCTCCTAAACTAGGGGCCTGGTATGAGAAATTTGAAAGGGAAGCTGCTAAGCTTGAAGAGAAGTTTGGAGGCTACTAGGCTAGTTTTGGATAGTGATGCTGAAATAAAGATGAATTGGGACCCACCAATGGGCTACATGAAGTCTGTCCTGAATTCTACCGATGGACGTGGAAAATGGAAAAGTTTTCCCTATTTAAGATGCTGATGATGTGATTTTGGTTGAACTCTGAATTGTTTCTTGTGGGTGGTTGAGTCCTACGCTGAGTTAAAGTCTTGTTTTCTTTGTTTTTTCTTTTGTCTTTGTGTCAGTTGAGTCTTTTCCTTTGAGTTGCTCTTGTGCACCCTTAGGTCTTCATCCTTCAATAAAAGAAAAAGAGTCGAGTTTTTAATTGATCAATTGTGCCTACAATAATCCATGTTTGACCTAATGAAAACAAGAAAATCTTTGAAAGTTTCAATTAAACAAAGGAAAGATGTAAATTGTTCAATGTGCTAAGGAGAATAGGATTTCACTAATAAACTCGAGTATTGAAAAGGATCCCCTAAATGGTCCGAACGAATTCTAAATTGTTGTCGCAATGGTTCTGTATGATCATTTTAAAAATTCAAGCAGTTTTTTTTCTTTTTTGCAAACTCGCGGAGATAGATTCAGAATCGTGTGTAGTGTTTTACACTATTTTGGGGATTCTTTTCACACTCTAGCAATCATTTTGGCAGGCACAAGATGGCTTTCGGACCTCACAAATCCAAGAATTCCTCCCCATGGCATTTTTCATCACTCAAAACAAGAAAGAAGAAGAAATGAGAAAAATCAAAAAAGAAAGAAAAAAAAGAAGAAAAAAAAAATCAACTATCAAGTCAGGAGCATCCATGGGATGAAATCTAATCAATTGTAAGGAAATGAAGTTATGCCTCATTCAAAGAAGCCATTGCAAGGAGATACCACATTGTGAGGAGAGCTAATTTTGAAAGTGGAGTGAAAGTGAGGAAGATGGCTTGCACAAGTCAAGGGGGAACCAAACTCGAATCAAGACAAAGCAAGTGTCATTGTTAGGACAAGGATGATTGCTGATAAAATTCACTGTAAATATTGTAACACTACCCTTGAGAGGCTCGTTGGCCAAAAACCTAAAAGGGCGACTTAGGCAAAACTTAGAACATAAAAAAGTGAAAAATGAAAAAACGAGAGCTTGCAGGGCCGAAAGCCCAAAAAATGACTCTAGTAAAAGTTAGAGTGCAAAAGGAGAGTGTCAATACACAAGTGAACCTTAATCATGAACTACATGAGGTCTAATTACCATATTGAGATATGTAGGCAACCTCTTCTTGAGATTCGACCAAATATCCTTGGCCAACTCACAGCTCTAGCTTCGCATCCATCTATGAGCTATAATGACTACCATGCATAGCATATTTGTGTCGGATGAGGAAGAACGAGTTTGAATCAACAAGTGGAGAAATTTTCAATACTTGAACTTATTAGTGAAATCTTTAACTTGAGCCCAAAGGAAATTGAACCCTAACCTTTTACAAAATGTATTTCTAAAGGTGATTCTTGAATAAATAAGTAAGCATAAGGAATATTAAGGACACAATGAATGATCAGCTACTTTGAGTCTTTTCTCTTATTCTTTATCTTTTGGGGTCAGTTGCGAGTCTTGTCGTTTTTGTGTTAAGCATGTGTCTCAGTTTGTGCTCATTGAGTCTCTTTTGTGTCTATTAGTGTGTGCATGGCTTGAAGTTTAATAGAGTGGAGTAGTCAAAGTTCCATACATGAATCTTCACTCCAAATTCAAAACAAGCCCATGTATGGAAGTCATAAACAAGCTAAGAGTGCCTATGCAAGTGGCATCAAGTCCAAGATCATTGCAAAATGTATATGAGAAATCCATCACTACTTTGAGGGACTGGAATAAGTTCTCAACACTCTGGGACATGGGAGAAGCATAAGTCGAGTTGGTTGGTAGCTGCTCTAGGATCTAATGATATAATGTTGAAAAAATGCAAACAGTGACTGGACACTAGGAGCAAGAGTACATTTGATTGGGCTATCAACTAAACAAAGGGCATAAACCATACTTTTCTCCCAGTCTACTCAAGTTATTTTTCATGCACTTTTCCCTGGGTTAGGGTGAGCTCACCCCCTATGATGATTCTTATATGATTCAACCTTTGGCAGTTATCCCTGACCAATTTAGGACTTTCTTTGGTCGCCCTCTTCCCTCTAATTGATATATGCTTTGGCTCACGCATGCATGCTCACACACTCTGGTTGATTCAAACTATATGATTTGTTTCTCTAGCTCTCAACTTTGATCTGTACTTGTAAATATCAATAGTTAAGATGTGTTGAGTTACCTCAATTGGTGTTTAGGTTTAACCTGTGAAGTTGGTTTTACTTTAATAAGTTGCACAGGTTGTCATGTTTCGTTGCATAAATGTGGTATGACCTACACACTACCTTGCATTCATTTCATGAGATATGTGATGCACCACTCTCTATCATGCTCATCTCATAAAGTGCATCATGTATCGCTCCATAAACTACGTATATCTCACATCATTCATTATGCACTGCTTTCCATGACATCCATGCCTTGAGAAATGCATCATGCACCTTTGTTACTTATAGGGTTTTCAAAAAATGTGTGTCCCCTCGTACCTCATTTGCACCCCCTCTTTCATTTGTGCGACAACACATTTGTATGTGATGCACCCCCCTCTTTCATTTGTGTGTAACACATTTATATGCGATGCACCCCCCTCTTTTTCATTTATGTGAAACACATTTGTATGCGATGCACCTCCCTCTTTCATTTGTGCGACAACACATTTGTATGTGATGCACCCCCCTCTTTCATTTATGCTGTGGCAGATTTGTATGTGATGCACCCCATCTTTCATTTGTGTGAAAACACATTTGTATGTGATGCAGCCTACTTTTTCGTTTGTGTGGAACATGTTTGTATACAAGGCTTTTTTTATTATTACTTTGTTATAGTTGTTCACCTCCTTGATGTGTGCAAAACACAGAAAGGTTGTATTCATCACGTCCGCACCTCTTAGTATGTTTTATATCTTTTGCGCGAGGCTTGCCTCACATATCGCCATCTTTACATCTCTTCCATTCTATCACATTGCATTGCATAATCATTAACTTTCAAACTGATTATGGAAACACGTAAGTCCTACTTTCAATTGCAGTTTGAGCAAATCATTTGCATCTTGCCCTAGAACTACACTAATTTGATTCATTGCAACGGGATACACAGGCAACCCTTGAGTTCAACCAATTATATATGCATTTTGTTTGTTTGCCAAGTCTTATGGCCTTGTCAAAATGGTCGTTTTCGGGCTTTAACATTCATTCTCGTCATGAAATAATGCATCGAGCTCTGTCAAAGAGAAACAACTGTAGACACTCCATTTTGATAGGCCTTAAGACTTTGGCACTTTCTTGCCAATACCCATTGATGAAAGTTGGAATGTTCTATCTTATGGATTCCTCAATAGGGGAGCCGGGTTTAAGCTTTAATCCCAACCTTACACCCGTTTTGGCTAAACCATTTTAGACCTATTCAAAAAAAAAAAATTTCAACATGTTTTGGTTGCTTAGTTCCAAACATCTTTACAATATTCCAAGGCTCGCATTTCAAACTCCAAGTGTTATACTTTTTCATTAAATTAAGCAAATAATAGAATGGAGATGAGTGGAAAGAATGAGAATTCTCTAGAAAGAAAACCCTATTTTCCCCTTCAAAAAATGTCTGGTTGGATGATTTTTTGTCTGGTTGGATGAATTGTCCAAGTCCAGAGCATTTTCAGGAAATTCAGCTTCCTCTGCAAGTTTTACACAAATATCTTAGATATTTTGTGTCCCAAAAGTCTATAAATACACCTCCTACGCTCATTCGCAGGGGTTGAGAAATTTTCTTGAGGCTCAAAGAGCAATTCCCAAAGCTTGTGCACCACACCACCTTTCAACCTTCATCTTATCAACCTTCCACCTTTTTCCTTGAAGCTTGAACTTGAAGCTTCTTGCTGAAATTCCAACCCATCTTCAAGAGCTTTAAGGGTGCTAAGAAGAGAGTTTGATAGTAAAATAGCCTTATTTGCCTACAAAAGTAAACTTTCAAGCTCTTTCATCCATTTTTCTCATTTTTTCTTACCAACAGCTTGTATTCAAGGTTTTCATGTACTTAATTATGAAAGTTAGCTTACAAAAGTGGAGGCTTAGCCACCCTTCCATAGATGATGTAATCTCCTTATTTCCTTACTTTTTATTGCTTTCTAGATGTGAAGGGCTTGGCCACCCATCCATAGAATTGTTAGATGGAGTAGTTTGTTTGTTTTCTCGCACTTTATCTTGCTTTGTGGATGTGGATGACTCGGCCACCCTCCCATAGAACTGTTAAATAGTGCAATCTCTTTGTTTTCATGTAGTGTCCTTACTCTTTTGCATCATCCAAGTGTTTTGATCCATGTGATTCAATCCATACTCAATCTTGATGAATATTTGTTGTTGGTTAATAGGATCCCTTCGATGATCTTTTGTTGCTTTTCTCTTTCTCTCCTTTTTGTTTGACGCTATGAGAGCTTCCTCATTGAATGTGTTGAAAACTCTTTTCTCAACCTATTTGGAACATGCAAATGGATTTTACATCCATATTCTATGACATAGAAGATGAGTCTTCAACCACTTTTGATGAGTTGTGTATATTTTCTTTTACTTCTTCCATACTTTCGTAGAAACCCTATGTAGCTTTCATTAGCTTTATGAGGCTTCGCCTTAGAAATGGTGGCAATCTACTCTCTCAAATTAATAGCATGGATTTGGGTATTAATTTACCCTTATTCACAAAGAGATAAATGTAGGTTTCTATTTATTTCTTGGGCTCTATTTCTTCCAACCTCAATCCCTATTCATTTGATAAACTATTGTAAATATCCTGTTGTACATGGCTTTTTGTGCTATTAATTGGGGATTGAGGCCTCTCTACCTCTTCCTTGAGTGTCTTTGTGAAAGAAAGAGGTAGAAAGGAAGAACACCCTTTGCAAGGTGTTATTTTTATGTTTTGGCTCTGCCGCTGCCGCATAAAATAGAGTTTCCCTTGAATATTTCATCCAGTCTGTCTAAAAATAATCCAGCTAGCAAAATTTTCATTCGGCCGACTAACCTTTCTCCAGGCAGAACAAAGCAAAGCAGTGCAACTTTTGGAAGGTGATCTCTTAGGTTCTTGAGGTCGATGTTTGTAATTTATTTGCTTTTATCCTATGATTTGTTAGATTCAACTTTATTTGGTTGATCAATTCATTCATTGTTGAAATAATTTTCAATCCCACATCTTCAATTTATTCATTGTTGTCATAATTTCCAACCTCACGTCTTCTATTCATTCATTGTAATAACTTCCAACCCCATGTCTTTCTATCTCTTTTATTTTTACGCTTTATATGTATGTTGATAAACATCTTGTTTTATTCATCATATTCATTCCTCACATCTATTTTTCATGCATCCAGATTCAGTTCATTTGTATTTATGGGATTTATCAGTTAAAATGTGATTTTGTGTGCTACTCATGTCTTAAGATGATTCACATGTCACATATTAGTAGCCAAATTCTTAGTTGCATTTTGTGTAGGTATTGCATTAGCTATTTGTATAAAGGATCATGCATATATTTACAGCATATTCTTTTTTGCTTGCCATAGACAAATGCTAGGTGAGCATTTCTAGTTTTAGCATCCTGGTTGTGTATGCCATTGCTACTATGTCTAGCATCATACCATGCGGCTACATGTTTAAGTGATATATCTCCTTGAATGTGAGTGGATAAAGGTTGTCTTGTTTGGGTTAGAATGATGTTGATTGATATGCATGTGAGCTCAGTTTTTCTATGAGTTACACATTTGTTTGAAGAAACCTTTCAAAATACATGGAATCAAAGCATAACCAACTGAGTTATTCAATCTATAATTGTTTGCTTTACATAGTAATGTTTGCATTATTAAATAACTGGAACATGAGCATATATTGTCTGTAAAACTCATATCATGGTTTAGTAGAGGCTAATCTTTTGATCGGATGAGCGAGGGTGCTCAAGTCCTGACCTTATCCCTTCATACCTAAGTTGCTGAACTGAGACAATTTGGTTATGATGGATAATGGCCTTTAATTAGCACAAGTCACGAGTTTCTTAATTTTCTCAAAAGATTAGGCAGCGACTATGAGATCTGGTGATGTAATCTATTTATGGCAAATGTTTGGCAATAAAATGGATTTTCTATAAAAGTTGCTAGATTTGGACTCTCATTTTCTGTTTCACACTGCACAAGGGAGACTAGATCGAAGAACGGGAGTCTGAACTATCGGGCACGGTCCCTGGGACACCTACGATGTTGACCCTTACTGTTCATGGTGTCGACACTTGCAAAATTTTTATTTTTCTCTTGAGCCTATTGCTCACAAGTTTCAACCCATACTGTTCATGGTGTCAACCCTTGAAGCTCTCTTTTTTTTGCTTGAAGCTTCTGAATCTTGGTGTTGACCCTTCCACTTCATGTTGTTGACACTTCTTCAAGACAAACATTTCAAGCTTCAAATCATAAGATTAACTCCAAACAATATTAGATAAAAATCTTTTAAGCATAAAATAAATATCAACTGATTCGTTCATGGAGTTTAACATGTGCTATATACAAATATTGTGTCAAATAATATCAAACAAATATAACAATGAAACATAGTAAGACATTATCAAAACCAAATCTTTGGACCAACAGAAGCAAAGGACAAAGAGAGATTGCTTCAAAGTGGAGAAGAATCTAATTGATTAGAAACCTAGGAGGATTAAGGGTGATAAAGGTTTTCAATGAAGATGATATCATGGAATGTAAAGGGGATTGGTAGGCATAAGAAGAGAAGGAGAATCAGAAGTCTACTAGTGGAAAGAAGGGTTGATATGATGCTTTTGCAAGAAACCAAGAGATCTTTGATCAATTTTGAGCTTGTAAAATCTATCTGGCCTGGAAAAGAAAATTGATTTTATAGCAGTGGATGTGAAGGGGAGTGCTACTCTTTTGTCTCTTCCTTTTGACATGGCTTTCCTCCTATACGCTGAATTTCTACTACTTGCCATACCCCTAACATTTTGTTGTTGCCCCATTTCATCTTGCACTTGGGTTTTGACTTCAATTTCCTTATTAAAGTGAGTGCTTCCACCAATAGCTAGTTGATCATCCAAATTGCTAAGCCCAACAATCCGTTGGGCCGAAATATTAAGGCTCCTAGTAGGCTGGGCCTAGTTCAGGGCCACCTCCAAGTTGATTCGAGGCTTAATCCCCTTTAAGCCACTCATACTCCTAATAAACCTTGGTGTAAGCACTGCACCATCAACCTTTCGGCTCCCTTCATCATTTTTTTTTTTTTTGCTTGGAACTGACCATCATCATTGTAAAGCCACCCACGCCTTCTTCTTCCCCCCCCCCCCTCTAACACTTCTTTGACAGTTTTTGTTTCCTCCCACTTAAACATCAAGTAGCCTATCGTTTTCTTCCATATCATTCCCTCTCTTCTATATCACCCTTTTTGTCCACCTCATCCTCCACATGGCTCTCCACATCATCATTTTTTTCTTCCTGCCTCCTACCCTTGTCAAGAATATGGTCATTGTCCTTGTGAAGTTTCCATTTTCCTATTCATGTGATTGGAAAGCACACTGCTCCTTTACCACTTTGGACACTATAATTTGCTCCTCATACCCTAACTGGGTAGATTTTTCCTTTGCACTCTAGGTTGATTGTTAGATTGATAGACTCCATGTATCTTGCTGCAATCCTCACTTTTCCACAATGCAAGCAGTTGAGGTGAAATGTGTCTTCACCCATACCAATAACTTCTCCCAGGATTCTTCCTATACTGCTAAAGGTATTGTTGCTCCACAGATTCAAGGGAACCTCATAGAAACCGAGCCAAACATATCTTTCTTGGTCAATCACCATCCCTTGCTGCCATTCCATCACCAATTTGCTCCACTCCTGAGCCAACCTTCCATGACTTTGAGTTTACTCTTCATGATTTCCAATGATTGGAAAGACATGACAATATCTCTTCCTTCTCTAATTCTTACTTTTATGTCCCGAAAACCTCTGCTTACTATTTTTCTTTGAAGTCTTACACATAACAAAGTAGTTTGAGCCTTACAATTTTTCTTTCATATAGCCATCTGTTGGCTTCTTAATACACCTTAATGGTAATGGTTACGGTATTTGTTGAGGCTCTCCATCTCATAGCCTCAACAAATGTTTTCCTCCCATGAAGATTTGCATTAGCAATGTGGCTACTTTCTATCTCCTTTCTTATTTGCATTGGTTGCACTGTTCTCTGCTTTACATTATACTATTTCCCAAAGTCTGCTTCTTTTACTCTCAATGCTTTGTCATCACACTAAAGCCCATTTGTTTTTTGTATCACCATACTTGCCACTATTGGGCAAGCATACCTAACAAACCTAAAATGGGATTGTTTCGCTATCCTCCTTTTGTTTGGTATGAATGCATCCTCAACCACTCCAAAATTTGAAAAGATTGAATGCATCCCTTTTGTCACCATAGAGTCTGGAAAATTGTCTACAAAGGTAGTATAAAGAGCTACTTCCCCCCTCTTGTTCCAAGTCCCTTGTCCTATATGCCTACGAACCACTGGTTCCATCCTACATCTCTATGCTGCTTTCTTTTCCTCATCTGAGCTACGATGGTTGTTCATTTATTTATTTTTATATGATTAGAGCTCGAAGAATATCTTAATAGTCAATGGATCTTTTCCAGGACCTAATTTGCATGTCCACAAATGTGATAAGTTGATTGTGAATGTTCAAAATCATGGGAAGTACAATGTCACCATTCATTGGTCTCTCTCTCTCTCTCTCTCTCTCTCTCTCTCTCTCGGTTTCTTGATTGCTCAAATTATGTTGTCTACAGGAATCAGTTTCATAACTGACCTAGCCTCTTCCACGAATTTGTAACAATCAGGACCAAGCACAATCAAGTATAAATTAAGGGATCATCATAAGCTATATCCACCATATTGATAGTTGGCAATGGTCTAACCATTATTTGAAACTCAAGTTTATTTTGCACAAAATCAAATAATTTTTCTTCAACTGGTACCGAACTCATAAATGACATTGACCTCATGAACTTCAACTTGCTCTTCTTCCTCTAAGTAATCATCATATTTTGGAGGCAAATTGCAATCGATGTATCATTGTAGTGATAAAGTATTTGTGTTTGAAAGTATCGCATTAACACTTTCTATAATACTTTGCATTCAGAAAATTTATCGCTATCATATTGATGACAACAAGTTTCTCTCCAAACAATTTTGTTAACCAGAAGCCATTGGGAAGAATTAATAGTTTATTCCTATTAACATATTGTTGATTTGACAAATGGTTTTGAGGCCATTAGCAACTGCCATGTTAGTGAGTTGCTCTCGCAGCGCTTCGATTTACTCAATGAAATGTTGTGTTTGTCCGGGCCTCTAGTTGTGTTTCTCGTGCAGCATCATCGTGCTTGTACACGTTTTCAACAGCGCCTTGATGACTACTACCATGACCTCCTTGAACCATGATGATCGATCAAGAACCGAGCCTAAGCTCTTATACCGACTAACGTAATGTAGAACGTGAATATTAACAAATCGCACAACAAAGAAAGCTGCAACTCTTCTACAATCTATTGAATTTGAAGTTCACCAGAAATATAGAAAAAAGAAGATAATTCTCTCAACAAAGTATTTATATTATACCAAAAAGTAAAATTGCCCTAAGAATTACAACCTTATTTATAATAAAAGGTAATTCATAAACCAACTACCACTAATAAGGAAAATAAAATATTAAGAAATAAAAATAATTATTTAAGCAAGTAATCCTATTATTGTAGAATAAGAAAATAAACGAAATAAGAAACCTAAATAAACTTGAAACTAAAGATCCTAGCTTTAAATAATAATCCTAATCAAATACTAAAACAATATAAATAAAATGTATTATTCTTAAATTCAATTTGCCTCATTTTTCCCTACTTGAAAAAACTCCTCCCTAAGTTTTCATTACTTAAAACAATTTGATATGTCTACATTTGTTTGCATCAACCTTGTATTTAAGGTTAATTTTCTCTATCATTTGATCGATACCTATGCACTTGTAGGAGACAACAATGTTTAGTTGAGTAATCCATGTTTTTTCAAATAAACCCATCAACATATTCCTTGTACCATATTGTTTGTAATGAACAAATCATCTATCAATAAGGGATTAATGCATATGTTGAGTGACATGTCAACACCAAATTTAAGAGATGACTTTTGGTCAATCTCACCACTCAACAAATATTTATCCCAAGAATATGCAACACCTTTGCTTAGGCTTATAGTGCCATGTTTTGAGCACTTATTTGTTTTATCAATGATTCGTACAATTTGAACATTAAGCGATCATGATTTAGAATCAAATCACAACCATGCCTAGCTTCTTCCACAAATTTGTAGCAATCAGGACCCAGCGCTGCCAAGTAAAAATTAAGGGGATCATCACCAAGTACATCTACCATATTGATAATTGGCAATGATCCAAGCAATGTTGTTTGAAGCTTTAGACCTTTTTGCACAATATCAAATATTTTTTTTCTCAACTTATACCGAATAGATTTGAGTGACATGAACCTCATGAACGTCAACCTCCTCTTCTTCCTTGAAATACTTATCATATTCTGGAGGTGAATTCCAATCAATGTATGACTGTAGTGATAAAGTATTTGTGTTTGAAAATTTTCCATCAGGCTACTCCTTTAATACTTTACATTTTTATTCTTTATCACTATCATATTATAACAGGAAATGCCTCTCCAAACACTTTTGTTGGAAAAATCATTAGTTTTATTCCAATTAACAAATAGTTGATTCGATGAATGTTTTAAGGTGTACCGTTATCAATCACTATGGAAGCGAGTTGCTCTCTCAGCTTTTCAATATGCTCAGTGAAATGTTTTCTTATCTTGGCCTCTAGTTGTGCTTCTAGTGCAACATCATCATGCTTATACACGACTTCAATAGCGGTTTGTCGACCACCACCACGAGCTTCTCAAACCATGATGATGAATCAAGAACCGAGCCTAAGCTTTGGTAACCAACTTACGTAGTGTAAAACATGAGCAGTAGAAAATTCACACAACAAATAATGCCACAACTCTTCTACAATCTATTAAATCCTAAGATTACAAGAAATATAAGGGGAAAAAAAAGAAGAGAATTCTCTCAACAAAGCATATATATTATATCAAAGACTTACAACCATATTTATAATAAAAGATAATTCCTAAAACAACTACCACTAAAAAGGAAATTAAAATATTAAAAAATAAAATAATTCTTGTAAAGCAGGCAATCCAATTATTGTAGAACAAGAAAATAAATGAAATAGGAAACCTAAATAAACATCAAACTAAAGACCCTAGTCTTAAATAATAATCATGTTATCCTAGTAATGACAACCCAAGAGGGGAGTGAATTGGGTTTTTCAAATATTTAAGCCACAAAGAAAACTAATGTAGTTTGAGCTAACTTAGAAATAAAGTAGAGATATAAAACTAAGCAATCAAACTACAACTGATGAATACGTAATACAAACAATCATAGAAAAATATAAGTAGAGATACAAGAAAGGAAAAGAGATGTCAGACCAAGATTTAAAAGTAGTTCGGCTACCTAAGCCTACATCTACTCCCTAAGTATCTTCCTTGGGAATTTCTCTACTATCTTCTAGGACTGAGCAAAGAATCCGTAAAATCTTCCAAACAAACTAGTCCAATCCAATTCAGTAGGTTTGGACTAGATTTTAAATCTATGGTTTGGTTCTGGATTGAAAAAATGAGGAATCGTTCCCTGCAGATCGGTTCTAAATTTCACTTCACGGTTCCGGATTAGAACGATTCATACGCAACTTAGACTATATTCATACCATACACCCCTGACATATACTATCCTACCTCTTATATATAAAAGCAAAACCCTTCATAACATTTCATTCTCTTCTCTGTTTGTACATGAGCAACTTTAGTGTAATACCAGTTTAGTTTTTTTTTTTGTTGCTATTGTTGCTATTGTTGTTGTGAAACTAGATATTATGTTTGTTTAAATTAATAGTGGACAATATGCATGTTTCTGTTTTGAAAAATTATGGGCAGATTAATGGCGAAATGAAAATGTTATATGATTTTTCTTTGTTAATAGATTATGTAAATTCGTGGTTCAAAACCAAACTGAATCGTGTTTAAATGGTTTGGTGCAGATTAGTTCCATGATTTAAATAGATTGGATTGGTTCCAATTTTTATGGAACCATAGACAATGGATTGGTCCTGATTTTATCCCAAATCGAACTAATCCGGACCTTGCTCACCCCTACTGTGATAACCCTGTTCCGTATTATGTTAATTAGTCTTAATTGTGGTTGTAATTATGTGTTTGATATGATTTGGTGTGCTATTTGTACAAATATATGTGGTTTTGAATTTCTATCTGTTCACCGTAGGAACATCTGTTTGACTTTCTGCTTTAGAAATTAAATTGAAGGCCTTATCGGCCACAGAACCCGAAATCGATTACGCCATTGTGATTGGCATAATTTTTAGAACCTACAGTGAAATTTAATTGAAAATTGATTCGGACCAAATTAAATGGATTAAATCAATGAAGTAGTGCCCAACTATTTAATATTAAATAATTGTGTTTGAGAGGGAGCTTTTAAAAGGCCATTACACTCTCATTTTTGTTTCTTTTGGAGCTCAACATCTGAAATTATGCTCTAGAGAGAGAGAGGGGCCAAATTTAGTGAGAAAAGAGGTTCAAGGTAGAGATTTGCTAAGGAACGTGGTAATCTTGAAGCTACACTCAAGAATTAAGCATAAGTTTGGAGGATTAAAGCTCCTAGGTGAGTAATCAACCCTTAATTCATGAGTTTGAATTGTGATTTTGTGAATTGAAGATTAAATGGTGGGTTAGATCATGAATTGAGTTAGTTTTGTTGAATTGGAAGTCATGGAACACATGCATGTAGAAAATTGCTAGGAATTTCCATGTTTGAGCATAAAGTGTGTAATCCATGTTGAATTGTGAATGAAGTCCATGTAATTGATCATCTCTTCACCAACTAAATTGAGAATATTGAGTATATCTCACATGCATGTACAATTTATGAGAATATGAGTTTGAATGTATGAGTTTGTTATGTTGGAGATGAGTTTGATGTAAATTGGGGCATGCATGTGATTAATTTGTGAAATTGAGCTTCATAATGTTGTAATTTGGTGTTTGTACCATGTTGATACATGTATATGTGGAGTTTGAGCCAAAATCATGTGTTTAGAGCCTTTAAATATCGAGTTGAAGCTCAAGAACAAGTTCTGGAAAATCCAGAAATTTTGATGTCCGCGGGAGCGGGGAAACCGCCGCTCGAGCGTAAAATACGAGCTCCCAGCATATTTTGCAGACATGATGTCCGCTCGAGCGGGGAAGTTCATGCTCAAGTGGGGAGCTATGTAGACTAAACTTCAGCTCGAGCGCCCGACTTCACGCTCGAGCATAAATTTGATGTAACCAGTACTTTTGCAAGCCTCATGGGTCCGCTTGAGCGAGGAAGTCCACGCTCGAGCGGGGATCCCTGTTTCTGAAATTTTAAAAATGCGTTCTGTGTTTCGTTTTCCATTCTCTTTCACTTCTAAGTACTCTTAGGCATGCATTGAGCATTGTAAATGAGTTAAAAGGATAAGAATGAAGCCTAAAGAGGAATGTGTGAATTAAGAACGGATTGAATTGTTTGTGACCCATTGTGTTCATGGAATGTGTAGGGTCGAGCTCCAGGGCAAATCAACCAGCCGATCACTGTGAGTAATATCTTAATAAAGATATTTTGAAATGTGTCGTTTGTCCAATTGCTTATCTCTCTATAAATTTTATGAGTTTGTTGATTTGAATTATGGACAAATGTTTGCTATGCCATATGGTTGGGCCTAAGGCCATTTGCTATAAGTGAATGGGCCGAAGGCCAGTCTGATAGGAATGATAGAAGGAATGGGCCAAAGGCCAGTTTGATCTGAATGAAAAAGTGAATGGGCCAAAGGCAGTTTGATCTGGATGAAAGAATGAATGGGCCAAAGCCCAGTCTGATACGAACGAATGAATGGGCCAAAGCCCAGTCTGACATGAATGAAAGTCTGAATGGGCCAAGGGCCAGTTTGACATGAATGAAAGTCTGAATGGGCCAAAGGCCAGTTTGACATGAATGAAAATCTAAATGGGCCAAAGGCTAGTTTGACATGATTGAAAGTCTGAGTGGGCCAAAGGCTAGTTTGACATGAATGGATTGGGCCCGAGGCCGTTTGATGTATGTTGTTCTAATGTATCTTCTTTATTTGATATTATTCACTGGGCTTTCACTCACGCTCATTCATGTGTTTGTAGGTGAGCCGGTTACTAGCCGGTTATGTCCTTAACCCATAGGGGCGGGTTTGGGCCATGACACAGTGGTATGAGTTTGTTGATTTGAATTATGGACAAATGTTTGCTATGCCATATGGTTGGGCCTAAGGCCGTTTGCTATAAGTGAATGGGCCGAAGGCCAGCCTGACACGAATGATAGAAGGAATGGGCCAAAGGCCAGTTTGATCTGAATGAAAAAGTGAATGGGCCAAAGGCCAGTTTGATCTGGATGAAAGAATGAATGGGCCAAAGGCCAGTCTGATACGAACGAATGAATGGGCCAAAGGCCGGTCTGACATGAATGAAAGTCTGAATGGGCCAAGGGCCAGTTTGACATGAATGAAAGTCTGAATGGGCCAAAGGCCAGTTTGACATGATTGAAAGTCTGAGTTGGCCAAAGGCCAGTTTGACATGAATGGATTGGGCCCGAGGCCGTTTGATGTATGTTGTTCTAATGTATCTTCTTTATTTGATATTATTCACTGGGCTTTCGCTCACGCTTATTTATGTGTTTGTAGGTGAGCCAAGAGAGGTCCAAACCCAGCCTCAGTGAAGTTTGTATGGAACAACCAAGGTTTGAAGAGTCAGCCCTTGCGTCTCACGCACGAGACCAGTCTTCGCCCTTTTGCTATTTTGTTTTATTTTGTCCTGTTGGCGAGGACTTTGGTTTATGTTTGTATATAGTTGTGATTGGGTGACCTAGACTTAATTGATCCTGTCTGTACAGAACTTTATGTCACTGTATTTTGATGTGAGTTATTAATATGTAGATGTATGGTTCGTTATGATGTGCCATGTAAGCACAGCTCTATGGACAAAGTTTTAAATTTTGCTTCTGTTGGGCCTCTTTACTCTGATGAGTCATGTCTGGTTTGGTTTGAGGCCGCAGGTAATCCCCCGATTACTGGCCGGTTATGTCCTTAACCCATAGGGGCGAGTTCGGGTCATGACACCTACTATCTTCAAATAGAGTTACAATTCCTAGCTTCACAGGTGCTAGTGAACCTTTACAGAAAGTGATCAACTCCTGATCAATCCAACTAAGTACTCTTAGGCATGCATTAAGCATTGTAAATGAGTTAAAAGGATAAGAATGAAGCCTAAAGAGGAATGTGTGAATTAAGAACGGATTGAATTGTTTGTGACCCATTGTGTTCACGGAATGTGTAGTGTCGAGCTCCAGGGCAAATCAACCAGCCGATCACTGTGTGTAATATCTTAATAAAGATATTTTGAAATGTGTCGTTTGTCCAATTGCTTATCTCTCTATAAATTTTATGAGTTTGTTGATTTGAATTATGGACAAATGTTTACTATGCCATATGGTTGGGCCTAAGGCCGTTTGCTATAAGTGAATGGGCCGAAGGCCAGTCTAACACGAATGATAGAAGGAATGGGCCAAAGCCTAGTTTGATCTGAATGAAAAAGTGAATGGGCCAAAGGCCAGTTTGATCTGGATGAAAGAATGAATGGGCCAAAGGCTAGTCTGATACGAACGAATAAATGGGCCAAAGGCCGGTCTAACATGAATGAAAGTCTGAATGGGCCAAGGGCCAGTTTGACATGAATGAAAGTCTGAATGGGCCAAAGACCAGTTTGACATGATTGAAAGTCTGAGTGGGCCAAAGGCCAGTTTGACATGAATGGATTGGGCCCGAGACCGTTTGATGTATGTTGTTCTAATGTATCTTCTTTATTTGATATTATTCACTGGGTTTTCGCTCACGCTCATTCATGTGTTTGTAGGTGAGCCAAGAGAGGTCCAAACCCAGCCTCAGTGAAGTTTGTGTGGAACAACAAAGGTTTGAAGAGTCAGCCCTTGCGTCTCATGCACGAGACCAGTCTTCGCCCTTTTGCTATTTTGTTTTATTTTGTCCTGTTGGCAAGGACTTTGGTTTATGTTTGTATATAGTTTTGATTGGTTGACCTAGACTTAATTGATCCTGTCTGTACAGAACTTTATGTCACTATATTTTGATGTGAGTTATTAATATGTAGATGTATGGTTTGTTATGATGGGCCATGTAAGCACAGCTCTATGGACAAAGTTTTGAATTTTGCTTTTGTTTGGCCTCTTTACTCTGATGAGTCATGTCTGGTTTGGTTTGAGGCCGCAGGTAATCCCCCGATTACTGGCCGGTTATGTCCTTAACCCATAGGGGCGGGTTCGGGCCATGACACCTACTATCTTCAAATAGAGTTACAACTCCTAGCTTCACAAGTGCTAGTGAACCTTTACAACAAGTGATCAACTCCTGATCAATCCAACTAACTAGTTTTGAACTTGGTGCCTAGTCATACCTAACCCAAGTAATATTATCTTAAAAAGCACTCACCAAAAAAAAAAAAAACTATTACAAGAGTAAGAAGAATAAGGGGGTGCAAACCCTTTTACAATAAAAATTCAACTCTCGCCAAAAATTCTCACACAAAAATGTACATCCCAATGAAGACCACAGCAAAGAGCTTTTCTAAAATATCACCAATGTATCTGTTACTTCTTCTATGTATTTCAACTAAGGCTAAAATGATTGTTTTATAGCGTCAAAAATCTAACCATTGGAGCTTCAAAAAACTAGCTGTCAGAACTGATTTCTTCTGAATAGGACATTCTAAAATCAATTCCTTCTACTATATCTTCTAAATTGAACGTTTCTATATGAAAACATTTAGAATTTAGAATTTATGGATTATTCAATTAATCCCACAGTTTATGCTTTCCTTTCTCACGCATATTTTCACCTTAATAGGAATTTCAAATTCAAATTCTTGCTTTTGGCATTGTAATTTGACTTGGAAAAATTCTGGACAAATCTCTTTGATTCTGCAATCTTTTCTTGTAGAGCAAATCTTCCTTGTGTATCAAATCCTATCAAAATCTTCATTTCAAATCCTTCAATATATTTTCAATTCAAAATCTTCATGCCTAATTTATATTTGAACAATATCCTCTACAGAGTACTTTGGGCCGACTCTCAAAATTCTGGAAATTTCCTGTGTAGTTCAGCAATCCTTAAGCTGACTCATTCTAGATCGAACTGACTCCTTCATCTTTGGATAGATTCTTTTTCTTCATGAGCTAATTCGAATCCAAAAACTTAAGAATATTGTTCCAATCAATTCTACAAATTAGAAAAATTTTAATCTGCTTTAAATTGAATAATAACTTATCATAAGCATAATTATCTATGCTTTGTTACCATCAAAATGAATTATATAATCCTTTAAAAACCTTGGGGCTAATTGTAACACCCCTAAATTTATAAACCTTTATATAATCAATTTTATTAAATATTCACCGGTTACTATCAAGTAAATCCATTTCTCATAAGAAAACACTTTAAGGAAAATATTGTCTTTCATTAAGTCAATCTCATTCTCATTGAACTATATTAAACTATTACATATTGTCCTTACAATACAAGTTATAGTTCAAAAATTAGAGAAATCGAAAGTAAAGATACCCTAATGGTGTACAAGTTTCAAAGGCAATCCCTTGATTACACAAGAAGGGTGGACATTTAGTCCCAAAACACGTTAGCTCCAAAGCTTCAACAAATAACATCCAATGAGCCACGTGCTCCATTCAAACAAATTTCCACCGCATTGTCACTTAAGAGGAGTCACATCATCAAGTCCTGAAAGTTTTGTTCGATTTAGGGTGAGCTAATGCCCAGGAGGAACACTATTAATAGAGTACATAAATGATTGAAATGATATAATCATGCTACGCATGTGCCATAATAAAATCTATTTTTTTTCTCTTTTTGAAAATCAATGATGTTCAATGCGCAGTTTTCATTCAAAACTCATCATAAAAAATGGGGCGGTAAATACGCAATGATGCCCCAAGCAAGAGGTGCTAAGCAATACATATATATATATAGATTCTTATACTAAAAATATCCCCACATTTGACGGCTATTAATATGGTAAGGCGATGGGCACTCAAAATACAGTTATTTTTCCACTTTTGACAGCTCATAATATAACAAGACCAGTGGACACCTAAAAATATTTTCCTACATTCGTTCGGCGATAAGCTCAAGATAGGGCAATTGGGCATCTTGACTCCCCATGCATGTACCAATACAATGCTCATCACATTTACCACCTTTCAACATTTTCCACAAAAATTCAAGAGATTGTAATAATCATGTAACCAGCATTATAATACAACATGATGCATGGGTTTGTAAATGCCTCAATTTACTTATGGTTCATTCAAATGCTTCAATAAACAATTAACATAACCAATAGTCAAAAGATTTCCAATTTCTACAATCTCAACAATGTCCCATTTCCTTCATTTCAATATAAAACTCCAAAACAACTCAAAAATCAACCTTTATCTACTAAAATCATCTTGCATTCATGATTCAAAATCCAATTGAATAAAACTTTATCTTTTGAAGAAAATTGAAAAGTTAGGGTTTGGGTAAATTAGGGTTTCCCCTCATTTATGATTCCAAAGCACATACTCATCATCAACATGCATAATCATCAAGAGTTATTCAAAACCCCTCAAAATTTTGAGTAAAACACCATTTAAATGTATCAAAACTCATTTACTACAACATAATAATCTCCATACATACATATAACCAAGAAATACCACATACACATCTCTAATTATAGATAGACTAAGTTAAGAGTACCCCCACCTCAAGAATGGAGACAAGAAAGCAAGACCTAAGAAGAACTTTTTACGAAAATACAATCCAATCGGTGAAAATAACGGTCTCTACACAGGCTTCATTTTTTTTTACAAGAGATATAGGATTGATTCTTGGTGAGAAGAGAGATTTCTATAGAGAGGAAGTTAGGGTTTTTTGAAGCTAGGGAGAGAAACAGGAAGGAGGAAAAGAAAAGTGAGAACAAATAGCAATAGTAACTTTTTAAGGTTGTTGATTCATGTAGACCGCTCAAGCGGTGAACTCACACCCCCAATATTTTAGGCCTCCAAAACAAAGTGCTAGTTGCCTCCTCTTCACCACTCGAGCAGTAAAACCAACCGCTCGAGTGGTCACCCTAGAAACAAATTGTCACACAGGCTCAATTCCTAAAGTACTTCCTACATATCAGCCTTAATGTTTTTATTTAGTTCCTTACATTTATATTTCATTTACTTAAGTTTACAATGTAAATAACGAAATACCCCCTATTTGGATTCAAAGAAAAAAAAAATCAAAATTCAATTAAATCAAAAAGTGGTTTCCCTCAGTTTTAATAGAAAAATAATTTTTTAACTGAAATTTCTAAATTTGACATTGAAATAAAGTGGTTAATATACAAAGAACAATTACCGCTAAAAATTATTTTTAAAATCGTAAGTTTTGAAAAATCAAATTTTTACACTTAGAAAATTTTCAAGTTAAGTCCAATTTTTTATACAAAACCTTTTCTTTTATTTTTTTAATACAACCATCTTTATCCGAAAAAAGAATAAGGATCAGGTCTCAACCTGAGCCATTACACTAACAATCTCCCATTTTTTTGATAATGACAAACATTGATGATTAAATTCTAAAATACAAAGATAGACAATTAAGAATAGGAAATTAAAAATACTCCCCTCAAATTTTTGCTTCCTTGTTTGTCTCAATCACAATATGCCCCCCCCCCCCTGAATTTGTGCTTCAATCTCAATATTTCTTCCCCTTTTGTCATTAACAAAAAATGAAAAACTAAATTTTTACAATGATAAAGTTTGAGCATAGCCTAAGCACAATAAAGTGTATAAAGATTACAAAATATTGCATAGATGTCATAGCATAAGCACCATAGAGAAAACATTAGACTAAAAGTCAAAGTAGCAAAAGTATTAAACATGTCCAAAAAGAATTGTCAACCAAACACAAGCTTGCTTTTATATAATTTTAGAGGAAATTACAAGTACCAAAGTTGATTGAACCACTTCATGAAGCTTTCTTTCCTTCTCAAAACTTTAAATGGTAGTCTTACTAACTTTGCCACTTTTATCATACTTCGCAAAACAAGAAAGTGTTTAAACTGTTCATAGCCAAGATAGTATTCTTCTGTTGTTTCTTCAAAGAAGTGACTTGCCCTTCAATTTTATCAAGCTTTACACCCAAAGTATCAACTTTTTTGTATAAAACTTTTTCATCCACGATACTTATCGTGTTGGAGATTTTTTGCAGTAGTTTAAGAATAATAGGTGAAGTAATATTGTCATGAACAATAGTAGCAAAACGTTTTTGCATTATGAGAATCTGTGTTTGTAGTGGGAGCTGGAGGATCTTGGTCTTTCTTTGATACCCATTTACCTTCTACTTTTGCAAATCTCATTAGCTTGAAGGTCTATCATTGTAGATAAATCTGTCATTTCTCTTTCTCATTTATTTCTTGAAAACTTTTGTCAATATCATTCCATAGGGAAGAGCACTTTTAGGTTTCTTAAGACAATCTTCCATGTGAGATAAAATAAGGTGTGACAAACTCAGTAGCAAGAACCATAAAATGAAAACTTCCAAGTTAGAGACATTTTCAAATTTTCCTTTTTTGTGTAAGATCATCTGAGCAGTAATGTGGTGCAGTACC
The DNA here is from genome assembly GCA_030407325.1 of Camellia japonica. Classification (NCBI taxonomy): domain Eukaryota; kingdom Viridiplantae; phylum Streptophyta; class Magnoliopsida; order Ericales; family Theaceae; genus Camellia; species Camellia japonica. The sequence continues at coordinate 99,401,452 of JAPPVO010000014.1, read as the reverse complement.
CTCATTTTTGGAGTCAAATCAAAGGCATTAGGTTTGAGAGCTTTTTCAACATCGAGGTTATCACATATTATTTTGACTACTTCGAAAACAAGGGCATCCAATCCATTTGTTTGAATCAAAGACTTTTGTCTCAGCATCAGGGGGATCAATAATGGTACTCAGAGTCTCATAATTCAAAGTAATTTTCTTACCCCTCACAAAAGATGTAAATCTCTTTTCTAGATCAAGTTAAAAGAGAATTGTCACACAAGAATTGGATAAACATTTTTTTTCAAACATATAATAGGTTACCACCCAATCTTTTCAATCCAAGTTTTAATTTGAAAACCTTGCTCTTATATGAAATCGAAATCAATAACCCTCATAGCACTTATTTCTCAGAAAAGAAAAAAGAGAGATACTTGGTGTAGGCACCCCTTTATGTCTTTTTTGAAGACATAATAGGTAACCACCCAATTGTTTCAATCCAAGTTTTAATTTGAAACTTTGCTCTTATATGAAATCAAAATCAATAACCCTCATAGCAATTATTTCTCGAGAAGAGAAAAGAGAGAGAGAGAGAGTACCTGGTGTAGGCACCCCATTTTTTATTGGCCTTAAGACTTGGGTGCGCTCCAAAAGCTCCCGATGATAAAAGAAAGAATGCGTCATTTTGACTCAAAAATAAGCCTAGAATAAAGAAGAATATTCACCCCCATACCTTTTAGCCAAAAGAGTTTTCTAGACCTTCAAAATACCATTTTCAAAGGTGATTTTCTAGAGGCTAGAGATACCTTCTCAAACATTCCGTCAAGTTCATGCTTTTTGTTGTTTCAAAATCTTGATTTTTTCAGCTGTACCCTTTCCAAAGTTGTACGACTAGACTATTTTTTGTCTAGCCACAATGTTGTTGTTCGGCTGTGTAGAATGGGTGGCAAGAATGTAGTTTCTAGGAGATGCCCCCTCCCCCAATATCTTAGAACATGCCATATGTGTCCTCTTGATATTTCTGGCATTTTGGCATATTCTAAGGTATCTTTTACGACCCCCTTGTAGAGAGAAAAGAGTTTGGCACATTTGAGACTTGATCCTAAGACATAAGAGCCTCTCTCTCTCTCTCTCTCTCTCTCTCTCTCTCTCTCTCTCTCTCACATACACACACACACACACACACACACACGCATTTTCATATACACATACCTACATCTATTGTTCTTCTTCATTATTGGTTGAAGCTTGAAGTAAGACACCTCCATTGGAAGCTTGAGGGAGCTTGGAAAACAGCGTATGACCTTCTTGGGCCTTATCCTTACATTGCATTGTGATAATCCATACTTCCATCTTACATATTCTTTTATTTTCTTTTCTGTCTCCTTATCTCTTTCCAAACACTTTCTATATTGTTGATTGGGCTTGAGGTTACTTGGGGGTCCTTGCCACACCCCCAATAGATTATGATTTGTTTCTTTCTCATTCTCTATATTTCCCTTATATTTTCTCGATTCCCAAACACTATTGGTTAAATCATTTTAATACATTTTTGTAGTTAGTTGAGGCTTGTATAGCAGACTTTGGCCAAGTCTTGATTGTTTTACTCTTAAATTCATGTTTTCCATCTCTCTTATATCTCTATAGAAGCCTGAACATTGCGTCTTCTTTGAAAATAGATTGGATCTCCTCTCTCAAATCATTGTTAGATGGATTTGGGTATCTTATGCCCATTTTAATGAGAAAGGGAGGCAAATCCTATCTATTTTTTTTATCAAAGTTCTTGTTATTGCTTTGTTTACTTAGTTCGTTATCTTGATAGAAGCCTATGCATGGCTTCCTCTTTGAAAATTGGTCAGATCTCTTCTCTTGAACCATTGTCACATAGATTTGGGTAGTTTATACTTATTTTCATGAATTGGAGAAGCAAAACTTCCCTAGTTTCATTTGAGTCACTTGTTGTTCTTTTGTTATTCTAGATAGTTATGTGTCTAATTGATTTCTTTTCTATCTCTATTACTCTTTCTCTTCCCTGCTCTCTCTCTCTCTCTCTCTCTCTCTCTCTCTCTCTCTCTCTCAAGCTCTTTTACTTAGAGTTTATTTCCTTATTCACATTACATTACATGGTTATAGATTAGGTCCAGAATTTGGGTCAGGTTTATTGTGTTTTAGTAGATTTTGCTCTTATTATGTGATGTTGATTTGCTAAAATGATTTACATGCCATTTAAGTAGCATCCAGACCTATAGGATCCATTCTATGAATGTTATCTTCATTTCATAAAATTTTGTATCTAGGATTATGCATGTTTTCTAACTCTTCTATTTTGGTGCACTTAGCTTGGAGTCCTAGGAGAGTGTTCTTCGTTTCATTGCATATCATACTTTAGATTCTTGCATCTATGATCATGCATACTTTTGTAACCCCTAATGCTTGTGGCATGGTGGAGAGGAGTACTAGGTGAGTTTCTTCCCTTACTTCTTCATCTCCTGTGTGTTTGCTTGTTTACTATATTCAGCATGCTATCATGAGGCTATCTCTTTATTTTCCATATCTCTATGTTTTCTTATTACTTGGAGGGCATTTCGCCTAAGTTGGAATAGTTCCAATCTCTTTGTATGTGAGTCATCTCCATTTTTTTACGAGATTCTTATCCTAAAATCCCTTTTGAAATGAAAGAGATTGGAATATTCCAAAGTAGGTTATTTGGTCTATATTTGTTTGCACCACATAGTAAAGTTAGCATTAATAATTGGGTTATATGAACATATTGTGATAATGAGTATATCAAGAAGTAGTAGAGGTCAATCTTTGATCGGATGAGTAAGGGTGTTGAATTCATGACCTTCCCATCTCATACCTAAACTCCCAGACATAATTCTTTCGTTATGACAGACAATGGCCTATATTGGTAGGAGTCAAGGTTTCCTATCCCCAAAAAAGTTTAGGTGACGACTCCATGTCTTGTGATTTGTCTTTGTTTAGAATTTTTGATTGATTAGTGAATTTTCAATGAATATGCTAGATATAGACCCTTGCTTGTTTGACATTGCACCATTTGTGAACTAGACGTAGAGGAACAAGTTGTCGGGTGCATTGAATACCTTCTCTCGGGAGATCACACGCCTAGTTTGAGCTTTATGATTAGAAAAGTACTTTAAACCAAAAGTTTTTCCAACTTCCTTAAGCTTCTTGTTCGATTTGTCATCCTTTTTGTGAGAGCTTTCAACCTCTTTTCATTTTGTGTGCCAAACAGGTAGAGCAAGTTTTGACACCATTAGGGTTTTGATGGCAGAGGAGAACAATGATGCTAAGGGTTTTGCAGAACAAATCAACAATGGATTTGCTCTAAGAAAGCATATAAAGTCTTGGAGAGAGCTTAGGGTTTTAACTTTTGAAATATGAGAAAGCAATCGTGGGTTACCTAAGTAGATGCACTCATATATATGTACATCCTGGGTGAAATATCAGGTATTTTTATTTCAGGTTAAATTGTCTCATTTGAGTTTTGAGCTTGCTCATGCATCTTATGTATTAGGAAAAGTTGGCTTAAAATATTTTCAGTTTACTCCTTTATGGACAATTTGAAAGGACCAATTTCTATTCTTTGAGACTAAATCATTTTGACAAAATTTTTATCACACAATAAAATAATAAATCAAATTAAACAATATTAAAGATGATTAATACCAGATTGCTTAAAAACCCATATCTTCTTAGTTCCAGCATATGTATTTATACGAATAGGACAAGAATGCAATAGATGACCTTTCTTACCACAATAATAGTAGGTAATGTAAGGATGGTTAAATGGTGATGAGTTTACAAGGAAATTGTTATTATGTTTTTGTTTCTTATTTGGATTAAAATCATTACCAACTTTGTCAAATACACATCTTTAATTTCCAAGAATTAAATCCAGATTTTCTTTTCCTTTAACAAATCTAGAAAGCGAGGCATTCAAGTTTCCAATTTCTTTTTTCAAAGCAACATTTTCAACTATTAAATCATTTGAAATAGAGGTTCCCTTTATTGAAAAAAATTCTTCTACATTTCAAAGCATCATTGTCCTTTTCTTAAACTCATTCTCAATTGAGAGATAATAGTCTTCTTAATAGTAGTATTTTTAACTCTAAGTTTTTCGAATTCTGAGTGCGACTCTTCAAAAACATTTTGTAACTCATCATATGAAATATGCTCATCAGAATCATCAAAATAACGTATCTCATCTTCTTGATTCGCCATAAAACAAAAGTTAGCAACATCTTGATCACTATCTTCATCTGAACTGCTTTCATTAGTTTCTTCCCATGTTGCTCTCATTATCGTTCCTTTTGTCTTTTTGCTTGACCTTTTTTATTTGGGGACATTCAGATTTGATATAGTCTAGTTGCTTGCATTCATAGTAGATAATGTCATCTTTCTTGTGAAAATTTCGTTTGATGGCTGTTGACACCCCATTTTGACTGACCTAAGAATTTGAACGATTGTGTTACCCAAAAAGCAACCCAAAGGGGGGTGAGTTAGGTTTCTACAAATTAAAATTAATAATACCCCAATAAAAATTACAACTAGCATAACAAATATATATATCTTATGAAATGTAGAAACATTGATCAAGCGCAAAGAGAAATATTAGTCAATGATTTTGACTTAACAGTTTGTGATATAGACAAATAAGCAATTACAACTGTAACACTCAATGAAAAATAATATCAAATAGCCATATAAGGTGAGTGAAGAAATTTGGTGATTAGCACAAAACAACAAATACTCTAGCAACTATATTAGTGAAGTATAGTTAGTACAGAGATGTTTGTCAAATGAAGTAGATAGCACAAAATATCAAATAGCTATATTGTTGAAGAGATCAGATGATTTGCACAAGCACAACAATTTCTCTAACAGATATAGCAATGACAAAATCAACACAGTGAGTATATCAAATAGTTATATCAGTAAATGAAATAGAAGAGATTAGGGAAGAGAAGGCAAACAAATTTATAGTGGTTCAACTTCAACCAAGTCTACATCCACTTCTCAAGCTTCACTTGAGATTTTTCATTATCTTCTAGCGTCACAGGGGTGCTACCAACCTCTTCACAAATCGAGCAATCCTCCATAGATTTTACACAGACTTTTCAAGTTCAAAACCTTGCCCTCAGGTGATGCTCAATCACACTCAAAGAGTCAAGAATGCTGAGTGTGCTACACTCTTACAAGATTGAAATGATGGTGTTTGTGCTTTGAAAGAAAGCTTTAAGAATAATCTCTCAAAGATAGATACATAATATTGAAGGTCTGAGTTTTCTATAAACCTCAAACAGGTAAGATAAGCTTAAAGCTAAAGGTTCTGTATAATTTCTGAAGAAAGGATATAAACCAGATGAAGAACTTATTCAGAGAATATAGAAAGATGAGAGTGATGAAACATGAAAAATGTGTATATCACGTTGTTCGTTGTTGTGTCTTCAGTTCTTCTCTACTGCTAGTTTAGAGCTCTGTATATAACAGAGTTCAGTACTCTGTTTGTTCTGACAGTGCCCATTCTCTTCTTCCCATTGAAGAGATGGGAAGGTGATGGTGATGGCTGAGGATGATATAAAATTCATTAGTCAGATATTCCCTGACATCCATGTGTGTTTTGCCCGTAGAATGATGGGTCATCTGATGAAAAACCTTTGTTTTCTCTTCTTAGCATCTGTTTGATATATATTACTTCTCAGCATAGTGGACGTCTGCCCGGATGTCCCAAGTGAAGTTGTCACCCAAATGTCCCATGAAGTCTCGGTCGTCAAGGTTGTCATCTGCAGTCATCAAGCATACTGCTGCTCTAACGTCCGGAGGTAAACAGAAATGAAATGGAATGAAACTGGGCCGAAATGGCTTGGTCAGTCATCGTCCAGGATGTTCTCCTGGATGTCCCTTGCTCCCCAAAGTTACAGAAGAATTTTGCTCAAAATTCCGTTGCTTGGTCGACCGCCCAGTGTTGTTTTCGGCTTTTGTGTTCTGTTGCTCTACTGCTCCTCTGGTGCACTAGTTTGCTACTTGTTTAAGCCTCATTTTGAACTCAAGAATGGCATGGTTAGGATATAAACAAGGATCAAAATATCATGGAATAAATTATAAGAATTCAATCTATTTTGCTCTTCCAGATAAATCAAAATTAAATTAAAACAAAATAGAAATTAATCATCAAAATACAATATGTCTAATAGATTGCAAGCTTCTCAATGTTCAAATGATAAATACTTCATCTCTAGAGATATTTGAAATTGTTACGAGCTATTGTATTACACCGCTTTTAGCCACAATAGTCTTTTTGCAAAAATACACAATTTACCCCTGAACCCATTTTTATCCCAAACCTAACTCCTTGGTCCTACTTAGGAGAGAGTGAAAGAGAAAGTTTTGGCTGAATTCAGATTGATGATATTGTCAAAAAAATGAGTCAATATTACTTAAAAACGTTGATTGGGAGTCAATCGGGCTTACATAAGCAATAAGCAGCCCAAAGGCATAGAACCCTACACATTTGCATGCATGTGGACACGTGACCTTAAACTGGCACGAGTGACTGCACGTGCGACTGCACGTGCATTTTGCATCCGCACATTTGCTTGTGAGCCCGCACTTCTCTAGTGCGTTCGCACATTCCCCCAACAGTCTAGAGTTGAGTTTTAGCTGGAGTGTTGGTGCGTTTTGCTCAAGAAACACAAGGAAAACGTGATGGGGAAACCCTAACATGATCTAGCTAGACCGCCAAACCTCCTAATAACCCCCCCTCCTTTGGAGGACCAAACGTTTTGTAACTTTTTGAAGAGTTTTAGCCAAATTGGAAGTGTAAACCCTCACCCATCACCTCAAATCCAAAATTTCTAACCCTGAATAGTAGATTTAACATCTTAAAGCAAATCTAGGGCTGAAGCAAGAGTGAATCAAAGCAAAGCCAAAACCTGAGGGAAGCTTGAAAGCAAGATTTCTTATATTTTCGGTTTCTCTTCGGTTTGATAATCAAACCAGCAAGGTACCGATCTTATTCTTGTTGAATTTTAGTATATTTAATTATGTTTTCATCATTTGATCATGATTAGATTGTTAGTTTAGCATAATCATCATGTAAGATAGCTATTTTAGTTACATGTTTTTTCGATTTATGTTGCAGGTTTTGTTTAGGTTATAGTTGCTGTAGGTTTATGTTAGATTAGTCATCATGTAATCATGCACGTAACACGGTTTATTCATCATGTCTTAGCATGTTTACTTACTCTTATATGTTAGTTGCTTTGTTTGCATTAAATCATGTTAGTACCCTTAAACAGGGCTTAGGTTTGCGTCTTGTATATATTGTAGCATGTTTAGGTTGATATGTACATTATTTAACCACACTTTGCTTGTTGGACACTTGACGGTAGAATCCCGGTAAGTTCCTCTATCTGTTCCTCTATCTTTTATGGCATATTGTTTGTGTGTGTCATTGTTTTTTTAATAATGCAAGCCTATGTGATTTTTGGTGATCCATTGGTTGTTTTGGATGCTTTTATGAATATTGTCTAGTTCCGGTTATGTTCATAACCACGTTAATTGAATTTATATGTAAAATATGTGGTTGTATTCATGAATCGAAGTTAAGTGATATTTATTTATTAAATCACCTAATTGTTTGGTTAGTAAAGGATTAGCGTTACTAATGAAGTTTGTGGAATTAATTAGTCATTTTATCTCATAAAATAAAAGGTTAGTAGAGGCCAATTAGTTGATTGGGCGAGATGGAGTGTATCAGTTAATGATCTTCCTAAGTTCCTAAGCTTGGAATATCTAGTTATGACGGATCAGTGCCTTTATTTAGTTTTCAATGTTAAAAGTTTCTTAGTTTCCCATAAAAATTAAGTGGCGAGTCTATCGGTGTGGGATAATAAGTTAGTACAACATAGTGTGAAAACGCATCTTATATCCAAAATGGCACGGCGTCCACAATGGCATCTTTTTTTATAATATTTATTTATTTTTTATGCCTTTTTGCCAACTTGCATTTTTCTTTTGATGAACCTTTTGAGCTTCCTTATGATTATTGCGAGTTCTTCATCATCACTGGTAAGGCTGGGGTGAAACCAAAAAAAAGGGCCTATATTCATATAAAAAACTAAAAATAAATTCACCCTGTTTGGTACTACTACCGCTGATTGATACCAAAATGTATTTATTCCATAGTACAAAAAAATAAAAATAAAAAAGTTGCATTCCAGCTGTGTGAAGCAAACATAAATGATTTCACATTGTGTTAAAATGAAGAGTGGGATAATAATTTTGCTTCACCAACAATGTGAAACAAACATAAATGAAAAGGAAACATGACTATATAATCAATTTTTCACACAAAACACACAACCCACTCACTATCTGATATCTCATAGTAAAGAAATTATGGAACACAATTTAATGAAATAAAATTAGGTCAAAAAAATTAGAGAAACTTTATTCAATTAAAATATAATAAAGACATAGAGTAAAAAAATAAGGTAAAATTATTTATTTCATTAAAAATCTAATAGTTTATGAGAGAAAACATTAGGGCAAAATTATTTATTCCATTATTTGGACCAGTTATACTTGTATATGTTTTAATTCATTTTTTTCAATTAAGCCAAATCAAATTTGCGATTAAATGTTTTTTTTTTCTTTTTTTAAAAAAAATTTGGATCAGCAAAGTCTTTTGGAACCCTTTAGACTAACTCTAAATCAACAAAAACAAATTTTGCCTATTGAAATTTTGAATATATGCTAACAAATTTGGGGGGGCCTATTTTTGGGCCAAATTTTGGGGCCTAAGGCACAAGCCTTGGTAGCCTTAGCCCAAGACCGGCCCTGATCATTGGACTCAGAATTATCTCTTTATTTATTCTGGATGTTGAAAGTAGATGTCTTTAGAGCTATCCCTTTCTACATTGAGCTTTCTTCATTATCTGATCTCATATTGAGTTCATGTGTCAGGAGTGAACCCAACAGGTCATCTAAGTTGAGTTTAGTGAGATCTTTAACTTATTGTATGTAAAATACTTTTAGCTTCCAACTCTTTCTCACCATTTCAACAATGGTATATATTTTTCTAAGAGATTTCAGAGTATTTATAATATTAGTGTACCTTGTAAACATATCAGCTATAGACTCGTTATAATTCATTTTAAACAACTTATATTTATTAACTAACAAGTTGACTTTTTATTCATTAACTTGATTAGTTCTTTCATGCATTGCCTCTAATCTATACCATATCTCTTTAGCATATTCGCAAGTAGAAATCATGTTAAACTCGTTTGCATCAAGAGCACAGTAAAGTATGTTCGTAACTTTAGCATTCAATTGAATAGCTTTGAAGTCATTTGCATTCTATTCATTTTATTCCTTAGACACCTTTTTTTTTTCATCAACAGTCTTGGTCGACACATAGGGCCTTTAACAAAAACTTTCCACAACTCATAATCTATGGATTGAAAGTATATATAGTCATTTTTGTCTTCCAGTAGTTATAATTCACACCACTAAATAAATGTGGTATGTTGCTAGACTGGCATTCAACAACAGAAGTGCCTGTAATGGTTGCCATGATCAAACTCTAAGACGGTTAAGTCAAGGCTAGATTCGAGGCTTTGATACTAATTTTTATCCCAGTAATGACAACCCAATAGGGGAGGTGAATTGGGTTTTTCAAATATTTAAGAAATAATGAAAACTAATGTAGTGTAAGCTAACTCATAAATAAAACAGAGATATAAAACTAAGCAATTAAACTATAACTGATGAATACACAATGTAAATAATCACACAGAAAAATATAAATAGAGATAAGAGAAAGGAGAAGATATATCAAAACCACGATTTATAGTCGTTCGGCTACCTAAGCCTATATCCACTCCCTAAGTATCCACCTCTGGAATTTCTCCACTATTTTCAAATAGCGTTACAACCCCTAACTTCACAAGTGGTAATGAACCTTTACAACAGGTGATCAATCCCTGATCACTCCAGTCGACTGGTTTTGAATTCAGTGCCTAGTTACACCTAACTGAAGTGATTTTATCCCGAAAACCACTCACAAGAAAATACCCTCGCAAAAGTAAAAAGAAGAACGGGGTGCAAACTCTTTTACAAAGTTCAACTCTCAACAAAAATTCTCATACACAAATGTATATCCCAATGAAGATCACAGCAAAGAGCTTTTTAAGGATAACAGAGAGCTTTCATGCTTAGTTGGTTCCTAAAAAGTTAATAAATGAAGCTTGCATGCTATTGTAAGAGTGCCTTTTCAATGGATAATTTATTTATTTTTTTATTAAATAGAAGGGAGGATGAATTTGTTGCTTGCCTAGCTCACCCATTAAAGAGTAATTTTAAAAGCAATAATTTTATTTATCAAAAAAAAATTAATATTTTTATTCAAAATGTGATTGTGTAATTAAAATTTAATTGGTGTGTATGAGATCCATGCACAAAAATGAATTTGGATGACATTGATTTTTTTGAATAAAACGTGTCATTTTGAGTATTATCATTGTTTATATTTCTATTGGAAATTTTGGTTATAAGTTCAAGGATGTATGTGGAATTAAATATAGTAGTTGATCAATTTTGATTTTAAGGGTATGATTAATGAAATATATTACTGATAAGTACAAATCATTGTTCTAAAGATTTTTTTTTTCTTTTTTTTTTTTTCGTTTTACCCTTCTACTATTTTATCTCTACTTTATCTTTCTATTTTCAAGCACTACTCTCAATCGCAAATGGTGACTTGCCAAAAAGTCGTCGGTTACACACCCGAAAAGTCCCTAGCAACCGTCAACTGATGGTGACCACGTAGACATATATGTAAACAGATAAGTGGATACGTGGAAAGATAGATAGATAGGTAAATAGATAGAAAAATAGGTGAATAATAATATGATTTTTTTTAATTATTATGGTCCTTATTGGCAAAAAATATAGAATTTATGATAATTGTTCCCAAAATTTTAAATTTACCCTTTTCTTTTATGCTTGGCCTACTCTCACCTAACTATCAAATCTTGTTTTCTCTATATTTTTCACCTGTCTATGATCCAAATTTCATAATACCCATGTTAGACCTCCTACAACCATCTTGAAGAGGTTGAGAGATTAGCTGCTTGTCAATTTATGTTTTCAGAGCAAAAATGTAACTAATGATGACCAATATTGGCCAATTTTGAGCCATGGAATCATTATTATTATTATTTTGACAATGAACTAGTTTAGAAATCGAAAAATTGAATGAATAATCCTTTTACTTATTGCATATATTTCAACTTAATGCCTCATTAATCTCACCAAATGAAAATGCATTTATGTGCCCCTAAAAGGTACATATAGTATGCATTTCATAACAATACTACAAATATTTGTAATTTTTATCATAAATTAATGAAGAAATTTATGATGTACATCCCCTAAAAAAGTGCTCACTGTAAGAAAATTGTGATTTTTATAATGAGAGTTAAGAATGTTTGTGGTGAATGTTATGATACTTTGTGATAAAGTTAAAAATAGTAAATTTATGGTATGCACCTTAAAGTTATGAATTGTAAAGTTATGGTCATTGCGGTAAGAAACATTATGACTTTTATAATGAGAAAAGTTATGACATTTTGTGATTTATGTTATAAAATTTTATGAAAATAGTTATGAAATGCATACCATTGTAGACACCCCATTTTGACCAGCTCTAAGATTTGGATGTTGTACTCTTGGCACCCGATGATGAAACCCCGACGCGCGTAATCCTTCGATTTCTCCAGTAGAGAGCTCAATCTTAAAACTTTATCCTTGCTTTACACCCATTTTGGCCAAGTTTTTTTAGACCGTTAAAACCAATGTTCAAAATGTTTTTACCGTATATAAATCCAATCATTTCCATGATATTCAAAACTCACATTTCAATCAAAAACACTGTGATTTTTGGTAACCAGTGAAGGCAAAGTGGAAATGAATGGACATGAGGAGAATCCTTTAGAAAAATCTTGTTTTCCCTTCGAATCTGCCCAAACTGTACAAAATTTGAGTGGCCGTACAACTTTTATGCCTGGCCAACCATATTTTGGTTGGCTGGCTGGCTGGCCACAAAAGAGTTGACCAGACAATTTTTGGTTGGCCTAACAAATTTGTCGAGAAACAAAGGAGTTTCTAGAAGATAGTCCCTATATGCATGTAGAGGTGCCACATCCGCAATTTTTGAACCAAGCAACCTTTAGGCCTATATAAACACCTCTCTCTCAAGAGAAAATGAGGTTGGATAACTTTGAAGGCTTCCCAAAGCATAGAGATACCCCTTTTGTCATGACACAAACCCATCCCTATAGGTTTAGTATCTCAATCGGCCAGTAATCTGGGATTACCGAAGGTCTCTGAACAGATTAAACAAAGTTAAGAGGCTAGCGGAAGCAAATATCATAATATAATGTCCATAGAGTTGTGTAGACATGCATGGGACATAAAATATAAAACTTATATACATATATGTGATGTTATATTCACGTTGGTCTTACGTCACCAATATAAATACAGTCAAAAGGGGACTTAGCCCTATATACAGGTTTACAAAAATTGTTCAGACAAACAGAAGAAAACAACTTAAAACTTGTTCGTAAAAGCATGGCCACACTTTAACTCGGGAACCTTCTTGGGAGGCGCAGTTGCTGGCTGACAAAATAGATCTCCAGGCAACAACTTAGGCCTGGTCACGCGCCTAGTCACCTACATACATAAATAATACGGGGTGTTGGAGCCCGGTAAATAATAACAAGGTAAAGGTTTTAAGGAATGATGTCCACATCAAATTCAGAAATCAGAATTCAGATCAGAAATAGATTTTTATACATATTCAAATTCAGAGTTCCTAGATAAACATACGTGATACATCCATCAGTGCTAACAGAACAAATGGCTCGTGATTACATGAGACGGTCATAAAAACCCATATACATAGTAGATACAGAGCATATAATGGTTATGCCTAACTATTTATATAATGGAACCTCAGCTACTGAGTAACAGATAACAAATATCACATGATATTAAGGATGCCACAAATACATTTCAAAAAATTGGACAGTCATTCATTCATACAAAATATAGCATTTTGAAAAACAAAATTTATCATATCTGTAGACACCCATTTTTGACCGTCCTCAAGACTTGGACGTCACCGTTTGAACACTCGGTGATCATCCATGTTTGTGTTCGTTTTGAGTTCTCGGAGGTCTCGGCTACGCGCCTTGCCTCAGGATCTCTTAACTTGCATGTTCTGTGCTTGGTTTTGCACCAAGGGCTTCTGTTTTGTGCTCCTGAGGGTAGAAGGTGGCTTGTCAGCTATCCCTTAAACCCACCGGCCATGGCTTAGGGCTACCGACCTTGTTTTCTTTCCACCGGCCATTGGTGATGGCCGGTCGGCTCTTTGTGTGGTCGGCCGACCATTTATTTGGCCGATGGACTCCTTTTCTGGCCGATACCACCTTTTTGCCTTTTTCAGGCATAGTGCATGCCAGCTGTGCCAGCTGGAGTGCACGAACTTGTCTTCTATACAGCTGTATGGAGGAACTTGCACCTTTTGCACCCTTTTGGTCTAGCTTCTTGAGGAAGCTTGGACCTTTGTCTTAGCTTCCTCAAGAAGCTTGAACCCTGTCTCAGCTTCCTCAGGAAGCCTTGGCCCCTTTGCCTTAACTTCTTTAAGAAGCCTTGATCCCTTTAGATTAGCTTCTCTTGGAAGCTTAACACTTTGCCTTGTCTATATAAGGAGACCCTCCCTCTCCTTTGAGGAGGTTCAGCAAAAACCAGACCTAATTACTTACATCTCTGATATATATCACCCTCTCTCTATATATCTCCCTCTCTCTCTTGATTTGTGTGTGTTTGAGGGCCTAAAAGTGTAGTTTGTTCTTAGTTTTGCACTAGAACACATAGTATTACACCATATTTCGACTTTAGAGGTGTTGGGGGTTTGTTCTTCAAGTTTTGAGATGGTTTTGATCAGAAGAAGGTAGTTACACTTGCTGTTCTTGAAGTGTTCTTCAAGGGTAACACTTTTGCTTTATTTTCCCCAATCTTGCACTAGTCTTTAACCTATCTTGCATACTGATTTAAGCTTTGTGTATAACTGAAAAAAGTCTTGTATTTGCATGCTAAAGATACTTCATTAAGGTCATTTTGGTGTTGGAGGTCGACCTCCCCCTCTTAGGCCTTGTTTGGCCCTTTTTGTGCTCTCCTTGTTAAGCTTTGAATACCTTTGTGCATTGGCCTTCTCACCACTGAAATCTAGAGGATTTTCAGTGGTGAAGAAGGGGTTTTGAGGTCTTGCATAGGGGAGGGACACCCCTCTCCCTTTGTCTCTCTTTTGTTTGCATTTTTGGCTCATAAGGGTAGCATGTATGTTTAGTTTCTTTTGGCTTCATTTCAGTGGTTTTTTGGGTGTTATTTGGTCATGTTATACCTCTATTTTTTGGTCAGATTAAAGGCCCCTTGCATGCTTAATATACTTGCTTTGTATTCCCTTATTTTGCCTAGAAATGCATCTTGCCTTTAAGACCATCATGCTTGCATGTTCTTGCCTAACTTTGTGAAGTTCTTGGTCATATTTCATCATGCTTGAGGTCTGTTAGGCACTGATTTGATCACATTTGCCATGTTTGGTATAGCCTCTTTACATTTTGGCTTGTGAGCCTTGAGTGTGTGAGTCATGAGCATGCTTGAGTTGGGTTGTTTTAGTGATTTGGAATCATTTCCCATGCCATTTCAGTCCATGTTTTGTGCTTACATACTTGCATTTGTTCCCCTCTTATGCCTTGAAGAGGTGTGGTCTTATGCTCCATGTTTGGGCTTTTGTGCATGCCTATGTGTTTGAGTCATTTGAGCCGCCATAACAGTGGTTTTGGGACTTATTTTGGTGCATTGTAACTCTGTTTTTGGTTGCATAGTCCATACCATGTTTGCTTGGGATAGGTGTTGAGCAATGCTCTCTTTTGTGGCCTTGAATGCCTTCTATGTCGCACCTGTTCCCTAGCATGTTTTGGCATCATTCTTCGCATGCTTTTCAGAGTTTAACATGAGTGTTTAATGTCCATGTATATCGCCTTCAAGTATGCCTAGAGTTGTCCCCTCCCATGCTTAGATGATGAACCTTGTTGTGTGCATGATTGCATGCATAATTGGTGCTCTTTTGCACCATCTTAGGCCACTGTTTGGGGATGGGCTGAGGCCCTCTCATTTCAGTATAAGTCCATCTTTGCATACTTTGCATGTTTGCACGTTGCATTACATTAGTTGCATGCTTGCATTATATCATGTTTGCGTTGAATGTTTGCATTGTATGATAGGTCACATCACATTGCATTTTGCATGCTTGGCACATTGCATATTTACATGCTTAGTTTGCATTGCATTTCACATGTTTGCATACTCAAGCCACCTTACATACTTCAGCCACATTGTACCCATGCATAGCATTTTGTTTGGTTTGGGGTGTCAAACCAAGCATGAGGGATGAGGCGTGTTCGTACTCAAAGTGACGAAATACGTCTCACTCCTCGGTCGCCAATGCCCTTGACCTCAACATGATAGGGCACGAGGCATGCATCTCTTTTATGCATTCATTTTACTTTGAATGGTAAACTTGGCCTCTTAGGCCATCATGCATCGCAATGCACAATTGATGGCCCGAGGGTCGAGGGCCACACTCCCTTGAGTCTATAACATGATTGGGAGAGTGGCCATGCATACATTTGCTTGAAAATTCCATGCCATACACTGCTTGCCCTCTGCTGCTATCAACTGTAGGATTCTGCAGGAATAAATGGCCGACCGGCCATTTTTAGTGCCGACCGACCATCAATATCCAGCCGATGACACAATCTTTGGCCGATAATCCCATTCACATGGCCGGTGGCCTTTTGTTCTGGCCAGTGGCACTCCACAGCATTCAGGAGGAAACTCAAAGCAGTTCTGGAAACTTTCATAATTTTCAGAGGAGCAAGGCAGTGTAAACAGAGGCAACAATGGCATGGTATGGGTTCCCGAGCAAGGCGAGTCAAGCATGCATCATCCACGCATTCCGAGGCAGGGCTGTGGCCACCTTCCTTCTGCATTTAATTCGTTAATTAATTAGAAGTTCTGTAATAATTAATTTAATAGTATTCATCTTGTTGTGTAATATTTATTCGGACCCTCCGAGTGAGGGCAATTGTGTAATAAATGTGCGTGGGTGTGTGTATGTCTTCCAACCCCACGTCTTTCTCCCTTTTATTTATCTGCTTTCAGTGGTTAGATTAGGGCATGTTCAAATTAGCATCCTTATGCTCGTATGTTTTGCATCCATTCATCTGTATTGCATGCACCGGGCTCAGCGCATCATACTAACTGCATTGTATTTCAATTCCAAGTTGCATACGTGTTAGCTGTAGCATTTTATATGCCATTCTTAGAATAGCCGAGCCTATTATAGTTGCATTTTTGCATGTGTTGCATTAGGTATCTCAGCATAGTTAGGATCCATGCATGTTTTCTAATTAGCTTCTTTCTTTGGCTTGGAGTACTCGGTAAGTGTTTATGCTTTAGCATCCTTGCATGCGTGTGAATGTTGCCATGATAGCATGCTTGCCATGAGGCTAACTGCTTATGTGATATAACTGCCTGAATGCCTGTGGGTGAAGGTTGGGTTATTTGGATTGGAACAATTCATTGATTGCGAGTTTTAAGCCCACTTGAGAGTGGCAAATCATCGTGTTTTCTAAAGCCCACCTGAGGGTGGCAAATCCACATTTTAGCCTACTTGCGAGTAACAAACCGTTTTCAAAACAAACATGAAATGTTTCGTTCTAATTCAGGCGATCCAGTCTATACTTATATGCTGTGCGCATCATGTAGTAAATCTAGGCTAATAACCGGAATAAGAACGCATAATGTTTTCAAAACTTGATATCATGGTTAGTAGAGGCCGATCTTTGATCGGGCGAGTGGGGGTGCTCACGAAGTGACCTTCCCCAATCGTACCCAAGTTCCCGAGCCAAGGCAACTTTGGTGATGACGGACACGTGGCCTTAGGCAAACGAGTCAGGGTTTCCTAAATTCCCTAAAATAAAATATTTAGGTGGCGACTCTGTATCTGGCAAAGCAGTCCATGTTTGGCACTTCTTTATATAAAATCTGTTTTTCAAAACGATTTGCCAAAATTGGACTCTTTGGTTCAAATTAAGAACCGTGACAACTTGAGTCCGAACTGTAGTGAGCCCTAATGAACAAAACGGGATTCCCTCTCGGGACATTCGGGGACGTCTACAATATCGTATAGGAAAATACTTAAACTTGAGCATAGCTTTACAAAGTTATTACTCACAGATAGCTCCAGTGGCAAAACAAACAGAGCAGATAGATCAGACGGATTACAGCGTGTGACCTATACAAACACATAATGGATATACATTGAAACACATGCTCCGAAAAACACTTATCTTATTTCTTTTCTATCTTGGTGTGTTTCTAATCTTTATCATCATCATTATGTCTTAATTAATACTTAGAAATGCCTAAGATGCAATGAGAATGTCAAAATGCACTCTAAAACACTTAGTCAAAATTCTGAAAACAAGGCAGTTCACTCGAGCGCAACTCTGGTCGCTCAAGCGGACCCCTTAGTCTGCACAACTTCTGGGAGCTCTCATTTTACGCTCGAGTGAAGAGCTTGGTCGCTTGAGCCAAGATGGAAAACAAATGGTGGTTGCTCGAGCGCAAGTTCTATCGCTCGAGCTAAGGCCGATGTCTGCAAAAGTATTGGGAGCTCGAATTTTATGCTAGAGCCAACTTTATGTCGCTCGAGCCAAGGTGCAAAACAAAAGGTGATCGCTCGAGTGCAACTTTGGTCACTCGATCGATGATATAGAATTTTGGAATTTCCAGATTGTTGTTCAAGATGCAAAACTCAAATTCAAAGCTTCAAAACATATCCTTTGGGCCCCAAAACTTGAGAAAACATGTCTAAGCTTGTATAACACCATGAATTGAAAGCCATTCCGCAAAATCAAAGCCCAAAGGCATGTGAATTAGTCAAAAGTAAAAGTTGAAATTTTGAAACACATCATGCATGTAATGATATGAGCTTCAGTATTCCAAAACATGATCAATTAAGATGTTTAGTACAAAATCATGTTGAATTCTTAAAACATAGCCAAGATAAGAACATGCATGTGAGAATTCTTGGAAAACAACCTCAAAACTTGATGAAATAGGCATGCATGTATTATATGATCTTCTTTTCTACTTCCCTAGCTTTATTCTTGCATTCATGTGCTTAATTCCCTAGAATTCATGTATTAAACAAGGTAATTATATAACTAAATGGCTAAATTCTTACCTTTAAGTCTTAATTTGCAAGAGTTCCAAGTTGTTTTTCCCAAATTCCAAGTCTCTAGCTTAAGTTCAAGCTAAGTCCTCAATCTTTCTCTTATGATCTCAACTTCTCTCTCTCTCTCTCTCTCTCTCTCTCTCTCTCTCTCTCTCTCTCCATGTTTTGAGTTCAAAAGATGAAGGAGGTGGTGTATGTAAGTAGTTCTAGCTGTGTCTTAGCTTATATAGGTGTGATTAGTGATCTAATTAAGCTTAGCTTAAGATTGAACAATTGGTATTATTTTATTCAAATTATTTGGTTTCGAATAATATTTCAATTAAACCTACCATAAAATTCTAAAAATTCCAAAGAATACATATACGGAGTCAATTTCGCGTTCAGACGCTGACAAGGCAATCAATTCGCATAGTAAAACAGAAACACCAACAGATATTCCTACGACCTACAGATAGAACAACAAATAACACATATAACACATAATTAAAAAATGTTTCCATCATAATCACTTATTAAGCATTCTTATTTAAGGATGATAAGCTAATCACAGGCCGGGGTTGTTACACCTTTTGATCTCAAAGCTTTTGGGTCTTTAAATTTCTCTCTCTCTCTCTCTCTATACATACACCATTGGAGCTTGGAGCTTGAATCTTTTCTTGCTGGAGATTCAAAGAAGAATTCAATGCCTTAAGGGTGCTTAGAGAAAAGTTTGCTAATCAAGAAGTTTTTAGGGGTACTTATGTGTAGGTCCTAATAAGTGGACTTATTGTCTAATAGGTCCTATAGAAAAAATTTGCCATGAAAAAAGTCACTAATTGTAAGTTTTAGCGACAATTTATAAAAATCATGACAAAAAAAAGTCACTAATTGTCAGTTTTTAGCGACATATATCAAAAATTATCACAAAAAAATTATTTTTAGTGATAATTTTAGCAAGACTTATTTTCAATAGGACTTGATGGGAATTAAGTCCAACTATTAGGACCTATTGGTAGTTTACCCAAGTTTTTATTCATTACTTGAAGTAAGTTCTTCGACTTTCCCACCACTTTCTTTCCTGTTTTCTTTTCTTTTCTCTCCTACCAATCACTCTATAATATTGAATTCTATAGTTTATAATGTGATTGGGCCTTGTGGATAGATGAGGGAATTAGCCACCCCTCCATAGGATTCATTGGATTACTTGAATTTTTTTTTTATTTCATTTTCTTTCTCAATTTCTCATCTCCCAAACACTATTTTTTTTTTCTTTGATAATTTAGATTAGTTTTGGACTTGTATATACCCTATGATTTATTTCCATAATTCTCTTATTTGCTTTCATTGTCTTTCATTTTCTCTTACTTTCTCACCAATTTTTTTATCATCTAAACATGTTTAATCTTCATGATTCAATCCATGTTCACATTCTAATGGGCAATTGTGGTTGTTTAATGAGATAGTTTGGGTGATTGATGAGCTTAAATTGGTGGCTAAAGAGTTGTAGATTACATTTTCTTTCATTTTCTCCTACTTTCTCTCTACTTTCTTGGAAGCCAAACATGGCTTCCCCCTAGAACTGATTTGTAATCTACTATCTCCATATACTTTTAACATGGATTTGGGTATTCACTTATTCTTTTCCATGAGAGATGATGTAGATTCATATTCACTTCTTTGATTTGCATCTTGATTAATTTTCATTTTGCTTGCTACTTCTATGATTATCATGGATTTTTCCATATCTTTGATGATCAAAGGAGTTCCACCTTCTCATCCATTCCATGATGAGAATGCACTACAAGAAATTGCACTTTTGGCGACTACTTTTGGCAATGACGTCAATTTTTCATAGCCAAAACTATATTTTTGGCGACACAATGATCAATTTCGTTGGTAAAATTAGACCTTTACCAACGCAATTTACTACTGTCGCTAAAAAAAAAAAAAAAAAAAAAAAAAAAAAACATTCACTAGGTACTAGAATTATTGGTTGGTGCCAAAATTTCAAAAAATTTAGCTACAAGGCTTATTTTTAAGCAACACAATAAGCGTCGCTATTAGTGTGCTTACTTTTGGCGATGACAAATTGGCGTGGGCAAAGAGTTAAACATTTAGTAACGATAACACTATTCATCGGAAAAAGTTTTACTGAAATGAGGTGATTTAGTGATTTGCGTTTTTATTATAACTTTTCAAAGAGTTTTAAATATTCTAGTTATTGAATTAGATCACAAAATGAACCCATCAAGCCCAAACACACTCTTAGTTGAGATGACTAATTTGAGATAATCTAAACTTTTCCAAAGAATGTGATTAGATTATCAATTTTAATATGTTTCGTTTCATTTTCAGAAACTTGTTTCAGAATTTTTTTTCTAAAAAACTAAATAAAAAAAAAAATTGGTGAAAAAAATTTTTAAAAAAAAATTTATTACTTTTATACAATTTTATCTCTCATAAATAATTTTTAAAATTTAAAAAATATGTTTTTGATTTTTATACTTCTCAAATTAGTTTTAAAATTTTTTTTTTTTTGGGGTATAATTATCTACCTCTACAATTCAAGTCGATTACCCTCCCTCTCTCACTTACGCCTCTCAAATTGTTTCTCACTCACGCCTCTGCCCCTCTTCTCTGTAGCTTTGTCTCCATCGCCATTACCGCAAGGGTTGCTAGAGGATCACTGCAAGGGTACCCCCGGTTGCTGGAGCATCATCGGTTTGTCTCTCAGGTATGTCCTCTATTTCGTCTCTCTCTCTCTTTCTCTCTCTCGATTTCTCTCTCTCTCTCTCTCTCTCTCTCTCTGTGTTTACACACATATACATATATATATATATTTATATACACAAATCATATATACAGAACTTTGATGCTTTATATAATCGATTAGACATTGGTAATGTCATCCAAAGATGAATATAAGTTGTTTACATTGATTACCTGACAGTTGCTTGGGGTGAGCTGTTATTCAAATTAGGGCAATGTTATTGAATTTGTTGCTGAATTAGGAAATGCTAAAATTAGGGCAATGCTGAATTTCTATATAACTTCTTCAATATTGTGCAATTAAAAATGGTTTGTTGTTGCAAATTATAGATAAATAAATAATAAAAAAAAAAGTTTAATTTGCCCGGAATTGTGCCATATGCTGTAAAACAAAATCTAAGTTGGTTGGACAAAATGCAAGAGTTTGTGATTGATTATAGGGGATTTGAATCTGATAAGAAGGCTTGAGTACTTTGAAATTGTGTTCTCTACTAATTTGGTTGGACAGAATGGAAGAGTTTTTATGGAAAAATTACAATTTAAGTTTTATGGGAGAAGATTTGTTATCTATCTTCCTTGGGGCTTTAGTATCTTCTCCATTCAAGGTAATTCCTTTGTTTTTGATCTCTAGGTATTGAAGGGTTGTACATGATTTTATTTTTATTTTTCATTTTTCTTCTCTATATGCTTAATAAATGGGTGTTTCCATACCTCCAACGTGGGATAGTTGTTCCCAGAATTTTCTCTCTCTTTTGAGATTCAGAAATAGCAACCAATTCCAAATCAGGTGACCATGCCTGTTGTCTATTTGTTTTTTCTTTTGACCTAGTAAAAATAACAAATGTGTTTGGTCAATTTGTGCTCTCAATATTGGTTTTTAATATACGTGGGAAAATGTTGAGGAGTGAGAAGGCCAACATAAAGCTATGTCATTGCCTTATTATGCATATGTGTTGGCTTTTACACTTCTTTTGGTTTCTTGTAGTCACTATTTTCATATGCATTTTTATCTTATTGTTGTCCTTCTTGCTAAGTTTTAGGAAAACATATTTATTTAAATTCACAATAAGGTCATTGCCCTTCTAAGCAGAAAACTGTGACCTTTTGAGTAGTATGCACATTAGGTGTTTATGAGTCATAATTTCCCTAAGGACAAGCAAATAAATATGCCTAAGGTTGCCACGTTTTCCTTCTGGTGTTTATAGTCTTATCCTGATTGGTAATATCTAGCATGACGATGTATGAAACTTCACAAAATGTTTACATGCTTGCATACTATGCAATATTCTTTCGTTACACATTGCAATGTTGCATTCTGTTTTCTTTTGTTAATTTTCTTGATTAAAAAATAGATTTCCATACTTACCAAAAAAATTGAAAAAAAAAGAAAAGAAAGAAGAGTTCCACATATGTCTAATGCGATAGCCTTCCTTGCCTTCATTTAAAAATTCGTTTTGATACTTAAATGTTCAGTGTTTCCTTAGTATAGGATGAATATTAATCTCGTGAAGTTCTCATAGTTTAAAACAAAGAAGTTTTCACTCATCCATCCTTCATAAATTCTAAAAAAGGCTTTTACCCATTCTGATTATAGGCATTTGTGAATTTAGTTCTCACATTGTGTGATACTGCGGATTCTATAGTTATGTTTGCACCATCCTACTTCAATGCGTACATGTCATTCTAGATGACAAGTGTTACTAACATTATGGCAGGTTCTAGTAATCCAAAAGACACTTCATCCCGATGCAGGTATGAAATGTGCATTGTGCATGACCTGAAAAATATCATAGTTCTTTTTCCTTGTCAATTTCTCAAGGAATCTTGTTGAGTATTTTGTGCCAGATTCTTGCTAAACAACATAAATTGTATGCATAAAAATATAATTTTGTTATTTGATGGGAGTGCTTCTGCAACAAACATTATGATTGTTGAATTATGTTTATATTGAGAATTGGACACTTTCCTGAATTGATTAATTGCCTTAAGCCTGTGGTTTCATCTAGTTGTGGCTAGAGCAAGCTGGTGACTTTTGAAATGCTTATGGAAGCCCATTTTAATTACTATAGTATCGTGGACCCAAAGACTGTAGTAGCAAAAAATGAAATACTAATATCTTGAATTTAATTTGTTTTCAAATTTGATGGAAAACTGGGTTGGTGATTTTCCATTACTTGAATACCTTTTTTCTTTTTATTTTAATCATCTTCTCCTTTAAAAGTTTTTCTCTTTTCAACTTTTACAACGGTTTGTGATATACTAGTGTATCTATGGTGAAGTATTAAAGCCCTTAACTCTCTGTTGTAAGAGAGTATTGGAGAATTAATTTTTATTTGATTTCATTAAGGTACAGGGCATATCAAACAAAGCACTATATATTTTTTGTTGTTCATTTATCAGATATTTTTCTTTTCAGACTGGCTGGAAAAGACTTTGCGGGAAACTAAACCAACCCCAAAGCTTGTTACTGCCGTTAATCCTGGAAACCCATCCGAAACTTACATTCCACTACCTTTTCTCAAGGTCTCTCTCTTTCTCTCTGTGTGCATATATGTAAACATTTTTTTTTTTGATAAGTACATAAATGCATACATAAACATACATGCGCACACATGATTGGAATCAGAACCAATCTTGAAGCACGTACCAAAAAAAAAAAAGAATTGGTATGTGTTACTCATTGATATATAATAATATAATCATTTTGGAGTTGTGAATTTGTTTTGGTCTTTTTGTTTTGTTTAAATATGGGACAATGTTGTTTCTGCCATTTATGCTCCTGGTGGTCTCTTGAGCTATGTTTAATTTGATTGTGTTCTTTGATGTCATCATAAAGTTGAACTCTGCCTACTAGGGTCTCTATTACAAAAAGAAGAGTTGCTTGCTATAAATAATTGTATTAAATTGAAGATGAAATTTGTTTATCTTTAATAAATTTGAATGTGTTCAATTTATATGGAATGTAGGTCTTTGAATTGAGGCTCATAACTTTGTTTTGTCCTTTATTTTATTTTATTTTTGTTTTTTTTTTTTTTTTTTTGGTTTTTTTTTCTTTTTCTTTTTTAATATCTAATGCATGTCTTTAAATTACATTTTCAGAAGCAAACAAGAAAAAAGCAAGGTAGCCATAATGTATGTCCCTACTGGAAGTCTATATTAGTTATTGAAGTTGCTTGGAATGTTCATTGAAAGTCTTCATAACAATAATAATAAAGAAAAGAGTGGGGAGTGGTTCTCTTCCCTTCTCTATTAAATCGAAGATCAAATTTGTTTTTGTTTAATTAGTTTGAATGGATTCAAATTTTGTGGAATTCAAAAGTGAATCAAATTTCTTTCTTGAATATAGGTTGTTGAAGATGGAGATTATGATCTTGCTCCAGTGCTAATTGGAAATGAGAAGAGGCTTGTTCACATGCTTTTGCATATTGTCATTGGTGATGCTATAGTTGCATTAAACACATCATTCCAATTGGGATTGACTTGATTTCATTTATTTTGTGCTTGGTTTAACTTTAGGTATTGTTGTACATAAACTTAAATTTTGGATTGTAAGAACACGTGGGCTATTGTTGTTATCATAACTAGAATTTATTTATATATATTTGGATGTCAATGAATTAAAGTGTGGCTATTATTTAATAATTTTTTTATTGGAAAGTAGTTTGTTATTTGTGATGGTAATTTTTGCTATCCCAAATACCAAATTAATTTTTTTTTTTTATAAAACAATTAGATGTTTCGCCGACGCAATCAAGTTGTCGCCAAAAGTATCATTTTTACTGATGCAAATTTGAGTCGGCAAAAGTGACATATAATCATCTTATTTGAATCACTTTTGCCGACACAATGTAAATTGGCGACGATGGTTGAAGGCTTTTGCCCACAAAGATGTTTGTCGCTAAAGACATACTTTTGGTAATGCAATGAATTTTTCGTCGGTAAAAACTTTTCCCGACACACTTTCGGCGACGGGTTACCGACGAATCTCTATGGATTGGCAAAGCTCTTTGCCGACAATTTCTGCCTTTTCGCGACGAATTTTGTTGTGTTGCCAAAGCTTTTTTTTGTTGTAGTGATGGTCGACTTTGCTTATTTTTAATTCTTTATTCTTTGTTACTTGGTTGCTTTTATAATCATCATGTAATGTTTGGTATTACTTGATGGTTGTTTAGGCTAATCTATCTCCGCTTTAATTATTTTCATGGTTAGATGAGTAGATATATTCATTTCCTCTTTGCTTTGCTACTCTTTCTCTTATCTTGTGGTGATTGGGATTGGGGTTTCTCTATCATGTTCACTTGGAAGCTTTCATGGCTTAGATGGGTTCAATTCTCTCATTATTCTTGATGATTGAGGATAAATCCATCTTGTCTAACTTCTAGTGGCATTCCAAGAGTATTAGTACTTCTCTCTTGCATTCCTATGATTGAGAAGTACTTTGGCTCATTTTCTTTTCTACTATCTTGTAGTTTCTCTTGATTTGTAGCTTCTCTATTTTCAGTTGGTAGTCTTGTTAGTATAGTTACCTTCCATTATTCTTGTCATTTTGTTTCCTTTCAGTATAGATGCTTGTATATTCATCTCTCTCTCTCTCATTCTTCATCTCTTTTATCTGAAGCTTTCCATATCTTGGCATCATGTTTTCTTTATTTCATCATTCTTCCATGTTTTGCATCCATTTTTCATGCATAATGCTTGGCTCATCTTACTTGTCATTTTATTTATCTCTTATGTGATTATGTGTGCAATCCCATGTTTTGAGATGGTTCATATTTCACATGTTAGTCGCCAAGTCTTTAGTTGCATTCCATTGCATTTATTGCATTAGTTTCGTTGCGTCTACGAGCATGCATATTTTCTAGCCCTTTTTCTTGGTTTGGTGCTGATGAGTACTAGGTGAGCTTCTTTCATCTTTGCATCCCAATTGTGCATGTTTTATTTACTATGGTTGGCATTCTACCATGTAGCTACTTATTTTTGTAATATATCTCTATGATTACAAGTGGATGGAGGTTATTTTGCTTAAGTTGGGATGATATTGATTTCTATGTATGTGAAGTCATATTTTCTTTGAATTGCACATTTTCAAACTCTTTTTCAAACGCATGAGATCAAAGCATTCCAAAGTAAGTGATTTAGTCTATACTTGATTGCTTCACATAATAATTTTAGCATTATTAATCAGAACATGAGCATATATTGGTAATGAATCTCATATTATGAATTAGTAAAGACCAATATTTGATCGGGTGAGCGGGGGTGCTCAATTCATAACCTTCCCCCCTCATACCTAAGTTCCCGAACCAAGACCCATTAGTTGAGATAGACAAGTGGCTTTTGGCATGAGTCATGCATTTCCTAATTTTCTCAAAAGATTAGTTGACAACTCTGAATCTGGTGATATAGTACATTTTAGGCATTTCTTGTGATTAGTGGACTTTCTATGGATTTGTCAGATTTAGACTCTTATTCTGTTTCACATTGCAGTCGTGAAACCAGACCCGAGGGTTTGAACTATCAAGTGCATTCAGACACCCCATTCGACAGATTCCACATATAACTTTTTAAAAACCTCAAAAATTATAACTTTGACCATAAGCTGATATAATTTTTCCATTCATAACTTGAAGATTCATTACAATAATTGCAATCAAAAAGGAAAAAAAAATGTGCAATACTACAAATTCATTAGCCATAATTTTTACTACAAAGTAATATAACATGTACTACAAAAAATCATAGATATAATATAATAAGTTTTCTCTATCTCTAAACCCTCCCTTTCGCTTTAAGCCCTCCATCTCTCCATCCTGGACCTCACCATTGGTCGGTCGACACTAATGGCCATGGCGGCCGGCTGGTCTCTCTCTCTCTCTCTGTCTCTGTGTTGTGCATTTTTCATTTTCAATAAACTTGAACCCCCTCCCCCCCTCCTTAGTTTTTCCCACCCTCTTCTTATCCGTCTACTCTTTAGATTTGGTTAGGGTGTTTTATGATCTTTAGTTATGGTGTTGGGTGCTCGATTATGGGTGTTTCTTTGGGGTATTTCGGTTATGGATGTTCTATAGGTGTTCGATAGTAGTGGTAGTGGAGGAAAGGGAGAGATGGTTTTAGATCTATCATTTTTGGCAATTTCAAAGTCACCATTTTTTATGGTTTCAGTTAGAGAATGAAAGGGAGAGGTGGCAGTGAGGAGTGATGCAGTAGTGGTAATGGAGGAAAATAACAGAATAGGAGATAACATAGAGGCAGGTTTTCTTTGGTATTGGGGTTTATTCATGTTGAAGGAAGCTGGGGTCTGCAAGGAAGGAGCAATGTAGGAGCAGTTTGGTGGTCGGGCGATGATGGAGTGGCACAAGAAGCGGAGATAGAGTCTTAGCAGTGGGAGAATGGGGTGCGCGTGGTCTTCTCCTACAGTGGACAAGTCTGACACAACTTGGTGATGTGGAACAATGTATTAGGAAGTGTCTTTGGGGAATTAGTGTTCTAACATAGGAGACAGTGAATGGTACAGTGGGACAGAATGTTTTGTGGGATTCAAGCATTTTGGTGTTGTGTAATTACGGAACTGCTACGTAGCTCGAATTGTCGAGCTCGAAATTGGCTCGAATCCAATTTCAGAAGCAGAGAAGGAGAAGAGAAGGAAAGAGGAGGAGGAGGAGGACTAGAGGGGGCATAATCACAGGGGGAGAAGAGAAGAAAGGAGGAGGAGGAGGAGGAAGGGGAGGGGCTCGGCGGACCGGAGGCGACGGCGGTGGTGCTGCGACGATCGCTAGTGCTGCGACGAAGCGGAGGGCTCGGCCGACGGCAGAAGCGGAGGGGCCCTCTCTTCTCTCATTCCCTCTTCCCTCCTCTTTCTCTTCTCCTCTCTTCTTCCTCTCTTCTCTCCCTCTTTCTCCTCTGTTTTAGACCACCCAAAACGCCCAAAACGACATTCGAGCCAATTTCGAGCCAAGATTTTTGAGCTACGGCTCATTTTCCGTGTAATTAAGACCTACTTAACTAGTTTTTTGTTCCCTTCTTGAATTTCACTTGGATTTTGTTTATGTTCTTTTAATCTTAAAAAACTCGTGAGGCCAAGAGGTTAGTTATGAGGATGTGAGCCGTAGTAGCAGGAGAGTTTTCACTCTCTAAATTTCTCTCTGTGCATTTGATTTCCTTGTACCTTTAATTTTAGAATTTTATATTTTTAATGAAACTTTTACTTTGTTTATAAAATAATAAATAAATACACTACCAAAAATTGTAACCATCACTATAAAAAAATCATAACTTTTTACAATATGCTCTGTTTGAAGATGTCGCGATGTGGGTTTGATTATGGTTTTGAGACCTTAAGACTCAAACTCAAGATCTCAACAACTAAGGTAATAATGTCGCTAACTCAATGCCTTTAAATGGTGTAATATAGGGACTATTAGAAACTATTTAGATTGTTCAAAAAAAAAAAAAATGGTGAAAGTCTTTATTTTAATTACAGGAAGATTCCTTCAATAAAAGTTAAAAATAAATAACTAAATAACCTGTTAGAAGATTCCAAGACATCCCATTCCATTTCTTGTCTTGGATATAAAACATTACACTAGCATAATAATTCAGTCAAAGAAATAAATACTAAACACTCCATGCAACTCTGTGGAGCCATAAAACAGACAAAAGTGGCAAAATAAGTTGTTTAGAAAATTATAACAGAAATGTTTCTTGGAATACTAACAAATTTATGATTTTGGTGCTCAAAAAAAAAAACAAAATTAAAAACCAAAATCTATTCTGACCTACAGTGGCACATCATTGATCCCATATCTTATCCAATCCGAACGAGTTAATAGAAAATTATGAGTCACTGTCAAGTCGGATCTGATTGCCTAACTTTAATTGGTCAGCTGGGTCCATTTAGGCATTGGTATTTTAAGAAAGACGGCACGATAAAGACTTCACTGCATGTTGCATGTTTCTCATCGACCAACATTTTGGCACATGATTCGCATTGTATACCTAAAATAATCAAATGTAAAACAAAAATATTGTGTAATAAATCTATTAATTAATCTAATAAAAAAACAATTGATCACATTTGTGTCTCCAAATGCACATGCCCTCTGACCATAGTGTAACATTTAAGTGGTTGTCAATGTCAGTGCACATTTGAAACTACATACTCGTGCTGCACATGCGCGTTCAACTCTTCGTGTGTGTGCATAGGACTATTGAAACTACTATACATACGGCGCTGATGGAAAACGAAGATTCTAAGTAGTTGTACACACAAACATACTTATAAGTAGAACGAATTATCATTAAAGAAATGAAATATGACAAGAACAATATGTAGGAAGAAGAAACAAGAAAATTCACATGCATGTTTTAGTGTATCTCCTGTCGTTGCCAGGTGATTTGATTCCACAAATCGATGTCTTCTTCCACATGGGTAGATTTGAATGCAGATTTGAGCAATCATATGTGGGACTAAGGAGACATGAAAACATTTTTCTTGAGAGAATGCTTGGTATCTAGCATGCATAGTCATTGAAAATGTTCACCCACTTTGCTTAGTTTGGCATACCTTTGATTTCCTTCTCTGTAAACATTCTTCTTTCTACTTGGCTGTGTTATAGAAATATCTTGGCAAGGCGTGGCATATTCATCTCCATGCAATAGACATGTTTACACAAGTTTCGGACAGCAAGTGGGAATTAGATTGAAGAAGGGGTCCAGTACTCAAGCCCATACTCTCAATCTCTATGATGCAGCAAAAATTCACTAGAGCTGGATACAAAATGGAAACTAAAATGTTTAGGCATAAGAACATGACATGTGATCCATACAAATATCCATTACCAAATACTTATATCAAATTTGACACTGCGTATATATTCCACATGGATAAATTTGATTGCACAT
Source organism: Camellia japonica (assembly GCA_030407325.1). NCBI lineage: Eukaryota > Viridiplantae > Streptophyta > Magnoliopsida > Ericales > Theaceae > Camellia > Camellia japonica. The sequence continues at coordinate 99,371,436 of JAPPVO010000014.1, read as the reverse complement.
GTGGACAACTAAACCAAAAAGATGATAATGAAAATGAATGCTCTCCTGGAATCTAGGAGAAAGAGAGGGAATTTGGGAAGAAGAATGATTACAATACAAGCATATCAATACTAAAGTTCATGCACTTGGACATATGCTTCCTGGAAATGCATTTTGAGCAAATCTTTTAGTTGTGTGGAGCCATAACAAAAGCAAAAGCACTTTATGTGATGAGATATTTACAAATGCTCCTTGATCTGTGATTTTGATTTTGATGTTCCAACTATCATACCCACAAAGAACAATTTCAGCACAGCCCCAGAAGGTCCATCTTCAGTGGTGGAACTGTGTATGGACTGGGAGGGGTCCCGCCCCTCCGATTTTTTTATAATTTTATTTTTATGAATATTTGTAAAATATATAATAGGATGATTTTTTAATTTTATAAAAATTATTTTAATAACTTTTTATTTCATTAATATTTCACAATGTATATTGAAAATGATCTCTAATTAATTCACATTGTAAATAATAATATCAATTTTATGGAGTTGATTTTATTAATATAAGGTACGTATCACTTTTTTTTTTAAATTTGAAAAATGTAATGGTATGTATACATTTTTATGAGTAATGTTAAAGAATTTAAAATCTCAACTTAAATTTATCTACAATGACATGGCAAGTGTTGAGTCATAATTGATTGATTTTAAACAAATTAATTGACATGTAACATTTTAAGTTACTGAGTGTAAATTCAAGGGTGATTTTTTTAAGAATTTTAAGCATTTTTCAATTCTTATTTACTAGATTACATCAATCAGCAAAATAGTTTAAAGCAGTGGTTTAGTCGATTACATACTGAGATCTAAGGGCATGTTTGATTGGGTGGATTAGAGCATGGGATTGGGATTATTAATCCGTGGGTCCAATTATCCTATGTTTGTTTTAACATTTTGGTTTAGGATTATTAATCCAATGGATAATTAATCCAACAAATTTGTAGGATTATTAGTAATGGGGTAGGGGTGGGATTATTAATCTAATGGATATTAATCCAATTGGATAGTGAATACCACACTAATTTAATAGGATTATTAATACTTCACTATTAGTCTTGTGAATCAAACATGACCTAATAGTGCAAAATTTTTAAAAGTTAAAAAAACAATTTGTTAGATTTATTTAGTTTTGTTGTGAAATACTTTTTTTGTAACGCTTATATAAGAAATTATGTTCAATTGATAATATATCAAAACTAACTCAGTATTTTTTTATGGACATATGTTGGCCACTTCCGAATAAAATTCCTAGTTCGTCCTTATCTGTCATCTTCCCTATACCATATCAATTTATACAAAAACAAAATAAAAAACAGATGGACCAATGCATTGATAGAATTGAGACATGGTGAATCAAAGATTGCATTGTGGTTCCCTGGACAGCAAGTTGACATCCTGGAATATAGAGATTATGGGCAAATTCTCAGTAATTTTCAAGAGGCTCTGTTCTGGCTTCTTACATACCTCATTAGCCACTTGGATTTACATCATCTGGGTGATAAATGTACGAGCACGAAATAATTTTCACTCATATAATCTTGTTGATCAAGCTTGTGCTCTTTCAAACGTCGTTGTAACACTTGAAATCATAAACGTGAGCTGGCTAGCGGGTGTGTACTGAAAATCTCTCTGATGGCTAAGTCAAGAAGTAGATTACCAAAGTAAAAGCTCTGTGAATTCGAGAGTAAGAATCGTAATACCTGAGATTAGGGTTTGGTTTAAGCTTTTGTAGATTCTGCATGGCACAATCCTAGTAGGGTTTTAATTCTCCATGGTAGAGTCCTCCCATGAATCACATTCCTAAAGGATAATGTTTATTTTTTGACACCCTTCACACTACAAACCAAGTGAGATGGCATAACTCTTTGCTCGGCTATCGCCATGCAACCGGACTACCTTTGTTCTCTTCGCCACTGGCTTAGTCGTGCAACACGCAGAGCCTTGCATAGCTTGCACTGTGCGCCACCGTGCTGTCATTGCACGACTTTCATCCTAGCTCAGTCAAACCTCTATCTCGGTCCATTTGACGACCTTCGTCATAGCTCGGTCAAGATGTTGACTGCCCATTAGGAGGTAGCTAGGTCCAAGAATATAGGCCTTCTGGAAGTTCGGTCAAACTTCTTTGACCGGTTCAATCCATTGCTTGGCCCTCGCCAAGCCCTTCTGAGACACAATTCGGCTCATCACGCAACCCAACTCTCAAATTCACTTCCACCTAGCTCGCCCCAATTTGGCTACACAAATTACCCTCTCAATTGCCTATTAATTCCATTTACATTGCATAATTGAGATTACTCTCTAGAACCAAGCTAGGTTACTCCTTCCTGCCGAGCTAATCATGGTGCTCAATCGTGAAACTCACTCGGTCTGCAGCGGTCTCATTAACCATACAACACGTTCACCAACCATTCTAACACGTCTGACAAATCATCTTTTCTGAGACACATGGCTAGCCCCCCTTGTGCCCCGTACGCCTGCTCCAACCGTTAGACCCTTCTTCCAGAATTTGAATCATCTAGCCCTTTCGTCCTATACACATATATAGCCCATACATATGCCATTTAGCTTCCATTGTTCATCTTCCAAGCTTTGAACCCTAAGCCTCAAAGCTCTCTTTGCATCGAACCTCTGCATTTCAGTTTTAAATCCAACCATTTCCTTGGCAACAGCCTATTCACCGCCTCTATTCAAGCATTTCCACCAATTGGAATCACTTCAATAGCCCAAATTGGTAAGTTCTCCCACTACAACAAAATGCACTTTTGGCGACCAAATTTGGCGACTAAAAAAACATTTCGACACCAAAACTTGTGGAATTGGCGACCAAAAATTTTTTTAGTCAGCAAAAGTACAATATTTAGCTACTATTTTTTTTTTTTGTTGGGAAACATTGATTATTGGCAACTAAAAAAAAATTTAGTTGCTAAAAATGCCACAATTGGTGACTAAAAAAATGTTTTAGTCGCTGTATAGCTAGTTTTGGCTACTAAAACTTTTTAGTCGCTGAATGAAAAACAAAAAATTACTTTCAAACTTTTGGCGATCAAAAGTTTGGTCGCCAAAAATTTATTTTCAGCAACTAAAAAATGTTTTAGTCGTTGTATAGCTAGTTTTAGCTAGTAACATTTTTTTGTCGCCGAATAAAAAATAAAAATTTACTTTTTATCTTTGGCGACCAAAAGTTTGGTTGCCAAAAATTTATTTTTAGCGACTAAAAAATATTTTAATCACCAAAGAATTAAAATATTTGAAGGGAAAATTTTGAATTTTGGAGGGATTTATAAAATTAATTGGCGACCTAAATGTTTAGTCGCCAAATTACTACTTTTAGCGACTAAAATAATATTTAGTCGCCGTTAGTTAAGGTTTTGGCTACTAAAAACAATTTAGTTGGCATTGATCAAACTTTGTCCCTTAGTTAGACTACTCAGTCAGTCTTATCCCATTTCACTCTCTTATCATCCCTCTTCTCTCTCTCTCTCTCTCTCTCTCTCTCTCTCTCTCTCCGTCGCAAGCGACCCTCCTACCGGCCACCATCCACCACTGTCGCACACGAGCACCCACCTCCTCACTGGCGACGGTACAACCAACCTCCCTACCGGCGACGGTACAACCCATCTCCGCACTCGTGACGGTACCACCCATCTCCCCACCAGCGATGAACAACAGTAGCTACTTTGATTTATGTCTCCTCCAATGCACACCAGGTATTTCCAACCTCTTCCTCTCTATATATATGTAGATATATATCTTCACCCAATTTCTACGGTGGTCTATGCTTTTTATTGCTGTTGTTTTCCACCCTCTTGCTCACCATGCGTTAGACAAAATGTTAAAACAAAATTGAAACAAAATGTTGAAACGAAATTTGAACAGAAAAGAAGGTTGATGAGGCTCCAAGGAAAAACTTCTGCTAATGTTCAATATTGTGAGAATTTAAAAGTTTGATTCAGAATTAATCTTGTGAGATTCTTGTTGGGATCAACCGGTCTGTGGAATTGAGCAATTGGAAAAGACAATAATTTGTAAACAGTACCATATACCTCATTTTACATATGTTTGTTGAAGGGCATTCCTTTGTAACACTGCTTGTTGTTTGTGATGCATATCTGCCTTTTATAAATTATTGTGTTTATGTACATTTATAGCTCTGCAGTCCTTTGCATATATTAATACAAGTCTTTTGGGGTTTGGTAACCTTAAAAGGGCTTTACATTACCTTTATGTCTTAATTTATATCAGCATGACTAGGTATGTGGGGGTCGTATAACTGGCAATGCTGCTATACCCTCTAAGACCCAGAAAAAAATGAGTGTGCCAGGACCTAGAATAACATGAGTTAAAGTTTTTTAAGCTGACATTTGAGGGTAAGACTCATCATGTTCATTAATCTTACATCACTGGTTTCTTGTCATTTGCTCTCGGTTGGATTGAGATCAGGTTATGGTCATCTTGAGAGAGCGTTTGTGGACCACTTGCGTGTGGTACTTCTACATTGATGGGTATGTCTAGATCATTTTTATTCAGTTTTTCAGTGGGTAAAAGACTCGTAGAATCATATTTGGATTTCTTTTATTGCCTAGTAGAACACACAAGTACATGTGCACTGGCGGTTCTACTTTGCAAGGTTTCTTATTTTGCTAAAAAAATATATGTACAAAGATTTGGTGTGTAGGCATCTTAACCATAAATTTATGTTTGGTACTTTGTTTTTTGTTTTGATTTATGGAAAAGGTAGTGCTATATGAATATAATTTATATTAACTATTCATACAAAATAACATAACTTTTTATGGTTATTTTATTTGAATTACCATTATAGTTCATGATTTATTGCTATATACAAAATATGTTTATGCTTTGAGTAACTAAAAAAAAAAAAAATTTTGTAATACTATGGATGATATGCATTGAGTAACTATAATAATACTATGAATTAAAACACTCAGGGTATGTTTATTTATAGATAGATTTCATGATAATTTTTTTAAATTTGTATCTCTTCTGATTTGAGTAATGTTATGCAACAAAAACAAGCACATAAAAAATAGACAAACAAGCAAGTTGGAACTATACTTTTGAACACATTATTAAATATATATCATATGATATGTCACCATCACTATATTGATAATAAATATGAGTGAATGCCCAACTAGTAATAAAATGATGTAATTGACTTGTGAGCGCATCAATTTACAGAACCCAACCAGATGCCCTTTAGTTACAAATAAAAACATGAATACAATCCATCCAAATGCCCTTCAGTTACAAATTAAAAGATGAATGTAAGGATGTGTACAAAATTCACACACAAAAATATATTTGGAGTATTTCTGTGCACAGATTCTGTATCTGTAACATAACTGCAAATAACTGCCATGCAAAATATCAACATCACCATGGAGAAGCAGCAAGGATAGCTCTATCTTGGCACCCTAAAAGCAAACAACCATTGTCTACTTTCAACCTATACCCATCACAATTATACAAACCCACCAATATCTCCGAATGGTTCACCGCATTCGCCACTACAAGAAATTTTACTTTTGGCGACTAAAACATTCCAAGAAATTCACAAGTTCTGTAGAGCTGAAAAATAAGTATACCATGTACATGTTTAGGAAGGTTGCCGCAAGGTGTTTGAAGGCTTGAAGTGAGATAGATTCTTTGTTGGGTGCTTGTCCACATCTTAGAAATTAGCTGATGAATTGAGACTGGAAAATCATAACTTGTGGTTTTATTTGTGTTTACAGTTTGTGTTGAATTCCACCTTAGATTAAATCAGTGCAATGAGCTTGAGTACATGGGAAATAGGAAAAGGAAACATATAAATGTGTTTAATCTCCCATTTCCCATCAAAGGGACGTTTATTCTTTCACTTTTGAGTTGTATTTCTTTGATGTCTTTGCATTTACTGCTTTTCCTTTCAGGTTGTGATGGATGCTGTGAATAAGTCTCGAAATATTGTCTATAAAGGACTCACGGATTTGGTGATAGAGTAAGACCAATTTTTCTAAGTTTTCCTGTTCATGATGCAAATGCTAGGAATAGCATAGGTTGATAATTTCTTGATTTGTACGTATAACCTTAGGTAAGACCCTTAAGGTTATACATTTGAATTGAGCCAATAATTCATTTGAAAAGATTAATTACATTTGAATTTTAATTACATCCTCCGAACCGCTCGTGGGACAGACCAAGTAGTTTCTTCGAGCGTAAAACATAAAAAGTTAATAAATTTCAAGTTGTATGTATTTTTTATTTTTTTTATAATTGTAAATGCGAATGTTATTCAATAAAATATTAATGGATATTATGTTTTTGTTACAATTGATGATGTTGGCATGGATGCAGTGATGTTTTTGGGACAAATTGATGGTGTTTCCATGGGCGCAATTTACATTATATTTTTATTTATAGAAAACATGTACACCTAATATGTTTTGTTATTAAGATTTTATTTAATTTGGATTTTAATTGTTGGTTTTGATAGTATATGTATTTGATGGATTATACTATGTTTATGGATTCTTATTTTCTTTGATATTTACGGTTAATAGTTAAGTTTTGTATATGGTTGGAAATTGAATACTATAGGTTGTAAAGAAATATTTGTATTGAATGGTTAAGAATTGAATGAATTGATGAATAATTTTGTATATGCACAGGTTACAAGTGGCGCGAAAAATATTACAAAACAAATTATAAAAACTAAATGAGACCTTTTGGCACTAAACAAATATCACAGGTTAGCTTTTGACTACTAAAACTTTAGTTGCCAATTGTAAGAAAGTGAAACTTTTGGCTACTAAACTTTTAGTCACCAATTGTAAAAAGGAAACTTTTGGCTACTAAATTTTTAGTCCCCAATTTTCAAAAAGTGAAATTTTTGGCCACCAAATAGTTAGTTGCCAAACATACATACTCAATTCACTACTAAATAATTTAGTCATTAAAAGTAAATATATATATTTACTTATTTTTAAAAAATATATGGCAACTAAAGTTTTAGTCGCCGATTGTTTCCCTGACGAAGTATTGGCAACCAAACGGGCGACCAAATATATTAGTCGACAAAAGTGATTGACAACTAAAATAAGGCTTTTGGCAACTGAAATTTATTGTAGTGTCCACACTTTTCTTCATTTTCCATTAAACTTCATACCATTCTTCACGTTCTAGGCATTTTTTGTGCTATTGTTCTATTATCCATGCCCACAAATAGCACTAAAGCACAAATATTCATTGAAATTTGCATAAAACTGTGCAAAGAAGTGAATTAAGACTTCAAATGCCCAATAAGACTCCATATTAAGGGATGAACACCAAACAACTTGGGATAAACCAACCAAAACTCTAAATTTGATCCAAAATCACGTTGAAACCAAGCAAACAAAACATTTACAGATTCTTTAGGGAATCAACCAAGCTACTATCTCATGCTCGAACTGTAACCTAGGCACAATATGCAACTGAGATAAAAACCTTGCCAATGATTGGAACCAAGCTAAGGCCTTGCCCCTTAGCCCAATCGAACTAGCCTTGCTCACTTTCAAGGCCGAGCTAAAACCTTGCTTGGACTCTAATCTTTGCACGAACTTTTAATCGAGCTAAAACCTTGCACAACTCTGAGGATGAACTAAAACATTGCTCGGGCTTTGAACCGAGCTAGAACCTTTTATGTTCAGGGAACCGAGCTCTCAAAAGCTCAACATACCCAGCTCAATGATCGAGCTAAAAATAATATTGCACGTCCATTCGACCGATCAACCAACTTAGAGCCCTATAACTCTATAATTAACTAGCACTATTGTTTAGCTTAGTCAGCACTTGAGCATAACACCATTCATTTTTGACCTTGTAGACTTCACTAGGATTGGCTAGGCACACCTTCATAATTGGCCCTTGGTAATGCCATTCGGCCGAGCAAACCCTAACTAGCTTGCAGCCACGCTAAGAAGCTGAGCAAACCAATTAGCCCAATTTAGGAGCCATTCCCATGGGCAAGTACCGCTTTATGGTGAGTTCCCCAAGCACCATAGCCGAGTTTCGCAAAGACTACAATATTCCATACAACGTTCAATTCGAATTGGCCAAACATGACACGTTGCCTTGGGACTGAGCCGAGTTTTGCCTCTTCACCTTGATATTTATTGTTGAGGGTGGACTACATTTCCCAGTCCAACTCCTAATATGTGAATTCCTTAGGCAAACCAGACTTTGTCCAACACAACTTTCCACAACACCTACCGAATAATAAATAGTATAGTCGAGCTAAATCGCCACCTAGGCCTCAATTTGGGCTTGGCCAAGATATTCCACCAATACTCCCTTGGCTAGACAGATGATGGCTTATCTAAAAGTAAAAAGAGGTAGCAAGAAGATTGTCAAAAGAATGCCAAAGAAAGACTTGCATAATGACGACTTCTTGTGGGTCTCTGGCAACTACGAAGATATTGAGGCCCTCATGTTGGGTGTAGACACCCCATTTTTGACCGTCCTCAAGACTTGGACGTCATCGTTTGACCACTCAATGATCATCCATGCTCGTGTTCGTTTTGAGTTCCCGAAGGTCTCGGCTGCGCGCCTTGCCTTAGGATCTCTCAACTTGTCTGTTTTGTACTTGGTTGTGGACCAAGCACTTGTGTTTTTGCTTCTGAGGGAAGAGGGTGGCTTATTGGCCATCCCTGCAACCCATCGGCTAAGGCATTGTGCCATCGGCCATAAGTGTTGGCCGATCGGCACTCTTTTTGGTCGATCGGCCATATTTTTGAGCCGAGACCTTTCCATCTGCTTTTTGCAGATATTTTGTGCCAGCTGTGACAACTAGTGGGCATAATTCTCATCCTCCATATGTATGGAGGGATTGCATTCAAGACTCAAGCTTGTTCAACAAGCTTGAGAATTGAAATTCTATAAGAAGGGAGGCCCCTCTCCCTTTCCAGAGGTTCTAAAAATTTGAGATACAAGTTCTATATCTCTCTCTATATTTTACCTCTCTCTTTCCATTTGCTCTTGTTTGTGCCCAAAAGTGTAAATCCTTCACACTATTGCACACAAACATCTACTAGAACACCATCCTTTTGTTGCTGAGGTCCTTAGGAGTTGGTTTTAGAGTTCTTGGAGTGGTTTAAGCTCAGAAAAGGTGCTGGAGTTGTGTTCTTGAAGGTGTTCTTCAAGGGTGAGAAACTAACCTTTTAATCCCTTATTTTGGCTTAAGCTTTTGGACCTATTTTCATGCTGATTTGAGCTTAACTTTGTACTATAAAAAGTTCTGATTTTTCATGCTTGTAATGTTTGTTTAAGGTCACTTTTGTGTTGGGGGTAGTCTACCCCCTCTTAGGCCTTGTTTGGCCTTATTTTGAGCCATCCCTTTTGGCTCTTGTTCTAGCCTTTGCATGACCTTTCTACCACTGAAATCTAGAGGATTTTCAGTAGTGGAAAGGTGATTTTGAGGTCCTAAATAGGAGAGGGACACCCCCCTCTCCTTGTGTCTCATTTGCTAGTATAAATGGCTCATAATAGTAGCATGTTTGCTTAGCATGTTTTAGCCCCATTTCAGCAAGTATTTAGTGTTATTTTGCCATGTTATACCTCTTTCTAAAGTTGTTTTGGTAGCCGCTTACATGCATCATGCACTTATAGTGTAATCCTCTCTATTGCCTTAACATGCATCTTGCATTTGGATCATCATTCTTGCATGTTTTGGTTGAACTCAAAGAAGCTTTTAGTCATGTTTTACCATGCTTGAGCTCTGTTTCGTATTGTTTTAGTCATGCATGCATTGTTTTGTATAGCCATGGTTCAATCTAGCTTGTTAGCTTTGAGTTTCCAAGTCACTAGCATGCATTACTTGGGCTACTTTCATGATTTGGCATCATTTGTTATGTAATTTCAGAGCATATTTCATGATCATACACTTGTGCTTGTCACTCTTTTAATGCTTAGGAGAGTTGGTGTTTTATGCCTTAAAAGTGGACCATTGTGCATGCCTCTATGCTTAGGCCTTTAGGATGCCATCTCAATGGTTTTTTTGGGCTTATTTTGACATGCCATAACTCTGATTTTTATTGGTTAAGTCATGCCATGTTTGGTTTTAATAGGTGTAGTGTAACACCCCTTGGTAGCCTTGCATGCTTCATGTTTTTGGTCTTTTGTTCTAGCTTGTGTTGGCTAGGTGCATGCATGTTTTAGACTCACTTTGGTATGCTTTACGACTGTTTTGGTTTTCTTAGGCCATTTGCTTCATGTTTTGCGTAGCCTTAGTGCAAGTCCCTTTGCTAACCTTGAGCTTTGAGCCTCTTGATATGCTACACTTGCATTGTTTGGTTGATTTGGCATCATTCCATGCTTAATTTCAGGGCCTACACTTTTCACTCTTTAAGTGCTCTTAAGAGTTGGTGTCTTCATGCCTTAATTCTTGGGCCAATTGGCATGCATGCTTGCCTTGCATTTCATGTCATCAATTCATCACTTTGGCCACTGATTTGGGCATGGCTGAGGTCTGCCCATTTTGGTTTAAGTCCATCTTTGCATGTTGTTGCATGTTGTTGCATGCTTGCTAGTTTGCATCTTGTTGCATGCTAGTCCATCTTTGCATGCTGTTGCATGCTTATCCATCTTGCATGTTGTTGCATACTTGTTAGATTGTATGTTGTCGCATGCTTGTTGTTGGCATTGTTGTTGCATGCTTATTACATTGCACGTTTGCATGTTTAGGTTGCATTGCATTTGGCATGCTTGTTACCTTAGCCTTGTGTGCATGCTTGAGTCATATTGCATTTGGCATGCTTATGTTGCATTGCATTGTGTTTGGTTTGGAGTGTCAAACCAAACACGAGGAACGAGGGACGTTTCATACTTGAAGTGATGAAACGTGCCTCAATTCTCGGTCGTCGACACTCTTGATCCAACATGATAGAGTGTGAGGCATTCATGTGTTTTTGTGCATTCATTCCATATTGATTTGTGCAATTCGGCCTATTTAGCCATCATGCATCGAAATGCGTGATTGATGGCTCGAGAGTCGAACACTACACTCCTTTAAGTTCCAAACATCATAAGGGGTGTAGTTGCACAACATTTTCTTGCAAATGTATTGCCATGCCCTTGTTTGTACTCTGCTGCAGCAAAAGGAGCAGTCTGCAGGAAGAGATGGCCGATTGGCTATCTGGAGTGCCGATCAGCTAACAATTTTTGGCCGATGGACTCAAAAATGGTCGATGACCTTCATCTATTGGCCGATGGCCTTACCTCTTGGCCGATGACCTCTCAGAGTGCCCATGAGGTGGTTAAGAAGCATCACAAAAATTTTCACAGTTTTCAGAAGTCAAAAACAGTGCAAACAGAGGCAACATGAGGCATGGCAACGGATTTCCGAGCAAAGCCGACCGAGCACGCATGCATCCCTCGTCACGAGGCCATTTCAGTGCTTTTGATAACTTAGAATAGTTATTTGTTTCGATTCGGTTGTGTAACAATTAATTAGCTTGTTAGTTAGTTAATTTTGGTTTGTAATTAATTAGCTTGTTAGTTAGTTAATTAGTTGGTTTGTAATTAATTAGCTTAGCGTAGCTAGTTAGTTGATTCATTCGGACCCTCCGTCGAGAGGGCCAACTTTTGTAATAAGTGTGCGTGCGTGCGTGTGTGAATGTCTTCCAACCCCACATCTTTCTCCCTTTTACTTAACCGCTTACGATGGTTAGTTTTAGGTCATGTTTTGATTAGCATCCTCATGCTTGCATGTTTGCATTCATTCATCTGTCTTGCATGCACCGGGCTCGGCGCATCATATTAACTGCATTGTGTTTCAATTCCTACTTGAATACATGATTATCAAGTTGCATCTCATATGCCATTTTAGAATAGCCGAGCCTATTTCTAGTTGCATTTTTGTATGCGTTGCATTAGCCATCTTAACATAACTAGGATCATGCATTGATTACTAACTAGCTATTGTTTTGGCTTGGAGTACTAGGTAAGCTTTTATGCTTTAGCATCTTGTATGAGTGTGAGTGTTGCCATGATAGCATGCTTGCCATGAGGCTATTTGCTTAGATGATATAACTGCCTGAATGCCTGTGGGTGAAGGTTGGATTACTTGAATTGGAACAATTCATCGAAATGCAAGTTTTAAGCCCACTTGAGAGTGGCAAAATCATGTTTTCTAAGCCCACTTGAGGGTGGCAAACCCACATCTTAGCCTACTTGCGAGTAGCACCTTCAAACCATTTTCAAACAAACATGAAATGTTTTGTTCCAACTTAGGCGATCTAGTCTATACTTGTATGCTGTGTGCATCACATAGTAAAGCTAGCTAATAACTGGAATAAGAACGCATGCGTTTTCAAAAACAATATATCATGTTAGTAAAGGCCGATCCTTTGATCGGGCGAGCGGGGGTGCTCATTGCATGACCTTCCACTCTCGTATCCAAGTTCCCGAGCCGAGGCAACTTTGGTGATGACGGACACGTGGCCTTCGGCACGAGTCAAGGTTTTCTAAATTTCCCAAAAAAAAAACATTTAGGTGGCAACTCTGTATCTTGCAAAGCAGTCCATGTTTGGCACTTCTTTATAAAAATCAATTTTCCAAAACGATTTGCCGAATTTGGACTCTTTGGTGATTTATCGGTCTTGCATTGCACTTTGCGAGATTAGATTCAGAACCGTGACATTTGAGTCCGAACTGTAGTAGCTAATGAACAAAACGGATTTCGCGCCATTCGCACGCAGAGCCGTGACGTTCGGGCCGTCTACATTGGGCTGGTGCATTAATCATAAGAAAGGATCAGCCGGATATCGATAACACGGTCTTGCATTTTCTTCACAGCACGATTTCTCATTTTTTTTTTTTCAAAATTTGTTCGTCTTGGACTGCACTAACACTTGCATTTTTTTTCTTGGCAGCTTTGAATGTACTGAAGGAAAGATACACCTACGCCAACTAAGATGCCCTCCACACCATACTAAGATATAGGCAAAGAGATTGGACCGACCTACTCAACTTCGAGCCGACTTACCAATACAACAGTAAATGAAAAAAGGGTCACATACTTTCTCCTAGATCTGTCACATGAACCTGATCCCAACCTGCGTAAAATCAACCTCATTCCCTTAATCGAGGAGAAATATATAGCCAATAAGAGAGCACTTCGAGCCCTCATCATCGAGCAAACCTCTGCAGTGCCTGCTGTTGCTTAAACCGAGCAACGTCCCGTCGAACAAAGGAGGCCAACAGTGGTTGCCCTACCAACAGCCAGGTCTTCCTTATCTCAGCCCAGGGAAAGGGCCCAAACTGTGCCCACTGAGCAATGGCTGGTGGATAAATAAAAGACCAAGCAGTAGGATACTAAGCTGTGTGACTTGGAGACACCACTAGAAGGGAGCCGAAGTAAACAGGGTAACCCTTCTACCCCCCGATGTGGGCACTGGCCTTGACCTACAAGGATCGAACTGTGACCATATCTGACTCGGTCTGTACCAAAAAGGATCACCAGTTGACCTTCTACCTAGCCGAAAGTCTATTCCTTCCAACCGACATGGAAAGCCATGTGCAGCTGACCGAGCTGAAGGTTATTAGGTTAGCTACCAAGTCACTAGTTCTGGTGGGTGATAAATCTTCAGTCATTTTCTTTTCACCTATTTGCTCGGTCTTTCGAATATCGAATGTACTCCGTAGGCTGTGCAAAAAAATTAGGTGGCATATCAACGTGTGTTGGACTTGAGGAAGGCTACTAGAGCGGCCATTGCTGACAATGTTGCCAAGGATGCCAAACTGAAAGAACTAAAGATGAAGCTGGCCGAGATAAGCACCGAGAGAGATCGGTTGGCCAAGTAGGTTCGTACGACTGATGCTAACAAATAAAAGGCCTTAGCCGACAAGAAAAATACGTACTTGTACGAGCTACAGTAGCTAAAAAATGTGAAGGATGCCAAGATCAAGGCATTGGAGAAAAAAGTGGAGGATGCCGAGGACCGGGGTTATGTGGAGGATGAGCAAGCCTATTGTAGACACCCCATTTTGACCAGCCCTAAGACTTGGGCGCTTTCTATTGATTACCCGACGATGACAATCAGAATGTGTATCTCATAGAATTCTCAACAAGAAAAATGAAATTTGTGCTTTAATCCCAACCTTCACACATTTTTGGATAAACTATTTTAGACCTTAAAACCCCCTTTTTAAAATACCTTTTTAAATGTTTCTATGATGTTCTGAGGCTCTAATTTCGATTAAATTATTACACTTTTTAGTAAATCGAGTAAGGACAAAGTGGAAATAAGTGGAAGGGATGTGAACTCTTTGAAAAATATTTAAAAACATATTCTTTATAGGTTTAGAGTTGAAGGAAGTAGGAGGGCATGGAAGAAAACTAGTTTAGGAAAATGATAAGTATCAAATCGTTAAGAAGGAAACGAACATATTTCATTAAATTTTTCATATCTCTTTGTATACTTAGAATTTAGAAATGAGGCTAACACCACTGGAAATTAGACTTCTGGGGCTTCAATTTAGACCCAAGAATCACCTAAAAGAAAGTCTAGATAAGGGAGACATGTCCATTTGAAGTTGGGCTTAAGAGTAGATTTTGTTGACCTGGCCCGAAGGAAATGAACAGCCTTTACTAAATTAGGCATATCTCTTTGTACACTTGGATTTTAGATGTTAGGCCACCACCATTGGAAATTATACTTCTAGGGCTTCAATTTAGACCCAAGAATCCCTTAAAATCGGGTCCGGATAAGGGAGATATGCCCATTTGAAGTTGGGCTTAAGAGTCAATTTTGTTGACCCTACCCGAAACAGCATCAGACCCATTTTTTGGGTTTTGGTTCGGTTGGGACACCTCATTGACCCATTTTTTGATATATTCCTTACCAAATGCATATACACTCAGCCTTCATTCTCTAGTGCTTAATCCATTAGAGATAAGGCTCCACTTTTGTCTCTCATTAGCTCCATTAGTGCTCCATTATCTTCCTTTTTGTCTTCCACCTTGTCTTCCACCATTTCTCCACTTGCTTAGCCTATATGTATACATCAGATTTTTGAGAGGAGCAAGAGGATAAAGAAAGGAGAGAACATTTGAGCCAGAGAAAAGAGTGAAAAAAGAGAGAATAGTTGAGTTTTTGAGCTAAAAACATTCCTATCTTCCATATACACCCCATACCTTCCATACAAACTGAAATTCCATCTTTTTTACACTCAAAACTCCTCCAAAAATTCTGAAATACTTGAATTTCAGCAGCTTTGATCAAGAGGAAGGGTGGGTGTTGGTAAAAATGAATAAAAATAATAGAGATAATCACTTTTTACCACATACACTTCCAAGCCATCATTCTAGCAAGAATTCCAAGCTTCCAAATTGAGGATTGAGAACATAATTCATATACTTGAGGGGATCAAATGGAAGTTTGGAAATCATGAAGTTCATCCTCTTTTGAAGATGTGAATTTTCAATTTATTTTAGTTTCTTGCATTTCTTACTTATTTTGTCCATTTGCTTTAATATTTTTGTTACATTATATATTGTTGTAATCTAATTGAAAGTGGTGAGTTGAGACTCCCATATATATTGTTTTTAGTTTTGTTTTAAGCATGAGAAAGAGACCTTCCATGCTAAATGGTTTAATCTCTTCGAAGGTTCATTACCAGGGCATTACAACTCTCTCATGCCAAGAACAAACTTCTTGTTTGACGCTTCTCTTCATTAGTAGATGTAATTATCACTTTTGGACAAAATGATTAAAGAATGGAAAGGTAATAAAAAGGGCTAATAAAATTGGTCTAAAAGAGGAACAAGATAATAAAATTGAATTGGGTTCAATCGGACGTCATATTGAACCCATTGCATCTCTTACTTATGTTGCTCTTTTGCTTTGATTTTTTATTATATCATATATTGTTGTAATCTAATTGAAAGTGGTGAGTTGAGACTCCCATATATATTGTTTTTAGTTCTATTTTTGTTGTGAAAATCTAAGACAACAGAGTTTGGCTGAGACTGTTAGTTGGTCGGGTAGCCACCTAAAAGTACACCATCATGTCTGTGACCTTCATGACCGTGCCTGTGACCTCTAGGCAAAACCGGATAGCCTTCCGACATTGAGAAGATCAACCTCTGAAGCTACTATTTTCTTATATTTATTTTATTTTGAGTGTTTGTGAGGCTTTTTTTTTAAAAAAAATTTATAATGTGTTGTAATATTTATTCATCTCTCTCAGATTTGTAATATTTAAAGTGTTGTAATAATTCTCCATCCCCATTTCTTATTTATCCCATTCTTTAATCGCTTTTCCTAACTGTACATATGTATATATCTTGCATGCCATGCATATTCATGCTTTTGCATACATGATTCATGCCTAGATCCAGCTAAATTTGCATCTTTGTGCTTTAATTGATTATTACATGATTTTGTGAGCTATTGCATGTTTTGTAACATGTCATGTTTTAGAAGCCAGATCTTTTAGAAGCATTCTTGTGTATGTATTGCACTAGGATTTTGTATATAGGATCATGCATATTTTACTAATTTTGTTTTATAGCTGTTCGCGGGACTTCGGTAAATATGTAAGTTATTATGCTTTAGCATCCCGTTTGTGTGCATTTTTCTTATTATGTTTGAGCATCTTACCATGTGGCTACTTGCTTACTTGATATAACTGTATGAATGCCAGTAGATGAAGATTGTGTCGCTTAATTTGGAATGATGTTGATTTTTCATGTTTGTAAACTCAATTTATTTGGGTTGTACATCCTCAAAACTCTTTCAAAATACATGAAATCAAATTGTTCCAAAATGAATGGCATAGTCTATACTTGTATGCTTCACATAGTAAATTTTAATATTTATTAAATAATCAAAACATGAACATATAAAGAAAATAAAATTCATATCATGGTTTAGTAAAGGCCATTCTTTTGATTGGGTGAGCAGGGGTGCTCAATTAATGACCTTCCCCCTTCATACCTAACGTTCCGAGCTAAGCATCCTTGGTTACAACGAACAGTGGCCTTGGCACGAGTCACGGGTTTCCTAAATTTTTCAAAATAAATATTAGGTGGCGACTCTGAGATCTGATGACTCAGTCCATTTGTGGCATTAATTTTGTAATAAAATGGATTTTCTATAAAGTTGCCAAATCTGGACTCTCATCGATGTTTCACATTCCACTCGTGAGACTAGATCAAAGAAATCAAGGGTTCAAATTGTTTAACACGCACAGGTACCCCCCGGGCATGTTATACCTATGTTTAGCAATGCAAAGTCACCAAGGATATCTTTTTCAAGTAAGGGTGGAAGGCCGCAACAGAAAAGCTCGGTCAGTCCACTAATTCTGAGGTTTTCCTGAATCCACCTCCACATTTCATCCCAAGTTATATGGCGGCATATGCCAGTGTCGTGCAATAAAAAATTGTTTGAGGTGGAGGAGGATAGCCTGACGACCGACACCCCTGCCTTGACAGCTGCTAACCCATCGCGTCAGCCAAATCCTCTGGCTTGCCCAGAAGTAACCAGTCAGACTCAGTCAAGTGTCACCACCGAAGAAGATGTCACCAACTTAACCGCTGATGATGGTGCCAACACCGTGCTAATAGAAGGTGATGTCGGCGCTAAAATAGAACTAGATGATCTCTTGATTTGATTGTTGTATGACTTGTTTTTGTTGCTTTTCTCTTTCCTCTTTTCATCTTTTGTTTGTAACCAGGCTATTTGCCTCTCCTTTTGTAATCAACTTTGTCCACAATGAAAATTTTATAACTTTGTACTCGCCTAGTTTGTCTTTATATTTCAATTATGCTTGATTATCAACTTTACCAAGATAACCAATTCAGTCAAAGATTTCCAAAAAGTTAGTCAATCTTGCCAACTTATTTTTCGAGCTAACGAGCTGGGCAAAGATTTCCAAAAAAGTCAATCATGCCAACTTACATTGCCGAGCTAACTAGCCGAGCAAAGATTTTCAAAAAGTTAGTCAATCCTGCCAACCCACTTTGCCGAGCTAACCAGCCAGGCAAAGATTTTTCAAAGAGTTAGTCAATCTTGCGAACCCACTTTGTCGAGCCAACCAACCAGGTAAAGACTTTCAAAAAGTTGGTCAATCTTGCCAACTTATTTTGTCGAGCTAACTAGCCAGGCAAAGATTTTTCAAAGTTGGTCAATCCTGCCAACCCACTTTGCTGAGCTTCTGAGCCTGGCAAAGATTTTTCAGAGAGTTAGTCAATCTGACCAACCCACTTTGCCGAGTTAACTAGCCATGCAAAGATTTTTCAAAGAGTTAGTAAATCCTACTAACCCACTTTGTCGAGCTAACCGGCCGAGCAAACATTTTCAAAAAGTTGGTCAATCTTGCTAACCTACTTTGCTGAGCTAACTAGTTAGGCGAAGATTTTTCAAAGAGTTGGTCAATCCTGCCAACCCACTTTGCCGAGTTAACCAGTCAGGAAAAGATTTCCAAAAAGTTAGTCAATCCTGCCATCTTACTTTGCCGAGTTAACCAGCCAACCAATGATTTTTCAAAGAGTTAGTCAATCTTGCCTACCCACTTTGCCGAGCTAACCAGTAGGACAAAGATTTCTGAAAAGTTGGTCATTCCTGCCAACCTACTTTGCCAAGCTAACTAGTTGTGCAAAGATTTTTCAAAGAGTTAGTCAATCCAGCCAACCCACTTTGCCGAGCTAACCAGTAGAGCAAAGATTTCCAGAGTTCACACCGAATGAATTAAATACAACAACTACATTAAGAAGTCTGAAAAGGAAAATGTCTTCTTATTTTATTAATGTTAAGCAAAATGTCTTCCACGGTCTTGGCACAGCTCAGCTGCCAGTGTCTTCAAAGTGGTAAGCCCCATTTCTGGGAAACCCCACTACTTTGTATGAACCCTTATAATTGGGTCCTAATTTGGTATCTCCTGGAATCAATGTGTTTCCCATCACCTTACGCAGGACCCAATCACTAATTTTGAATGGCCTTGGATGCACTACCTCATTGTATTTTCTAGACAACACTTGCTGATATAAAGCAATGTGGATCAGAGCTCTCTCTCTCTCTCTTCGTTCTACTACAAGGTCGAGCTCCAAGTTTATTGCCTTCCCGTTTAAGTCTGGGTCAAAATTATTGCTTCTAATAATGGGAAGGCCAACTTCCAAGAGGATGATTGCTTCCATACCATAAGCCAAGGCAAAATGGCATTTCCCCAGTTTACCACCTTGGGGTAGTTTGGTTGGCCCACAAGACATAGGGGAGTTCTTCAACCCACTTTCCTTTCGCCTTTTCTAACCTCTTCTTCAAGCCATCTAGGACCACATTTTTCGATACTTCTGCTTGGCCATTAGCCTATGGGTACGCCGATGTAGAGTTGTAGAACTCTATTTTATGCTCTTCACAAAAGCCTCTAAAGATTCTTCCATCAAACTGAGTGTTGTTGTCTAATAGTAAAGCTTTAGGAATCCCAAACCAAGTTATGATGTTCTGCCAGACAAACTTTTTGACTTCTTTTTCCTTGATGGATAAAAGTGCCTTTGCTTCAACACATTTTGTGAACTAGTCGGTCACCACAATGAAGAACTTTATGTTGCTTGGTGCGGTTGGAAGTTTTCCTACTATGTCCAAACCCCTACAAAGCAAAAGGCCAAAGGCTGGTCAATGGTAAGAGTTCTCTGGCCGGTTGGTGGATTTAGTGCGCAAACTTCTGGCACTTTTCACACTTCCTGACATACTTTTTTACATCTGCTTGGATACACGGCCACCCATATCCTTACCAGATAGCTCGGTAGGCCAATGATCTCTCCTCTTGATGACTTCCATATATTTCCTCGTGAATTTCAAATATGAAGGCCTCAACCTTGTCAGAATGCACACACTTCAAGTATGGCCCTGTGAATGACTTTTTATATAGTGCTAGAGATGGGGACAGCCAAAACAGTTCTGACTTCACTCGAATTTTGTTTGTCTTCTTTTTATTCTCTGGCAAAATTCTGTCTTTCAAGAAAGTGATGATGGGATCCATCTAAAAAGGTCCTAGCTCAGTACACAATACTTGTGCCGCTTCAGGTTCTTGAATACTTGATCTTGGCAGGAAGTCAATCAGTAAAGGGTTTGGAATAGAAGTGTCTAAGATTGATTCAAATCTAGCCAAATCATCTGCCTTGTTGTTTTCATCACGGCCAATCTGTTCTATCTTGATGACTTCAAACTTTTTGATTTCTATCCTGACCAGCTCTTAATACTTGGCTATTCTGTCGTCCTTCGCTTCATACTCGCTAGATATTTGGTTAAGCACCAATTGGGGGTCACTGTACACCATTAGCTCGATAGCCTTCATCTAAAAGGCAGATTTTAGACTGCCAAAAATGCCTCGTACTTTGCTTCATTATTAGCTACTGGAAACCCAAGTCTAATCACCTGCTTAACAGTCAGGCCATCTGGCGAGATAAGGACTATTCCCATTCCAGCTCTATGTCTATTAGAAGCCCTATCCGCAAAAAGCTTTCACATCTCTCCCAAGAATAACTTCCAACAAGTGAATGGGTCTAAAGATGTCTTAGGGTTTGGTACTTCAACGATTCTAGGTCTTTGTCTTCCATTTGTCCGTCAATCTCTTTGCTCGGTTGCCTTACCATTTCTTTTTCAGGCACATAATTGCAAATCGTGCTCATTGTTGCATGGCTTACTTCATCCTTCCTTCTGATTTATCGTTAACTTCAGTAGGTGGTGCAACCATTGCCAAGCTCAATGGTGCATTGTGCATCTCCTCTGCTTGAGGTGGTAGTATAACTTGTTGCTGGGTAGTGGGGGGTTGTGCTATTTCCGTAGCACTTTCCCCCCCTTTGTTCAGTTTCCTCGATCAGGTCGACTGGGCAAACAGAATGACTTCCCGGTGCAAACTTTGCTACAAAGTTTGCTAATGCTTGGGCCTTTATTGTCATTTTAGGTTGGAACTGGATGTCGAATTGTCCCAACTCCACCACCCACTTTAGTATCCTTCCAGGAAAGTTTGCCCTCTTGAATAAGACCTTTTGGCACCCAACATTGTCTTGCTCACATAAAAGATGGAAAAGTGTTGTATTCCTTCTGTGTGATCCAAAACCGCGCAAACGGCGTGCTGAGAGACCACCAGATACAAGTATAGCTCCTCGCCGGGAATCAGAGTTGCCAAAAGTGGCAAAGAAGACAATTACTCTTTCAAGCTTTCCAAAGCTCGGTCACATTCTTCGTCCCACTCGAACTTCGCCTTAAGTGCTTGGAAGAATGGTTTACATTAGTCTAACGGCCGACTTGTGAACCTGTTCAGCACGGCGGCTAACCCTGTCAAATGCTGTAACTCCTTAATTGCGTTTGGCCTTTCAAGTTCTTAAATGGCCTTGATTTGGGATGGATCTTCTTCTATTCCTTGATTGGTCGCCAAGAAGCCCAGAAACTTGCTTGATCCCAGGCCAAATGCACACTTTGACGCATTTAACAATAGCTTGTGAGTCTTCAGGATTTGGAACATCTCTCCTAGGTCGTTGAGATGTCTGACTCATCCTTGCTCTTGATCACCATGTCATCGATGTAAGCTTCCATTGTTCTGCCTAACAAAGGCACAGAGGGCATCTTAGTGACCATTCGTTGAAATGTTGCCCTTACATTCTTCAGGCCAAAGGGCATGACCTTATAACAATACAGCCCTCTTGGAGTTGTAAAGGATGTGATCTCCTGGTCAGGTTCATACATAGCGATCTGATGACATCCACGATATGCATCAAGAAAGCTAAGTCAGTTGTGACCTGCAGTTAGGCCCACCAACTAATCAATCATTGGAAAAAGAAAGCTATCCTGTGGACACGCTTTGTTGACCATTTTGTAATCCACGTAAACACGCCATTTTCCATTTTTCTTGGACACCACCACGGTGTTTGAAATCCACTTTAAATAATGGACCTCTCTGATTGCCCCTGCTTCCAGTAAGTTCCCTACCTCTTCAGCTACTATTTCAGCGTAGTGTAGAGCTGATCTGCGAGCTCTTTGTATAACTAGTCTGGTGGTGGGATTGACGTTGAGTTAATGGCAGATGAAGTTTGAATAGATGTCAGCCATGTCGTATGGTGTCCAGGCAAACACTTTGAGTTTGGAGATCAAAAAATCCATGATATCCTTTCTCTTAGTGTTAGACAAAGATGAGCCGAGTAGGAAAAACTTCTTTGGATTGCTCTCATCAATCCTTACCTCCACCAGATCCTCCATGACCTTCTGTTTGGCCGCCTTTCCAATGTTTGCAAACATTTCATTACTTTTCTTCCACCATCTGCACAAATCCTTTGGCAGCATGGCTGCCATTCACGTTTATGAAGCATTACTTGGACATGATTTGATCTCCCAAGACCTCTTCAATCACTTCGGCTTCATTTGGGAACCGCATTACTTGGTGATAAGTTGACACTATGGCTCGCATGGCGTGCAACCATGCTCTCCCAAAAATGATATTATAAGTGGATGGGACTTTCAAAACCCAAAACTCCACTTGCTTGACCATTGAGCCAGCCTTGATTGGCAAAATGATCTTACCAACTAGCCATTCTGGCATGGAGTTACAACCTACCAAGGGAGACATGGCTGGTGCCAACTCTCTATCATCCAATTTCAATTGCTTAAAGGTTTCATAGTACATTATCTCACATGAACTTGACGCGCAAAGTAACCACTAGCGCGTCGTTATGGGAGTTCTACAAGCTTGCTAGGTCTCTTTCAGAGAAAGAGATTACATCTTTTACTTCTTTCTTTCGTTTCTTTACAATTGGTTGAACACTTAACACTTCCTTCATGTGCTTCGCCTTTTTTTATCATTTCTCTGAGCTCGCAGACTTTCTTAGGCTCAATGATCCCATGAATCACATTTATCACACCTTGAGGCAAACCATCTACTGGCATGTCGTCTGGCATGTTGCAGTCTTAGGGTGTTGGTCGGGCTCCCCCTTCAATGTATCGGTCCAAGTGACATACTGCCACCAATTCCTTCAGATGCTGCTTCAGCGGCGTGTAATTTTCAATTTGGTGCCCAACTTGATCATGGAAGGTGCACCTGTATCGTTCATCATAGCGTCTTTGCGCTTCACCCAATTTGGTCGGCCGCCTAACAAAAGGTTCATGGTGTATCTCATTGAGGATTCGATACATGGGTTTCTGAAAAGCTATCGTGATGGCTATTCGAACTTTTAGTTTCCTTGCTATGTTTTCCTCACCTCTTTAGGGATTGTCACCGCGGTTACTGTAGTTCAGCCTTCCTTTCTTTCCAACCGTGTTAACCTTGGCCAAAGTCTTTTTGTCCGACATCACTGTAGTATCGGACCTTGCCTTTGCACGGGCACTGTCCTCTTCCACCCTGATGTGTTGGTGCACTCTCTCCATCAAGGTTTCTATGGTAAGTGGCAAAGTCATAGTCATTGAGTCCCTCAGCATGTGCACAACAAGCAAGCCATGCTTGTACTGCGTGATAGCTAGATTGGTGGGACATTTGCTAATTTAATTAGCGTCTCTTTCTCGCCCATGTCAATGGCAAGCAATTGGTAGACCTCCATGGACGTCTTGGTGTTTTTTTTGAACCTTCTAACAAACACCTTTACGAGTTGTGTCTAGGAGGCAATGCTACCTTCTGGCAATCTCTCAAACCAAGTCAAGCCTAGGTCACCACGGCTTAACGAAAATAGGATGCACATCAAGGCATCATTCTGCCTGTGTATAGCCATCACTTGTTGAAAATGGCTAAGGTGCATACGCGGATCTGACTTCCTACTGTAGATCGTAAACTTAGGCTGGATAGAGCCTAAAGGCAGTGGTGCGTTCTCTATCGCCGGAACGAATGACAAGCTCTAAAATCTTACCAGCACTCTGTCTGCTGGCTCGTAGGCAAAGTGTGGCATTGGTAGTGCAACCTCGATGCTTCCACATGTCCTAGAAGCCAATCGCTACAAAACAGATACCCTTTGGAGGTCGTATGCCTGGGAAACTTTTCTCCTTCGTGCCGTTTCTTCCAAAATAGTCCGCAAATCATCCGATCTAGGCAACTCGATGTATTGCAAAGATGTTTGATAAGTATGTGAGGCTTGATAACTGCTCCCCTCAATGTATGATCTTTCAAACCTCATCCTCTTAGACTTGGAGTAATGAGTTCTGGAAGTTCTTGAATGAGTGTTGCATGTCCAAAGGCTTCTACTCTTAGAATACGTGGGTGTGTCATGCCTATCCTAATCCCCAAAACAGCAGGATCACATCGCCCTTTGCAGATTTCCAACCTAGCCACACCTTTGCCTTTTACTTGGCGATTCAAAGCCTCCATGTCTGCCGTCATCCTCTTTATCAACTCGTCTTGCTCCCCCATACAATCCTTCAGAACTTGGGTGTTTATTCATTGTCGTTGTCTATCTGGGCTTTTGTAGTGGCAAGGGCTCAAACCCCGCTTTTCTAGCACACACTTATGAGGGTTCCGTCATTGAGGGTCTAAGTCCGCTATGGGTGGAGTAAGAGACAAGTCGTCACGCCTCCTATTCCTTTTTGGCATCTAGCTATCAATGGAAGATTATGACAGATGTTCATTGCGCACCATTGAAATTTACTGAAGAAAAACTCGATTAAGAGGTAAGTTCTCTAATAATTCCCATAGACAGCACCAATTGTACGAGCATGAAATAATCTTCACTCATATAATCCTGTTGATCAAGCTTGCGCTTCTCCAAACTTCATCGTAACACCTAAAATCACAAACGTCAACTGGCCGGCGGTTGTGTGCCGGAAATCCCTCCGATGCCAAAGTCAACAAGTAGACTACCGAAGTAAAAGCTCTATGAATTCGAGAGTAAGAATTGCAATACCTGAAATTAGGGTTTGGTTTGATCTTTTGTAGATTCCGCATGGCACAATCCTAGTAGGACTCTAACTCTCCTTAGTAGAGTCCTCCTAGGAATCACATTCATGAAGGATAATGCCTATCCTTTGACACCCTCCTCACTACAAGCCAAGTGAGATGGCATAACTCTTTGCTCGGCTACCGTCGTACAACCGGACTACCTTTACTCTCTTCGCTATTGGCTCAGCCGTGCAACACGCAGAGCTTTGCATAGCTTGCATTGCACACCACCATACTGTCATTGTGCGGCTTTCATCCTAGCTCGATCAAACCTCTATCTCGATCTATTTGACCACCTTCCTCGTAGCTCGATCAAGACGTTGACAACCCATTAGAAGGAAGCTACTTCCAAAAATATAGGCCTTTTGGAAGTTTGGTCAAACTTCTTTGACTGGCTCAATCCATTGCTTGGCCCTGGCCAAGCCCTTCCCGGACATAGTTTGGCCCATCACGTAGCCCAAGCCTCAAATTCATTTCCACCTAGCTCAGTCGAATTTGGCTACACAAATTACCCTCTGAATAAACATACATACACATCTTGCATTATTTAGGATTAATTATATACCAACATTCAAAGTATTTTTTAACATAATTAATGGTATGCCTACCTAAAACATCGAGTTGCAAAACTATAATTATTAAGTTCTAGACTTCCTTTATTTTACATTACACATTATACCCATTTTTAGGTTTGAAATAAGCAACAAAACATTCATAAATTTAGCTTTGCAAAAGTCTTTGGCATGACCACAATTATTTACAAAATTACGTACATGTTCAAACATAAACTAGAAATCAGATGAAAGGTTTGATTCATTACCTTCAGTTTAGAAATTCAAAGTTTCACCCTACTACTTCAATGTTGTATAAGAAGTCATTGAAGCTGCATAATGCTTCAATGAAGGCCTGCTATGATGCATGGGTTCACTACTAGTACTAAATAAAGTGAATCTTATGATTCAATTCAACATGATTCATTATTTTAGTAAAAACAATTTGTAATTGACAATAACTCTTAAACCCATGACATTGTTTTCATTGGGACAATTAAGCAAAACAACTTTTTGCTACAGTCCAATTAAGAATGAGATAAACCCCCTCTTTTCCCTTTTGGCCTAGACATTCATTTTTAACTCTATGGGTGTTAAAATTTGATCTCAAAACCAATCTCATCTCATCTCCGAGATTCAGGGAACAATGTCGAAGAGCACGCAGCAAGATAGAGAAACCTAACACCTGCACGCAAGAAGACAATAAATCGCAATGGTCGTCCACTTGGGGACACTCCGATGATCAAGTCAGTCAACTTATATCCCAAAAATAACAACTCAATCACAAAGCTCACAAAGTAAAAACATACTTTACACCCACGGGAGTGCCTTCTTTTATAATGAACAGTGTCTACTTTTCCCTAGAAGTCTTACCTCATAGGACACTATCCCTTTTAAAGATATCACTTATCAAGACTCCTCCTAGTTATATTAGAACAAACTCCTTTAAGAGTCCATCCTTACCTAAATAGGCAGTCCAACATCGGTAGGACTCTTGTCCCTTATCTGAATATCTTGGATTCCGATATCATCACATCATATCTCGGCAATCCAAGACCAACCCACATGGCACCTCAGCTAACCACCTAGACGACGTGGATATCCCAAAAATATATCCTCACAACTATCCCCTAGGTTCTATACCTCAGGAAATTGAGGTAATGGAACCTAGATCGTCTGTCCTCTCAATATGTCGGCTAACAACATGCTGGAGATACTCCTCAAACTGAGATTATGACTCATCGACTTCAAGAAACAAGGACTTACATGTGTCTGCTCATCAAGAACCCACAACCAAGATGCTCCATCTTGTTCAAGACCACTCCACTAACACTGAGGTCCTATCAAAAACAAAAAACCTCGAAACCATCAAAATAAGTAACTGATGTGTCACC
This sequence comes from Camellia japonica, assembly GCA_030407325.1. NCBI lineage: Eukaryota > Viridiplantae > Streptophyta > Magnoliopsida > Ericales > Theaceae > Camellia > Camellia japonica. Next base: position 99,344,559 of record JAPPVO010000014.1, on the reverse strand, counting down.
TCCCTATTGGTTCCCATATGTCGTTTCAACAGACACGTCCTATCACTTCTAACCCATGCCACCTGACATCACTTGACGTCAGCCATCACACGTTTGTCAAGGCATTCAAATTATTATGTTTTGCCACCTCTTCATATTCACCAAAACCCCTTCCCTCTCTCTTCATCTCTACACATGCACATTATCTCTCTCTCTCCCTCTCTCTCTCTCTCCCCTTCTCTTTATTTTCAAACTTTCTCTCTCTAGAACCACCATTGTTGACTCTTTGAAGTTTACCTCTGTAACTCACTCTGATCACCATCTCTAATATCTGAATCGACATTCTACTCTAATCAAACGACATGTCTGACTCTGGCGACCAAGAATGTGGTCTCATTTCCCCTTAGATCTACATGTAAGTCCTCTTAACCCTAGGTTTAGTTTCAGTTTCAGTGTTCTTGAGGTTTGCATTTCAATTCTTCATAATCTTCAAGTTTTGAATCTGTTTTTCATGTTTTCCTTTTATTTTCCAAATTTTACCCATACTTCTTGCATATAGTTTATGTTCTTGCACATTCCAGATTGAAATCTGAGTTTGGTTCTTAAATCACACTCGGAAAACATAAATTTAGCAATCCCAATACCTTGAAGAATTGCCCAGAACATAAGAATCCCTAAAATCTTCCTGAAACCCTCAATTTGAACATTACTATAAAAAAAAATACTAAAATCATACTACTATTCCTTCATAATGGATATGCATAAGTAGAGGGTAGACACTCCGGCCAAAATCTAAAACTTCTGCCGAGAATTTGACACCCCAGATGATACACATATTAGATTATCCTACGAGAACGATTCCATCATCCTAGGGGAAAACTACATATCTTTTCCCGTGGTGTCTTTTGTAGATGGTGGAATCATATTCCCCCTTAACATCTTGTTCCACTAGATGATGCACTTTTACAAACTAAGTCCCACACAACTAGCCATAAACACCTTTCGTACCATAAACGGCATTACCGAGTTATGTCACCGACATAACGCAAGGATGACCCTCTCCGATGTCCAATATTAATACACCATGTGCACCCTCACATCCAAGAATGACGCCTCTTTCTACCTCAAACCCAGATCCACTACCTACAAGCTGATAACCGACCTTCTGGACTCTAACAAGGGTGCTGGATAAGATTACATCATCATCTTGGGCAACTGGGAATTTGCTTCAGACGACAACCTTCGCCTCTACCCTTTGCATAGAGGGATTCTAGGGAATCATGAAGGTAAGCACTAATTCTCTAGAGCACCCATTTTAAAACCATTACACTTAGTCAAATTTCTAACCCATCTTCTTTCCTGTTTTTCGCAGAACTTCCTCAGCCTAGCAAATCCTTTGGCAAAGTATACGTCAAGCAAGTCAACCTCACTAGGCTTCTTGAACTACCCATCAATGAGCGAAAAACTCATATGCTGCTCAACTATGTCGCCATCTACAAGTCTTCATTGCTTGACATTCCATCAAGAACAGCTCCTACATCTTCCTCACAACCTAACCAAGGCTTTACTTCTAATCTAGCTAACCAACAGTCCACCTTGACACCTTCTTTGCACGACCCTGCTACCCAGCGCCAATGCCAACATCGACGCCAACCAAGTGACCATCAAGTAACAAGAACACAGAGCAAGAGATGCCATGGTCCCAAGCTTTTAACCTACGATCCAAGCAATCAATCAATCCCCCGATTGATCTTTCCAAAGTCATCCAAAGTGTAACCATCATTGCCACTACTGATGAAATGGACTGTCGAACTGCAATAGTTGACGACATCCTGGGTGACATCCTCGACATTGTGACAGTTCAATCCACTCCATCTCTTCCATCAGTCCAAAATCCAGAAAGAATAAAGAAGGCCAAAGTAAAGGCCATGTAGACTGTGATCCCATCTTCTAAAGAAAAAGATCCAGAAGACAACATTCCTATCTCCAAGATAGATGTTGAAACGTGTCCAGCTGCAAACTCCGTCAAGGCTCTATCCTCAAAACACACCAAATCCTTTAACCCAATTGCCATTATCGATGACGCATAGATTCCCAAGATATCCATTTGTGGCCAACCAATCAAGCTCAAAAATAGTGCTGCCCGTCAACTCGAGATCGTTGCTGCTCTTTCTGTCACACTGTTACTTCCAATCGACATGGAGGCTATCAGTGACTTCACTGAGTATGAACATTTTGCCTTCATGATGAGACACTTCATCCTAGTAAGATGTCATTTACTTCTTTGTCTAACATTCAACACTTAAAATATTTTTGCTATCTATTTATTTCTTCTTGTAGTCTATTCAGCATGCTCACTCTTTCGCATACAAAGCTGAGTTGATGAAGAAGAATATGACAAAGAAAACCCTTAAGGCAGCTGACTACCTTCGTCAACTCAATGATTTAGAGAAAAAGCATGAGAAACAATGAGCAGTCATTGTCACTGCCAAGGCTGAAGCACAAAAGATTGAACTCACTACTAAGGATGCCAAGGAGAGGGCCACTAAAGCCGAGAATAAACTTGCCAAAGCAATGGCAACCAAGGAGCAAGCGATCAAGGTGGCCAACGCTAAGGGCTACGAATAGGGGAAAACAGACATCAAAGAGGGCTACAAGAATCAAGTCAACAATGTTTGCAATAGAGGCTTCCAACTTGGATGGACCACTACTCTAACCGTCTTATCTATCCCCGAGGACTCGTCACACCGAGATCTCACAAAGCTGTCACTACCTTTCTCTCATTCTACTACCAAAGAGACAAATGGCTCTAAAGAAGGAGATAAAGAAAAAGAAAATGATGAGCTTGTTGTTCAAGCAAAGTCTACTACGCATGACGACAACATCTTTGATCTCACAGAGGATGACGACGAAGTCATCAAGAGCATTTCCTCTAACACCAAGCAAGCCGACAAGATTATGGATGAAAAGAGTATTAAGGAAACCATCAAGGAGATGGATGAAGAGGTTGTTGACACTGAAGATGACATCTCCAAGAGAACCATGGTCCTTCTTGTTTCTACTTCCCAATCTGAAGTCCAAGTTAAAGCTCAACCAGAAGCTTAGACTTTTATTCTTTTTGCTTGTTTCTTTTTACAAGTTATTTCTGAGCAATGATAACTGTGAGACCCCTAACTTTTATAAATTCCTTTAAGGCCCTTACTTTTGGGTTATTTCAATGAAAACCCTCAATTCCTTGTTTACTTGCAAATTTAACCCTATAAATGAAAACATCTCCCAGACAAAACCGTGCAAACCTTAATCGATCCCGGTAGCTAAATAATTGTTGCTAACACTCTCATATTGATTATTTAACTCTCTAATTATAGCCCAAAACCCTAGTTTCCAGTTTTTATTATTTTCGTTCGATTACTCACCTTTTAATTCAAAATGAATTATTTTTCCTAACACTATTTTAAAATAATTCTACACTTGAAATAGATATTTTAATTCATAAATTGAACCCAAAACCCTCACACTTTATTAAAATTGCACATTTGCCTCTAATTCATTGTATTATATATATAAGTACACTCCATTATAAAAATATTTCTCCATGAATATCTACACTATTTTAAGATAAATTTGTACACAAAAGGAAAATGAGAAAATCCCTTAAAAACCCTAGTCAATTGAAGCACATGGCCATAGAGATTCATGTGGTGTACCTTGGAAACAAATTACATGAAAATAACGAAGATATTTTGGCTTGAAGCTAAATTTATGGAAATTTGTCTTGTAGTTGATTTCAATCTAGTTCTACTTAAGCCTAACCCTAACTAGATCATGTTTTAATACATAATTAGACCCCCTAAACATCCTACAATCCACACACACATATATAATTCAGCCAAGAGAGGGAGGGAAGAGCAAGAGTGAGCTTTGGGAGGAAAAAGAAGAAAAAGAGAGCAAGCTTGCACAACACTGACCCTAGGCAAGAAAGTAAGTCGCAACTCAACCTCTTTTTTATTTTCCCATTCAAATACATGATATTAGAGGGTTAAATTATTAATTTCATATTTTTATATATGGTTTTCATGTGTTTAAATAAGAAGAGTTGAGCCTTAGTTGTCACCTTGCATGAGTTTTTCCTTCAAATGAAACAAGGTTAAATTTTTTCTATCCATTTCTCACATTATTTCCAAAGGCATGCCTTCATTCTAAAAATCAGAGTTTTTTTTATATATTATTTAACATGTTTTCATCATAAGAAAAGTGAAAAATTACTCATGGTTTCCCTCTTTTTCTATTACTCTTCTTATTTCAAGTTTGTCCAAGAAAGATTGGTATTTTTAGCCCAATTTAAAAAATTATAGAAAAATGCAAAAACATCCTCTTGATCTCATCTTTATATTAAAATTTCCTTAAAATGAAATCCTTCAAAAAAAATGATTTTATCAAAAAAAAGTGAGTGATTTAAGAGAAAATATGATTTTTGTAACAATCGACGAATCTAGATACTGTTGGAGTATTTCTTTAATAACTGAAAATCTAGAGAAGCTATCCTATTTTTGAAAGATCATTTATAAACTAGATAAAATTCTCTACAAACCATAGAAAGGCCGAGTTTAGGAAAAATCTAAAAATGTCTATTAGATTGTGATCTTTGAAGTATATCTAATTAGGAAATTTATGTTTGTTGATGATTTAATGCTTTTAATTTCATGAATGTGCTTCTGATCTCTTGTTTGGGCTATAGTATGATATTTACATTGTTGTTCCTATATTTATTTACCATGGTGTTTTGATGATGCTCATAGTGATGATGTTCATACTGTACAGAAATTACTTTCTCAATAGCTTGTTCTAACCTTAACTAAAAATATCTAACTCAAGGGGAAACTAAATGGGGTGGTATTGGGTTTTCAATCACTTGAATAATGATAAGATATTAATGTGTTAAGTATGGATTGCTGGGACGTGTTCCTGAATTAAAAGATAAGTCTTGCGCAAGTGGTTGTTTTGGAACCTTTGAATGGACCGATTGTATTCAGACCCTAGGTATTTATGATGGATAAGGTTAGAGGTGGTTATGGGTAGGGCCCTTATTTTAATCGTCTCCTTTGTGATCCTCGGTTGGCGCTACGCAGTACATAACTGTTATAGGCATTCGGGGTAAGGTTTGCAAGGTAGCAAAAGAGGGGCATACCAAATAATCTGAGTCCAATTCTTGTAGTTAGGAAGATGAAAAATCTTTTTGGGGGATTTCTAGATTACTAATATCTAACCTTGTAATCCTTTGGTTTATACTTGAATATTATGCTTCATTACTTGTTTGTTATAATTGTGATTGTGTGTTGGATTGGAAAAAATAGACGGAGTGTGTGCGTATTTACTGGGCATTCCAAGCTTATAGCATTTCACGCCAGGTATTGAAGACTATTATCTGGGCAAAGACGAAACGAAAACATTTGAAGACAATTGACTATCATAGAAGAACCTAGAGATTATCTTTGTTTAAGTCAATCTAGAATCTTATTTTGTTTTGGGAAGGTAAAATTGATTAAACTTCCTGTTTTGTAACTAAGTGATAATCTTGTGATTATTATTTTACTTACATATGCATATATCTTTTGTGAGCCTATTTATTTTTCATCAACTTATATAGACCTTGTGTTAATACGTTGTTCAAGTCTGTCAAAAAGATAACTTTGTTATCTAAAGAGATTGGACTTTGAAAGGAGGCTATATTGACTCCTCTGATCTTTCTTGGGATTTTACTTGGTTATTGACCAAAGGACCCATTAGTGATGTTTTCTACACTTGTAACCTTAGAAAAACTCTGTATTCACTTGTTAATATATTCTTTGATGTTCCTGTTTTTTGGGGCATCACAATAACCCCTTTGAACAAGACTTTGTTTTGCAAGGCCGAAGTGCCTTCTAATGTAGTTCCTTTTCATGAATGCGATGTACATCTTTTTGAATGCAATGTACATTGTTGACTAAGTCTTGAACACCTTCTTTACTTCTATTAATGCATGTTGTTCTTTATTTCCACGTCTTCAATACTTACTTCTTAAGAAAATTTCTAAGTGCAACATCTTGGATTCAAATCTTATCTCGAACAACACAACTACCTCAGACTACATCATCTCGAGTATAACTGTTATCTCGAATAATTTCAAAAAAAAAATGTTTGAAAATTTCACCAAGTATCACTTTCAAATCACTGACTCAATCTCTATTAGCCCATCCCTGCTCTCTGTCCCCTAATGTGCATGTAAGTACAACTTACCTTCACATTAATAAGCCGGCATCTCATTCTTGCCTAAGTCCTGGGACCTAGACATCCATGACAGATGTCATCATGTTTAGCTTGTCTAAACAAAACACTGAAGGCTTAACCTTAGTGCACCGATTTTCTAGTACTAACTACCTCGACTTTTTGTTACAAATTAACCAGGTTAGCAAACCAACATTACTGCCCCATGGCAGAGTCATAGTGTGACGACCCCGACCTCTATAATATTATATTACATTATTTCAATAAGCTTAATTGCATGATTGTGTGCTTAATTGTGTGATTATATGCTTAATTTTGTGATTATCTATCAATACGTGGAATATCTGTTTACTTACCTATTTAGAATCAGAAATTAAAAGCCCTAACGACTTTAGAAACGAAAATTGACTAGCCCAATAAGCTAATTAAAATATTTAGAATTTTATAACAACTTTAATTGAAATTTGATTCGGATCAAAATAATTAAAATAACCTAATTAGAATTAATCAAGATTAAGTGGGATTTATTATCCCTAAGCAAGCTTAATTAGGCTAAGTTAATTACACCTGTATATATATGTTACACGAGCTTTATTGAGCTCAAAGATGTACTTAGCTGAGATTTTAGAGAGAAAGAGAGGGAGAATCAACTCTAGAGAGAGAGAGAGAAGAGATTTGTAGAGAACTTGAAGGATCAAGCTAGGATACACTTGAATTCACACTCTAGGTATGGAATTATCCCTTAATCTTTGTAAATAAAAGATGTAGAAGTTGAATTCATCTAGTTCTTGAGTTTATTTGCATGAAATTCTACAATGGAGGCATGAATTACCTTGAACTTGGAAGATAAGAGTTAATCATATACATGCATGCATAATTTGAGTTCGGAATTCATGAAATTCTTACATGCGTGGCCCTTTTACACATCAACTTGAAGATTTCTCCATGTTTTCATACTTCCCATGTCATTTGATCATATTTTGAAAAGATATAGACTCAATTTGGTTCAAACATCGTTTATAGCTTGAAGTTGAAGTTTTGGTTTGAAAATTGGCCTCAATTTTCAGTAATTGGTTTCAAATTAAGAGTGTTTTCATGTTACATAATGTTTTTCCATGTTTTTGTACCACACTTGCAAGTTTTGAACCTTTGAATGCATGTTTTAAACTTTAAACACAATTTTGGAAATTCCAGAATTCGAGTAGATCGCTCGACTGAAGAAAGTGTTGCTCAAGCGTAAAACTCTAGCTCCCAGTATTTTTGCAAACAATTGCATAGTGGCTCGAGCGGCAGAAAGTTGGCTCAAGCCTAAAAATCAAGCAACCAGTACTTTTGCAGAGTTTTGTAGACCAAGCGACCAAAGTTCCACTCGAGCGAAGACCCTGTTTTCAGCAAATTTTCATTAACTCTTTTATGTACATACTTTCATCCTCATATCATTTCAAGTATTCTTAGACACCAAGTTGGACTCATATAATCATGGAATAAATTAGAAACACATAAGAAGAGTTGAATTAAAGTGAAATGGTTATTGAATTGTGCTTCAATTGTATATTTGTTATGTGTTTTGTTTAGGTGGATGTCCGAGGCCTAGCGTCGATAGAACCCACTGTGAGTAGTAACTTAATAAAGATGTGTTCAAGTTATATTTATTTTCGAAACTATTATTGTTCTCGAAATTAATTTATCATTGATTGAATGGTTTATTGAAACGTTATTTGCTCATAATGAATGAAGTTCTATTTTGAAATTGTACTCATGGCATCCTTTGGTGAGGCCCATGCCTGGAAGAAATAATACCATGGCCCATTGGCACTCGCCCAGGGGAAATAATACCGTGGCCCATTTGGATTAATTGAAACACGAAGATCTCTGATGTTAGCCCATGTGGTCACATTGAATATGAAATATTTATTGACCCATCGTGGTCCCATTGAATGACCCTTGTGGTCCCATTGTCATTGATGCATTGTTACTCTATTGGATATGCCACGTAAATGGAATGAAATGGCTATTGATATCGAGATTTTAATAGAATTGGAAATTGATATTTGAAATGTTATCAAATTTCATTCATATAACCTCTTTATTCTGTTATTACTCACTAAGCCCTAGCTCACTATTTATATGTATATGTAGGTGAGCAAACGGAACATCAAGGTTAGAAAAGAAAGCCTTGGAGTCTACCCCATTGTTAGTCTTTTTGGAGCACTTTAGAGATGGAGCAAGCTTGGGCTCCAACAGAGCCAAGCAAAGTCAAAACCCCTTTGGTTTTTTAGATTTCGTTTTGGTACTTGTATATGGGGTTTTTGTTTAATCATGACTTGTGGAGTTTTGATTTATGGATTAGACGTTTTAAACTTTTGTAATGTATGCATGTAAAGAATGGTTGCTCAGCTATAACATGAGGTCTTTTCATATAAGCACAGCTCAATGGATTATTTTCAAGTCTTATATTGCTTCCTCTAAGCCCCAGAGTTTATACTCAAATCGCTTTTGTTAATAGAGGCCGTAAGTAATCTAAGATTGTTGGTTGGTCAAGACGCTAAACCTATAGGGGCAGGTTTGAGTCGTGACACATAGTTAATTTCGTCTGGTTTCTCGTTGAAACATCCCTTTAATTTAGTTTCACTCTACCTTCTTGGTAAGTTCAAGTTAAACGTTCAGCTTCTCATTGAAGCATCACATCGGCCTAACTTGATCCTAACTTTCTACCGAAATTACAGAATAAAATCATGCAAGAATCAACAACAATTAAGGAGAACAAATCGAACTAAGTTTTATTAATTAACACTTCCGCTAAAGACTTTTACATTATATCAAAAGAAAACTAATGAAAGAAAAATTTCAAATTATTGGTGTTCCATGGTTTTGGCAACTGCTTGCCATCACAACCTTTCAACCGAGATGCTCCTGCAATGGCAACCAAGATGATCTTATACGATCCTTTCCAGTTTGGACCAAGATTGCCCTCGCTAGAATATTTCTTATTGCTGACAACTTTCCTCAGGACGAGGTCGCCCACTTTGAATTCTCTCGGATCAACATTTTTGTTATACACTCTAACAAGTCCTTGCTAGTATGCTCCCAGCTGAAGTGCTGCTCTATCCCTTCTTTCTTCAATCAGATCAAGATCTCGAGCTAGGAATGATTTATTTTACCCATTCTCTACTGCTTGTCTGGTTATTCCTAGAATGCCAATCTCTAAAGGTATTACTTCCTCTGTGACGCCCCAAAAATCAGGAATATCAGAGAATATATTAACAAATAAATACAGGATTTATCTAAGATTATGAGTCTAGAAAACGTCATTGATGAGTCCTTTGGTCAATAACTAAGTAAGATCAAAGGAATCAAAATAGCGTCCCTTCTAAGTCCAATCTCTTTAGATACCAAGACTACTTTTTTGACATATCTTAACAAGGTATTAACATAAGGTCTACATGAGTTGATGAAAAATAAGGATAGTGTACAAAAGATATATATAGATATATAAACAAACTACTAGTTACAAGATCATTTCTTAATTACGATAAGAGTTTTCACACTTACAATCTCAAAACATGATTACAAATTCCTAATCTTCTAGGATAGCCATTCGTCTTCAAATGTTTCTACTCAGGGCCAGCCCAAGGGCAAGGCCAGACATTGCCTTCGACCTCAGATTGGGGAAAGCACCTCAATACTTTTTTTTTTTCTTTTTTTTTCTTTTTTTTTGTAATACTTACTTATTTGTCTACTTATCGGTCTAGTCCTTTCACCAACACCAGGTCCACAGCCTATTTAGCTCATAATTGGGAGAAGTTGAAAGGCCCGCAAGCTTCCTTACTTGAGTATTGCTCTACTGCCACCAAATATTATATTTTAATTGATATATCCAGTTGATATAATTGTGAGACAATCAAAAGAAATATAATAATTTCCATAAAAATAAAAATAATTTTTCTCTTTATTCCTTTATTAAGAGAAAATAAATTTGTTCACACACTACATAAATTATATTTTATTCAAAATAGTAGATTTCATATTCAAAAAGTATATTGATTTCACTCAAAATTGTGTATTCCACTGTTTTCAAATCGAACTCTTTGTTAAGACGGATAAGTTTTGACCATGCATTCCAAAACTTGAAAAACAATAAATACCAATCTAAAAAATATCCATACATCAATTTGTTACTAACAACAAATCCTAAAACCAAACAAAAGTAATTTTAATTAATTACTAAAAATTATAATTAATATTTGAATGTTAAAATCCTCACTTTAAGAGATTGGTACAGAATCTATTGTCTTCCTGCCTTTCTGATTCAAATGAACCTTTTTCATTTTTGCTCCAGTACCCCCATTTCCATAATTGATTTTTATCTTCTTGTTTTCCTTTTTCTTTTGCTTTTTCATTTTTTTTAAAGAAATATCTAGCAGTGATCATTTTATCAACTGCACGCCTACTACCGACAACATACTACTGTGGTGGCTAGGTTGTGTGGGCTTCAGTGTAATTCGGGCAGTTTGAAAGTAAAAATAGTAGATTAACAAATCGAAAAATGATCAAATCACAATTTGGGCGAATTAACATATTGAAAAATATTTTTAAGCAATTATCAAATATTTTCTTAACATATAACACTAATTTGCATAATATTTTTCTTATATATAATGATTAATTTGTAACAAATTTTATAATTTAAATCTCTTTCACATTCATTTTTACTTTGATATTTCATTAGAGGCTAAAAAATATATATGTATTAAGTATAGCGGAGCGGAGCAGTTTCGATGACGAATTTTAAATTTTAAAGTTTAATTCTCTATTAGCAGATAGAACAATACAGATTGATACAGATCAATACAATTTTAACGAATTAGACGGTGTTTTGGTACAATACTGTTGGCTTTTTTGGCTTTCAAAGGTTAGTATTGTAATTTTAAACGTGCCAGCAAGGATCAATCAGTCCTTACAAAAGATAAATTGTCAACCAATTATCAGACGATTGTGTTTCAGTTCTTTCAGCCTCAACGAAGAGGACTTTTACTGGTAGCTTTGTTTAGGAGAATTTAGCAAACAACAATTAAATAAAGAACAATTGTAGCATTTCATTAAGTAAAAATGAAAGACTTACAATGATCTAATTCAGCCTCGTAGAAGTTTACAGCAGCAAGCTACTTGAAACTACTCCTATGAACGAAGTGCAGTGCAGGAATTTGAAGTACCGAAATGTAAAGAACAAGAAATGTAAAAACTGAAAGGAAAATAAAGTAGATAAAACTGGTTTCTAGATCTGAGTCCGGGGGGCTCTTTCTAGGGCCTTCTCTGCTATTTATACTTCTCAATAATAACCGTCGAAAAAAGCTTCTAACTGTCGAATCATCCCTCCATGATCACTGATCATGTTTCCTCACAGTTAGCTCCACTACGCCATGTCTGCAGTTAGGCTTCCTTCCTGATTTTGAATTTAAATATATGAGTGACTGTTAAAGCTACGTCATCTTGCATCTCTTTGGTGATCCAGTGCTATGCAGATTCACAATAACCAATACTAACTGCCACGTATGTGATTACGATTGAAGATTTGAATTGTCTTCCCGTATTGCCCTCATCCTGCCACGTGTTGAACTGTGATTAGCCTATACAAAATATGTAGCCAACATTACCCCCCGCACTAATATACCCAATACTTGGTGATATTAGCGGATCAAGGTATTTTATCCATGTCTTAGAACGTGCATGGGCTTTGCATTTTTTCAGAAATGCAACCGTCATTCATCAATGAAACATTTGCATTAAATTCTCTTCTATCCTTTGAATATTCCCACTATCTCAGTATTCGAAAAGACTGGTACAGCTTTCATGGCCAAACAAACCTTTTCTTACCTTGATCAGGCATATGAAGAGTTGTTTGATAATGTTGTTCGTCCTCGAAAGAACCTTCATGCATTGATTAGCCACCTTTACCCACCTTCCTATATTCAAGTCATGGAAGCTTTTGCAAACTATCAACCTTTGGATTATGAACCTATTGTCTACAATTCTTTAACCCAAAATTTTGCAAACATGGATATTGGAAGCTCTTCTTCTGACCCAAAACCTTCTACGTGGGATAAGGCTGTAGCTTCTTCTTCTTCCGAAGCTTCTGGTTGGAGAAGCTGGCCAGAACCTGAGGAGTCCAAGTTAAGAGAGCAAATCAATCATTATTTTGTCGAATTTGTTGATCCTCTAACTTTCCCTCCCTTTGCTCGGAGCTCGGTGGTTTACCCATATGTACCCATCGACTGCCAACATCGTTTAGAAGACAACTTACTTGTAGCATGGTACACATCCTCCGTGCCTATGAAGATAGTACAAGCCACTCGTCGTCCAGAAGCGGCATAAGGGTATAGCCCATCGTTCTTAGCCCAAAAGGCAAAACTTTGTTCTTCTGACTTGCTTGATTACGTCATCAACCCCCAATTCCCTCCTTCTTTCAAAATGGAAGCCCCTGCGCCTCTTCTTCCGTAAAATCCTCATGATGAAGGAACTGAGACTTACTCTCTTTGAGGACCAGTTTCTCCCCTCCTATAGCCCTCCATTTCCCCCTACTATATTTCAGCGATATCAAGCCAAACTTCTGCTTGAGGCCTTTTCTCACTTGCCCTTCAATGTTCTCAAGGATGATGTTCCTCTTAAGAACTTTTGATGGGCTTGTGATGTTATGACCCGGGGTCATGTTTTCAACCCCATCGCTGAAGCAGAGCTCCAGATGTTTTTAGACCAACTCCCACTGCTTCTTCATTGGCATCAAATTTCTGTGGCCACCACTCGATCTTTGGACCAAATCTCAGCTTGTCGAGTTCATACCCAGTATGAAGCAGAGAACCTCAACGACGAATATAATGATTTCAAGAATAAAGACTCTACATACTGGGATGACTTGGACATGGATGAGATAGAACAAGGGTTGAAAGAAACAGAGTTTGAAATAAAGGCCGAGAAAATTGTTTTATCAAATAAGAGCGTATCAACTTCAGTAGCCTAGCCTGGAGAAGATAGAAAATAGAATTAAAAAGGAACAGAAGTTCATTGACCATAGTTGGAACAAATTCCATAACCTTGTCATTTACTCTATTCCTTATTTTTATGAACTTGAATATGTAGCCAAAAAAGGCTTCTGATGTAATTGCTTTTGTCGTAATAAAGCTAAGATGTTTTCTCTTTATTTGGCATGGTCTGTTTTTACTCCATTTGTCAAAAATAAACAAAATTAGGGCTTCGAATTCACCAATTTTGTCCTTCGAAACTTGATTCGATCATGCCCAATGAAATACTAGAAACCCAATTTGAACTTTTCCAACATATGGAGTGTAATTGACAATCTTTGCCTTAGGTCTCCTTTCTAAATAAGAGCTTCAAATTCACCAATTTTGCTCTTCGAAACTTGATTTGATCATATCCAATTCCCCAACATATGGTTAATACAATCAAGCAGTTTCAAATCAACTAATTTTGCTTCGAACTAACAGTCTATATTTTCCAAAATATGGAAACCTCTTTTAAGGACTGCACTATTTTATTCTAAAAAAGTGATTCCTTCTGTATACTACTAAACCAACTATTGGTTTGAAACCTAGAATAAACAAACTCTAACTGTAAGGTATTTCAAATTTTGCTTCGAAGGATTTTACTCTCATCAAGAAACCTAAAGGCAGGTCTTTAATCCTTTTGAAGTAAACAAATACTTGGGCATTCCTGCATCCTTAGGTGTGGAATGTGCTTTGAAGTCAACTTCCTGCTTTCGAAGCTATTTGTCACTTGATTTTGGCACCAAAACTTGGCTTCGAAGCCAAACATTTTATTTCGAAGCTAATATTAGTATTTGAGATACGTTTCCCTCCATAACTATCAACATTGAGAGAAACTTTTCGCACCCGTATCCTTAGTACTTCTTTATGAATTTCGCCCACATAAAACGATTGGGTGTTTTTCAGAAAGAAAGGTTTAAAAACCCTTTTATTTTGTGCTCCCAATTCACTTGGTTGCCTAACACACAAACCCTTCATCTTCTGTTGGCTTTCTCTTTCCCTTTACTCTCTTTTCCAACTTCGTCTTTTGAAAAAACTTCTGTCAATGGCCTCTTTTTCCTTGAAAATACCGGTTGTGGAGCATGCAAGTCCATCCGTAGCCTTGAAAAAGATCATTGATAAAGAATGTGAGAAATACAAGGCTGGTGAGAAAAGTGTCATCGACGGACGTATCTTCATTTCCCGTTGCCATGAGCAACAAGAATACATGTTTGGGCCCTTTTTTAAGGAGATTCGCACTGAGCTCTCAGCTCTGTATCCTCGTCTAGAAGATCATTGCCTCCTTTATGAAGGTGGTCTCGATTGGGGAAGCTAAAGGATGAACCGACCCCATCGCTACTGGCCCACAGTAAGACCAGAATAGGATGAATGGTATGATCGGGTCGTCCCTGATAGGACATTGGATCTTCAAGAGCTCTGCCTCCTCGACGCCCTTCAAATGTCCAGGTTCACCATTTCAGAGGACCCTGTAGATGCGCCCCGAGGACTCCCGAAGCTTTGCGCTTGCGAAGGCGCGAAATCTCGTTTGCTCTCTAGCATACTACAGTTCGGACTCAAATGTCACGGTTCTGAATCTAATCTTGCAAAGTGCAATGCAAGACCGATAAATCACCAAAGAGTCCAAATCCGGCAAATCGTTTTGGAAAACTGATTTTTGTAAAGAAGTGCCAAACATGGACTGGTTTGCCAGATACAGAGTCGCCACCTAAATATTTATTTTGGGAGAATTTACGAAACCCTGACTCGTTGCCTAAGGAAATGTGTCCGTCATCACCAAAGTTACCTCGGCTCGGGAACTTGGGTACGAGAGGGGAAGGTTATGCAATGAGCACCCCCGCTCGCTCAATCAAAGATCGGCCTTTACTAACATGATATTTTGTTTTTGAAAACACATGCGTTCTTATTCCAGTTATTAGCTAGAATTACTATGTGATGCGCACAACACACAAGTATAGACTAGATCGCCTAATTTGGAACAAAGCATTGCATATTTGTTGTTTGAAAAACGGTTTGAAGTTTGCTACTCACATGTAGGCTAAATCGAGGATTCAATGAATTGTTCCAATTCAAGCAATCCAACCTTCACCCACAGGCATTCAGACAGTTATATCACATAAGCAAATAGCCTCATGGCAAGTATGCTATCATGGCAACACTCACACATATGCAAGATGCTAAAGCATAAAAGCTTACCTAGTACTCTGAGCCAAAACAATAGCTAGTTAGTAATCATGCATGATCCTAGCTTTGTTTAAAATGGCTAATGCAACAAATGCAAAAATGTAACTAGAAATAGGCTCGGCTATTCTAAGATGGCATATGAGATGCGACAATTCGATACATGTATTCAAGTAGGAATTGAAATACGATGCAGTTAGTATGATGCGCCGAGCCTGGTGCATGCAGTACAAATGAATGATGCAAACATGCATAGCATAAGGATGCTAAATGAAATATGCCCTAAAACTAACCATCGTAAGCGGTTAAGTAAAAGGGAGAAAGACGTGGGGTTGGACGACATGCATCATACACACGCACGCTTATTACAAAATTGTGCCCTCTCGACGGAGGGTCCAAAAGAATAATACAAATCAACTAATTAATCAACTAACAAGCTAATCAATTATTACACAACTCTTAACTAATTAAACAAATTAATTAAGCTACCAAAACAGTAAAGCGGCCTCGACAAGAGAAACAAATGCATGCTTGATCGGCTTCGCTCGGAAATTCGTTGCCATGCCTCATGTTGCCTCTGTTTGCACTGTTTTGCACCTCTGAAAACTGTGAAAAGTCCTGTGATGCTCTAGAACCACTTCATGGACATGCTGAGAGGCCATTGGCCAAAGGAAAGGTGTCATCGACCATTTATGAGGTCATCGGCCAAACACTTTTAGCCGATCGACACATTAGATAGCCGATCGGCTATCTTTTCCTACAAAATGCTGTTTTGCTGNAAAGTTGCTTGGCTCAAAACCTTAGGTATGAGATGGGAAGGTCATTAATTGAGCAACCCTGCTCACCCGATCAAAAATCGACTTCTACTAAACCATGGTATGAATTTTATTTTCTTTATATGTTCATATTCCGATTATTTAATAAATGCTAAAATTACTATGTGAAGCAAACAAGTATAGATTATGTCATTTATTTTGGAACAATTCGATTTCATGCATTTTAAAAGTATTTTGAATAACTCAACGGAATTTTGAGTTTGCGACATGAAAATCATTTTCGTTACAAATTGAACAACATAACCTCCATCTACAGGCATTCATAGAGATATATCAAATAAGCATATAGCCACATGGTAGAACGTTTAACATAGTAAGAAAAATACACACAAACGGGAATGCTAAAGTATAAAAGCTTACATATTTACCAACATCCTACAAACAATTACAAAATAAGGTTAGTAAAACATGCATGATCGTATATACAAGATTCTAACGCAATTCATTCATGATATGCAAATAGTGATTCGGCTTATAAAATATGACATGTGATTCATATCAAGAACATGAAGTTGCGTAGAAAATCACGTAATAATCGATTAAACCAAAAAAAGGCAAATTTAGCTGAATCAAGATGTATGAAACATGGTTGTAATATGATGATAAATAAAATATACTACATATGTACAGATAGGAAAAATGAGTAAAAGAATGGGATAGAAAGAAGCAAGGCGGGGAATTAGTACAACATTTGAATACTAGAGAGAGAAAAGAAAGAAAATATTACAACAAGATATATCCTCACAGATCTCTCTTAAATTAAAAGAAAAACAGGAAAAACAGAAGCTTCAGGGGGGTCTCGGAGACCGTAGGAGACTGTTCTGTTCAACACCGGGACACTGCTGGGTTCTATCTAGGAGCACCAGAACTCTATTTTCTACTTTTCAAGCACCAAAGATAGAAACAAGAAGGGAATACATGGGTGGCTAAGCTAACCACTCCCAGGTAGAGTATAACAAGCTTACAATATGAAATGAAATTAAAGCAAAAAGCTCAAAATAAGAAAGAAAGTGCAAGAAAAGAGAAGTGTGTAAAATTCACCTTCCAAGAAAAGGATTTGATTTTCAAACTTCCTTTTGATCACCCTCAAGTTTAGGAATTTTATTTTTTAGTTCTCAGTTTGAAAATTCGAAATTTTTGTGTGAATAAGGTTTTTGGATGTTTAGTAGCATGTGTGTGTAGGGGAGAAGGGGTTCTGCTTTCCTCTCTATCAAAAACATTCACTCTCTTTTGATCAAGGCTACTAAAGGTTGGCTATATCAAAGTTTTTGGGGCGGTTTTGGTGTGTCAAGAATGGAATATCAGTGTACGGTAGTGTCATTTGAAAATGGGAGTTTTTGGTTCAAAGCTTAAACTTCTCTTTCTTGTCTCTAATTTTCTTTTCTTGTTTTTCAATCCTCTTCTCCTAACAATTTGATCACCTTCTTATAGACAATGCAAGAATGCTTAGTGGAGAAGGTAGTAGGGGATAGTTGAAAACAAAGACCACAAAATGACAAAGGCCGAGGACTTTGTTGAAGAGGCCAACTCTCTTGACAATGAGACACGAGTAGATAGATACACACCTTGCAAGGCTCAATCAAGCAGGTGAGAGGGGACAAGGTGGAAGGAAATGATGATGGAGTGACAAGGATGGTTGCATTGGATGCTCCTTTTCGAGTAAGAGACAAATGCTCTTTTGACAATGGAGGCTAAAGAAAGATAATGGTGGGTCAGGAGGTGTGTATCTCGTGCATGCATGTATCAAGAAATATCTAGAATAGTATGTTCTACACATTTCTAACAAGAATTCTGCTGAAACTACCATGTTTATAAGAAAATTAGCTAGCCGACCAATTTATTGGCTAGTCGGCCAAAAAACCTTGGCTGGACGGCCAATTTCTTGGTTGGCCAGCCAATTAATTGGCCAGCCAGCTAATAAAGTTGGGTGTAGCTGACTAATTTTGCACAAAACACGATTTTTTTTTATAGAATTGCCATCTTTTCCTCCTATTTCCACATTGTTCTTTGCTCGATATCCTCAGAAAAAGTCTTATTTTGAAGTTTAAAAGTGAGCCCCAGAACACTACAGAAATATTCAGAACAAAGCACGGAAAGAAAGTTTCGAAAGATATTGAACGAGGCTTGAACACTCGGCCAAAATAGGCTTAGGGTTGGAAATGAAGCAAAAATTTCATCTTTCTTACTGAGGATATTGTGAGAAAATACCTTTTTGTTTTCATCACCAGGTAATCAAAAGAAAGCACCAGAGTCTTATGGCCGGTCAAAATGGGGTGTCTACAATTGCCCCTCTTTGACAGAACTCAAAGTCATTTCATGACATGAGTGAATGTCAAAGCTCAAAGACGACCCTTTTGACAAGGCTGTAAGACCCAAGCAAACAAATAAGATGCAAATATAGTTGGTTGAACTTAAGGGTTGCCTACGTATCCCTTTACAAGGAATCAAACCAGTGCAGTTCGGAGGTAGAATGCAAATGATGTGCTCGAGATGCAATTGAAAGTTGGACTTACGTGCTTCGTGAATTTGATGTTTGCTTCAAAAATTCATGATTGATGCAATATAACGCAATGATGATAAAGCTATAAATATGAAAACATGCGAGGCAAACCTCGTGCAAATAATATGCTTGAAATGCAATTGAAAGTTGGACTTATGTGCTTCCACATAGTCAATCCAAAGTTAGACTTACATGCTTCTGTATAACTAGGTCAAAGTCGGACTTACGTGCTCTTGCACAACCGATGAATGTTGGACATACGTGTTTCCGCATAGTCAATTCAAAGTTGGACTTACACGCTACTGCACAGTCGGTGACAGTTGGACTTATGCGCTACAACACAGCTGATTGAAAGTTGGACTTACGCACTTTCACATAGCCAATGATAGTTAGACTTACGCGCTACCGCACAACCGGTTGAAAGTTAGACTTATGTGATTTCGCACAACCGATGATAGTTGGAGTTACGCACTACCGTACAACCGGTTGAAAGTTGAACTTATGCGCTTCTGTACAATCGATGACAATTGGACTTACGCGTTGCCGCACAGTCGATTAATAGTTAGACTTACGCGCTTCAGTAGAACGAGTCAAAAGTTAGACTTATGTGCTTCCACATAGCCGATGATAGTTGGACTTATGCGCTACCACATAGTCAGTTAAAAGTTGGACTTATGCGCTACGGCACAGCTGGTTGAAAGTTGGACTTATGTGCTTTTGCACAGCCAATGATAGTTGGACTTACGCGCTACCGCACAACTGGTTGAAGTTAGACTTACACTTTTCCGCACAGTCCGTTCAAAGTTGGACTTATGCGCTTCCACACAGCCTATGGTAGTACATGTCTCACGTGAGAGGAGGAAGTGTGAACTTGTGATTCAACTTGAGATTCAAACGTGTCTCACGCGAGACGAGGAAATGGTGGCATAACCAACAGGTGTACCAAACCGTATTTCACAAGGAGAGGGGGAATGTTTTAACCGAGTAATCTAAATCAATGTCGAAATCACTGAGGCATACATTCTGAATGCTACTTTTGAGTTTCGGAGAACGGAGATGATTTGGACGCGCCACTTAATCGTCACTTGATCAAAACAAGCACACTTGACCTCATCGAATGAAACCAACTGTACAAAATATAAGTGACACAGCCAATTTTTTAAATTCCCGTACAAAAGCAGAGCAATTCGGCGAAATTACGAGCCATCAAGCTGAAACATGATCCCCACAAGCAAAAGGTGACCAATTCGGGCAAAATATGAGTTACCTAGCTAAGAAGTGCCCTATCTGGCCAAACAAAGTGCCGGTCGGCTAAAACAAATTGTCTCACAGCAAACAACTTAGTCGGCCATCCAAAAAAGGTGTCGGCTAGCCAATTTCCTCAGGTACAGGTAGAAATCGGGTTTTAGGGACCCAATTGGTTTAAAAGCTTTCCTATGGCTCATTTCTTCGTACACCCAAGCTCGACCCTTTCTCTCTCTTATATATATTTCTCCCCATTTTCGGATTACCCTGAACCCGAAGCCAACCCTAAGCAGAATCCAACTACGATTTCCTTTTACTTCACACCGATTGAAATCTGAATCAGGTGAGTTTGTATTTTTCTTGTTTGATTTCACATGTTTTGGGTGTTCATCCCATGATTTGGACTTGGTTTACAAGAGATTTCATGAATTTGTGCAAACTTTCACCATTTTTCCTTGATTTTGTAGATTTGCTCATTATTCCTCACGATTTTGGTCTTAATTTTGCACAAATTGGACTGATTTTTGGGACTTTCGACAACTAAGGTAAGTTTCCAAAAAAAAACCTTTATTAATTGCTCATGAAATTAACCAATTTCCCCAAATTTCTTCATGATGTGTCTTGAAGTTGCCTTGAATTGCTTAAATTTCTGTTGAGTTTCGGGTAATTACTCACTATTTAACCCTTGATTTCACATCATTACTTGGTCAAATGCTTATGAATTTGGACAATTTTCCTTGGAATTTGACATAGATTACTCACAAGTTCATCATATGCCCCCTTAACCAAATGAAACTTGGAACATGAATTCCAACTGAATTGTGTATTGAATAAAAATTCCATGGCTTAAAACAAATTTTGAACTCACATTGTCGGACTTAATGTTTTTTTCTTTTTTTTCTTTTCAATTTGCCATTGATTTTGCATTTTTCTTCCAAAATTTCAACATTGTTAAAATATTTCAACACTTTTCAACATTTCTCTTTTTGATTTTTTTTTTTCTTTTTGATTTTTTTTTTTTTTTTTTTATGATTGCCCACAACTTGGGTTGGATTTTTCATACTCTTCTTTTGATTCCACAGATTGTTATGGCTAGTGATGATACTCCACACGTTGACATGCCCCCCATCATTGTTGCAGAGGGCGATGTACCTCACCGGCGCTTGAGGTTGACATCCCTGCACCTGCTGCGGATATGGAGGTCCTCGACCTCATGGACGAGGACATTGAGGCAGGGCCAGAGTCGCTCCCTCAGACGATGAGGCCATTTGATCCTGCGGCTTACTGACCCCGCACACACATGATAGTCCTAGGGGGGATGCTACGATTCACCGAGTTCTCTCAGCAGGTTATAGAGGACGTGCTGTTTTGGGAGCACTCAAGGAATCTCTCCCATGATTCCTCTACAGTATTTATTTCTCTCTTTCTCTTTTATGTTTAGCGTACCATGCTTTTAACTCATTTGATAGCTCTAATCTCTGGTATGTTAACAACTTGTTTATTACAAGTCACTGGTCGACTGATGAGGGGGTATGGGAGTGTCCACGACCCTCACCAGTGGTATGGAGACCTCCCCACCGAGGTCTGTATCTTTGTAGACAGAGCTGGATTTGGCTAATTCTTCTTGAGCATCATATCTCTACAGGCGGACCGATCGGTCTTCGGTGCCTTGGTGGAGAGATGGTGGGACACCACCAACACCTTCCACTTCTCATCTACCAGGGAGATGACAATGACCCCTATGACTTCTCCATGATCACCGGTCTCTTGGTGGGGGGTGATCCTATCCATTTTGACCACGATTTGAGCTAGTGACCAGTTGTTGAGATGTTCCTTCTTAGGGTTGTCCCATCCTTCACTCACCATGGGATGATTCGCTATAATTGGTTCTAGCAACACTTCCATTGCTTAGAGCTAGTGACTCTAGAGGAGGCTGCCTAGTATGCCCGTTGGTTTCTTCTTTATGTCCTCAGTACTACCCTATTTGCGAACAAGGATACTGCAAGACCCTACCTTCTGAGTAGCATGGTGGAGCTTCAGTGGGTGAGAGAGTACGATTAGGGTGGAGCTAGCCTCACCACCTTTTATGGCTACTTGAGCTCTGTGTCTCGCTAAAAGATGGAGCTTTTGGAGGTTACTAGTGGACATGAGAGGTACATTTTGCACTTGTATTTCACTACTTGTTAATTTTCGACACACTTTTCCATGCAGATATGGCTTTACACTTACTTTCCCTCGATCGCCCCAATCCTAAGATTAGAGATAGCTCTGGCAGTGCCCCACTCTCTGTACTATGATGGAAGGCTCCACCCTTACAGCCGGCACATTCACAACTTCACCGCCTCTCATCGCTTCTTCAACACGGTGACCGCCGACATGGTAATCATTCTCAAAACTCTCTATTTTCCCTTCATTGACTTTTGAATCAGTCCACTAATTTGTTCATTTTTCATTTGTAGATTAAGTGACACCCTTGGGCGGGCATGGCCAACGCGACGAGGGAGAGGTATGTTGCCACCTGGGAGACTTCCTATATGAGAGGTTTGCTGGAAGGCCCTTTTTGCAGAGTCTGGTACTTAGGGAAGCGATTCACCCGCTAGAACTTGGGCCATGTCGACCCTCGCAGTCCGTCTTGTCCTTCTCCACTCATGAGGACTACTGTGATATCACTGACAAGGCCCTCATCGATCACATAATGTTGGGGTAGCTTACCGATGCCTTCTACGTCCCTGAGGACTATACCACATTCTTGTGGTCTCACATCTTGTCTCCTCTGATTGAGGGCGTGGCTCGCATTGTTGGAGTCATTGATGTCCCAGCCGCTGGTGATGCTCTTATCGCTAGAGGTCCTGCACTTCCTGCTAACGATGATGCCCTTTCTCTCACACATCCGGCGCTTCGCACAACGGTTACATTTCAGCGCCCGAATGGTATTCTAGATGAGCTACCGTTGGAGCCTCTCAAACGACGATTGCTCGTCATTGCTCCAGAGACCCGACCGGTATACCCTTTCCCTTACTACTTTCCATGTATTTCTCATTATTTCAATACCAGCGCTGACCTTTTTTTTATTTGTAGTACCCTGAGATGGATTATATAAATCAGTGCTTGCAGCTTATCGACGCACTGATGGTCATAGTGCAGATGAGGGAGATAGCTCTAGTCTCCATGGGGATTGAGGTATCTTTTTCTTGCTTGCTGTATCTCTTTTGTAGTTCCTTTTGTTTCATTCACTTCCAATAGACTGCTTATTTCACGCCACCTATTTTGATATTATGATCTCTATCTTTTTCATATAGCACCCTTTCTAACTCTGAGGGGAGAAGAAGATGAGCTCTAGCATGAGGGAAAGAAGGTCAAGGTAAAAATGACTGTGGCAGGAGAGGAAGGAGAGCATCTCCTGAGGTCAACGAACAAAAGCCAGAGGCTTTTGAGGAGCACTCCGAGGAGGACTACAGAGAGAGTAGCAAAGAGAGTGACAATAGCGGAGATGCTGGTGCTAAAACCGAGGCTTCTGAGAGCAGTGAGACCGCAAGTGATGTGGAGGGTTCCCCATCAAGGAGGAGGATAAAGAGGGCTTCACGCTGATCTCTCTTTATATATATATATATATATTATGATGTACTTTTCTTCTTTTTTTTTTTATAAATTTTTTTCCCTTTTTTGTAGAAGGATGACCTAAAACATATGATGATATATATTGTCGTTTTCTTTTATGTATATGAATGAGCAAATTACATTATGCATGTGTATATACTTATCTCAAATCCTAAATGGTATTTTAAAATGGACAATATGAAATATATACCATGCAAGAGACAACATAATAAAAATATACAAAAAATGGATTACACTTGTAAAAACATACACCACTAACATTTTTACACATATACAAACCTAATACATATATATATATATATATATGTATGGACGACGTACAAATATATATGGATGATATAAAGGGCATGGATACATATACATATATGTACAAACGATATACGGATACATATATATACATACGAACAATATAGAAAATATAGATACATATAAATATACGTACAGACGTTATACAAAATACAGATACATATACATATACGTACCGACGTTATACAAAATACAGATACATATACATATACGTACAGACAATATACATAATACAGATATATATGTGTATTATATTATATATGGACATAGACATATGGATACACAAGCATACGGATATAGATACATAGATATATACATACGAAATATATACAAAATATATATATACACTCTCCCCTGCTTTTGTCTCTCTCTGCCCTGTTCGCCTTCATTGAGTGCCGTGTCTGGAGTGCGATTTCAACAATCACGGCACATCTAACCGACAACACCAGGACTAGTCTCGTTTGTCAAAGACTGCCTCAACAATCCCTCTTCTTTTGGCTTCTTTTTTTCCTCCGTTCGTTTTCTTAAACACCCTTGCAAGGGAGACAGAGCAGAGACAAAAAGCTGCAAAACACACCCTCTGCCATAGCCTAAAGACCTTCATTTTTGACATGGCTCCTCATTACCGTCCTCTTTCCCTTTTTCCAGACCTTAACACTTCCTCAATTGAGAATGGCAGCACTGCCTCCTCAATAGAGTGCCCCTGCTGCTGTTCTCAGCTTCCCTGCGATGTTAGTTGAGTAAATAATGGCAGCGCAATCTGACATTAATACCAATCACCATACACTGAAGTCCCGTGTGGAGAGGGTGATTGTGGTTTCCAATTTGTCCCATTGGCTACAGAAAGACAAGTGAGGTGCATCGGTTAAACGCACAACTCTCTCTACTGCAGCGTATGTACAAGGATGCTCGAGAAGATATTAGCGCACTGAAAAAATTGAACCAAGAGCTAAAATGACAGGCCACATCCGTGGCCCGATTTAGAGTTCCTTAGTACTCCTCATTTGACGGCTGGAAAGGAGTAATCTCCTTTGGAAACTCTTCAAATGTTGAGGCAGAGTCTTCAAGAGCTTCCCGAATGTGATCATGAAGTGAGACAACCGGCAATGGACGCGGATGGAGAAGCTAAGATGTCAGCTGCAAGTTGCCGGAATTTGAGAACCATGCTTGCAATATCTTTTTTTTTTCTTTCTCTTTTTGTCCTGTATTTTGCTTAAGAATCAATCACTAAAGCTTCAGATGTTTTTCTTTTGTTTTCAAGGTTGTAATTGAAAAGTTTGGACCCTCAATCTGAATAAAAGAAATTTTTGTTCTGGACATTGTGGTGTGAATGGCATGGCACACGAGCAACAAAACATTTTGTTTGTGAATTTGAAACTGAGAGTGATTGATTTTCAATAAGTTTGGGATTGGTCATTGAGCTTTCAATAGTCAAAAATTCAAAATACAACTCGATAACAAAAAAAACAAAGCATAAACAGCTTAAACATGCAAAAATACACTAGCTTGAAAAGAAAAAAACTCAAAACAAGACCTTACAAACAAATTGTTGAGCCTTCCCTCTTCCTGCAGCTTTTAAATCCGGGCAGAGAATAAATTGGCCGGCCAGCTAATTTGGTTGATAGCCGGCCAAATTATGAAAACGAGAAGTGGGCTAGCTAATTAATCAGCTGGCCAGCTGATTTGGTTGATAAACAGCCAAATTATGAAAAGGAGAAGTGGCCGGCCAACAGAAAAATTAGCCGACCGACAGAAAATGTTGACCGGCCTGCTGGACAGGTAGTGTGAAACAGCTAGAGACAGCAATCACGCACTTCCAAGCCACCATCTTCTATAAAGAGTGATCCTCACATGCTATAATGCCACAGAAGTGAGAAGATAAATATTTTGCTCTTGAAAATGGAGAATTCCCTCATTATGCTCAATGATTTGATGGTCACCCTAGACGACGCGGATAAAGTGAATTTTGTCGAATTGGGTCTAAACGTAATTTTCTCCTTAAATTGTGCCCCACTTCAACTTTTATTTCTTTGTGCAGCTGCTCTTTGTTAGAATCCAGTCACTCATGTATTCCGCTTTGGGGCACAAGAGTTATGTTTGACTATTGAAGAATTTCGAGCGATAATGGAGCTTTCTTGAGATAAGGAAATTTTACTCCAACTAAATTTTGGCTATGCATAGGCCCTTGCTCAAATATGTGGTCTGGCATAAAATGAAGCTCGGTCTCTAGCTTATGCTGGCAAAGTGGATGTTTTTTCCCTGATTCATTGATTTTCAGCAGTAGATAATAGAAAGGATCCTCTTTGCCGTGGGCAGTGATAGCACGCTCTCTGTTTATGTCTTCTAGCACATTTCTTACTTGTTCTTGGTGGCCTTGAAGCTAGCATCAAATTGTTTGACATAACTTAATGCATTAGGAAAGGTCAGAGCTATATTGTCTTGGCTCTAGCCGAGACTTTGATAGGCTTGCAGTGAGTCCACTATTTCTACAGGTACTGTTTCCCACCATTTTCTTATTTTCTAGTGTTCACATCACTCTGGCACTCAACACTCTTTTTCAGACTTCTATCACCCTTTCCTCACTTTTTTCTTAACATACTCCTATCTTTTCTTTAATCTCTCTGTCTTTTAATCCCTTCCCAGATATGGTTGATGGACAAG